>CM034157.1:220201115-220504413 GCA_019776745.2 Taxus chinensis
TTATAATATATTTTATCTAATATTTTTATATTTCTTTAGTGTTCTCTTGCTTTTGACAGGTCGGTTGGGTTTTAATTGATTAATGGAAGCTAATGAAGGAAAAATAACATCTTTAAGAGGTCGGCCTTTTCTAATTGAGCATTGGCGCCAAAAAGGAAGATATAAAAGGAGATTAGAGACTTCATTGGCAGCTAGTATTGGCGCATTTTTATTACACTTGGGCAAAGAGAGCTAGTTGCTCCTTGGTCATCCACTTGAGGATGAAAACCCTCTTGTGAGGCCTCATTGAAGGACGAAAACCCTTCATGTGGCTTAGGTGAAGGATGAAAACCCTTCATCATCCTTTGGTATTGATGAGAAGAGCTGATTTGAAGATCTTTATGTAATTTCCAGCCATTATTGTAATTATTTTGGGTGGAGCGACCTACCTTGGGTAGGGTTTGGGTAATTTTGAAAGAATTTGATAAATCTGATTTTGTAATTTGATTTGCACTATTTTTAAAGGCCGGAATATGAAGTTTGGTGATTTTTGGGGCTTTTGTGCCCTAGATATCTAATTTTTATTGTGGCTGCAATTTCCAGAATATATTTAATTTCCAGCAGTGTTCTTTGCTTTTCTTAGTTGATTTGGCTTCTAAAATTCTAATAAATCATATATAAAATATTGGTGAATTAATTGGTGATGTTTTATGGTGATTTTGGTAATTTTCGGTGCAAGTAGAAGTGCTGATTTTATTTTCCAGTCTGCTGCAATTTATTTTCAGATCTGCATTTTTATTTGAAACCCAACTATTGCATGCCTTTGGTTAATAAACTAAGTTGCATGCAATTTGTCTATTGTGATTAACTTCCATCCTTTGATCCATATGTAATTGTCTCAACCTATTGTTATATTCCTTAATAAAAGACAAAATATGGCTCTAAAGTCTTCGATTGGCTGAAATATATTACATCCACCCTTTAAATAATGTTTGCCCTCAAGCAATTTGATCCTAATACAAATGTGTATCCATAATCAATAGATGAAACATGTCTGTAGGTCCACAGTTTGGCTCATGTACCCCCAATACATTGTTCCCATAGCCAAAGTGTTGAAACTAGTTTCATAATCCCGCATTCATGTGGAAAAGGATCCACATGGCATTTTATGACATTTGGTACCTGTCAAATTAGCTGATGTTCAACCTGCTTGGTATTGTATTTCCACAAAACTCATGACAATTTAAGGTAAGAATCCGGGGACAGAGCCTTGTTTTTACACCATTTGTCCATTAATATGTGAATGATTTAAAAAGGTTGTTGGGATCAATGTTTTAAAAATCGGATAACCGGACTCGGAACCGGTCGAGGGTTGGACCGGACCCGGAACCGGACCGGAACTGGACCGGTTCAAACTCTAATGAACCGGTTTACTAAAAAACACATAAAAATTACATTTTTAAAGAAAGAAATATATTTGAAAAATTAGAAACCATGATGCCAACAATTACACACAAAATACGCAAAGTTTGCTCATGTATATAGTGATAGTTGGAATACTCGCACTGGCAAATACTCGGCAGACCTGAAAAAAAACTCGGCAAAAACTCGGCAATATTCGGCCAATACTCGGGAATACTCGGCAACTTAAAAAATACTCAAATTTCTTTAAAAAAACATAAATTTGCATTCAAAATCATGTATTTGCAGTGTTTTCTTTCATTGCTATTAATGCTTTCTTTTTGTTGGGACCTTTACGATAGCCTTCAGTCTTGTGTCTGAGGATGCGCAAATTGGAGTTTAAACACAAAAAAGACTCTTAAAATAGCAAAAAAAAAACCTATGCATCTGTTGATAACTTGATATGTGAAGTCAACATTTGAATAAGCAGGTCGCGACCAAGTTGGTAGGTGGGACGATTAGTCCGAGCACGGGAGAATACCACCGAGTTTTGGAAAGCTATCCAAATTTTTAATTACTAATCTGTCTACAAGCAATCAAAGCTGGGTGTTCAGAAGATTGCAAGAAGTTGCTTGGTCCAAAAAGGTGCAAAAATAGATTTTATGAAAATAAGAAAAATATTGCCATCAATGCGTAGAGCTCGAGAAAATATGCACTTTTTAAAACGACCTGAAACGGAGCCACAGAATGAAAGTTATGGCACATGCAAGTTTTTGCTACTACATCTTCCCAGACGCTTTCCAAAAATGGCAAATTCTATTCTCTTGTGTTTTTTTCACCAAAAATCCAAAAAAGGAAAGAAATGCCAAAAAAGAAAAGAAGTGCTGACTCGGCCGGTTCAGGATAAAACCGGACCGGTTTGACCGGTTTGGGCCCAAACCGGTCGGTTCCTGATCCGAGTTGCAGTACAACGGTTCGTAACTTGTCAAATATCAAACCGGTCAATCCGGCCGGTTCCGGTTCCGGTGTTGATTTCCGGTTTTTAAAACATGTTAGAGAGACTAATATTTCAGGCCTGACAATGAAATAAGTAAATTTGAAAACCATATGAATATTCTTGGAAACGTTTTAATGTTTGTGCCTTGAGTGAAAAGAAGTTGATCTCTAACCTACATACAACATTAGTTTTAGGCAGGGTTGGAATTTGACACCTAGACAAATGGTATGTCCAAATTCTTGCTTTTCATAAGCCCAGAATGTACAATTCTTCCTTTCAACAAGGATGCATAACCCAAACGTTATTAGAATAAAAGCCACAAGAGTTTATTATTTAAGTATTATTAGTTAAGTATGACAAAGTAATGCAGTTGTAATTTCTCGATCATCATTGTAGTGCAATGTTGTACCTACAATATTATAAAAATGGTGGGATGCCGTACAAAATCTATGTAATGTGTTGTCCAATGCAAATTTATCTCATTCCTTCATGTTCACAGGTGCTTAATAAAAAAATGCATGCCTTAGCTCTTTTGAGGAATCTGATACACAGCTCACTTTGCTTTGAACAATTCCTTAAAAATGGAACCAGTCACTTAATTGTGATTTCACATTTTATTGCATTATTTACCTCAATCGATCTTTAGCAACTATGAAATGGCCTTATTGTTGACTATGAGTGGCATTTTATCAAGTTTCATTTTAGTTGAAGAAGTTTTACAGATATTATGGACATGAAATCAAGAAATTAGTGAATGTTTTTTGTCAAATGTCCCTTTCCTAATGTATAAATAGCATTTGTTTGCAAATTATTACACCAAGTGCAATTATCATTGCTTAATAAATAATCAAATAATGTGAACTCATAAAGTGACCTGTAACTTAAGCCACAAAAATCCACATTGAATATGCTGCAGGCACATTCTAGGATCAAATGATCAGGTAATGAATCCATAG
This sequence comes from Taxus chinensis, assembly GCA_019776745.2. Classification (NCBI taxonomy): domain Eukaryota; kingdom Viridiplantae; phylum Streptophyta; class Pinopsida; order Cupressales; family Taxaceae; genus Taxus; species Taxus chinensis. The sequence goes on from CM034157.1 coordinate 220,204,449, forward strand.
GGCAGGATTGACATTATCTATTCTTGGTCAAAGAACTATGTGTTCACTTGCAAAGTTATGCTTGCTTTGATGTTTTAAGATATCAATACTTTTATTCCTTAGAGCTTGCACTTCGGTCCCAGTTCAAGGCGGTTCTGTGGTTATCACGATTGAGTTGCATTCATGGAACCCACATGACTCGCTACTAAGTTTCTAACACTGATTTAATTTAGAACAAAAGTTTTTACGGTCATTTTGCCTATGGGCTACCATTGTTTAGAGGTACTGTTTTGCCCCTCGTCTTGATTTCCTCCTTTGCTCTGATCGTTTCCATAATCTTGGAAAGAAACAATATTGATTTTTGCTTTTTTTAGACAGCAGTGAATCACAAATACAAAACTCTTGTGGGTTTCAAGCTTATTTCCAAAGGTCTCTTGCAAACCTCAAGGATAGATTTCAACTATTATAATCTAAAGTTTCATTTGATATATCTTTGATATGCTTAGCAAGAAAAAAGCTCCTTGAAAATCAAAGATAAGATAAGATAAGATAATTATATTAAATGTCCAACAAATGACCACAAAATAGGTCAATGGAACTGCACCATACAAAGCAAATCAAAAAGCAACGGGAAACCCAAAAGGGTCTCCAAAAACAACAAAAGAAGAAGAAAGAGAGTACAAAGAAGACAGAAAGGAGGTGGAGGGAGAAGCCTCGACACCAACCCTCAATGATTGTCGCCCAAGGCCAGTCAGAAAGAATCTGGTGATGTGCTAATGTCTGGTATCGGGAAAGGAACTGGAAGCTGTCTGAGATGCCTATGATCCATGGAGAGTCGAGCTCTCTGGGTGAACTTGGTGGACCTGACGTCTATGAGAAGGGCCCTTGGCTGTGTTTGAGTGTAAATCTCTGATCTGGGAAGAAGCACCTCTGAGTCCTGACAGATCTAGAATGAAGAGTCCCTACTGAAGGATTAGGTCTCTGCTTGGTGCCCCTCTCACCCAGGAGCACAGCAAAGAAAGATGTGATCCGTCTAAAGTAGTAGTCTTTGGAAGGTGGATGGAGGACCCCTTCACGGAGCTTAAGAGCTTCCTGTAAATAGAGAAGCGAGACACCTCTGATCATAATACCTGAAGAAGGTCGTGACCGTTGGACATTCATGGAATAGGCAGTGAAACCTCCCTCTGATCTCATAGTAGATGGGGCATCAGAAAATGAAGTGTTCCTCTGTCTCAATCTCCTGGAGGGAGCAAAGCTGGCAGATCCTCTCGGCCCGATCCAATTGGTGATCGCTCTCGACCCGAAGCCTGTGAGAGCCAACTCTAAACTGGCCCAGGGAGATGTGGAGAGCATGCATCCAATGATAGGAGATATAGGTGGGCCAAATGATGAGTCCATTGTTGACATCAAGAAAGTGATTGGATAGAAGGCCATCTTCGGGCGTAGCTCATCAGGAGGGTTGGTCCAAGTAATTTGAATGAACTGTCGGTATATGTCCTCTCTGATGATTTTGTGCAGGTTATGCTTGCTCGGAAGGAGATGAGCAGGAGCATCCATCGAGTACCTGAAAGGGGGGAGACGGTCCATGTCGATCCCAAGGGATCCAAGGAGACGAGAAGACCCTGACATACCAGCAGCGAGTTGGTCCACTATGGTCAGAAAGAGCAATGGCCTCAGAAGAACGGTAGGCAAGGTAGATGTACCTATCTCTGCCTGTGGAAGAATCAGAAAGTCCCTAGATACGGTGCAAGAGTGAGATGAGACCAAAGATGACCTCTAGTCTGAAGGGGCGAGCTCCAAACTTGGCAAGGATGATATTATGAGGAACAGTCTCTTTACACCTGATGATCTGTCTGAGCATAAGGATCTGAACTCGCTCATCAGAAGCCCAATCTGACTCGAGCAAGGAGGGACCCTAGGCCGCAGAGCCATAAAGAACTATGGGTCTCATAAGAGAGTCCGAGAGAGAGCTTGGACGATGTATCTTGAAAGTGGTGACAAAAGCACTGTCTCTCCAAGATCGCAAGGGAACCATACCCCTTGTTGATGCGGGGTTGAATAATTGGGCGTAGACTGAAGCGAGGTCCAAAGAAGAGAACCCCCAGATAGGTGTAGGAGTTGGTGATCTCCAACTCCTCCCCCTGTAGAAGAAATGAAAGTCAGAGGTCTTCAACACATTGAAAACCATAACCTTGGTTTTACCCAGGTTGACTGTAAGTTGTCTATGATCACAGAAGAGGGCTAAAGCATCAAGTTGTCTCTGTAACCTCTCCGCAGAAGAAGCCAAAAGGACCACATCATCCGCGAAGAGAAGGATGTAGATCAAAACCTGGTGAAGAAGACAACCGTCCCCATCCTGTATGTGATCCGGGAGAAAATCCTCCAACTCATCAATATAAATACCAAACAGAGTAGGGGAAAGAGGGCAGCCTTGTTTGACTCCAATGGTGCTCCTGATGAAATCGGAAAGCCCAACAACAGTACGAAGGCGACCCAAGACCTCCTCATAAATTCGGGTGATGGCGACAAGAAGGGTTTCAAAAATACCAATGTCTTTAAGTCGGCAGAAGAGGACCTCCCATGGAACAGAGTCAAAGGCATTCCGAAAGTCCACAAAGCAGCAGAAGACTTTGAACGAATGGTGATGTGCTTCCTCAATGATAACAGAGAGGGTGAGAATATGATTAGTAGTCTAGTACCTTGTCTTGAAACCTGCTTGTCCTCTAGCTCTGCACTGGTACTGCTCAAGAAACTTGCAAAGATTTACATGGGAGTGCTTTAGAGCCATTCATTCATGGTGACTCAGAGGGAATTCTTGTTGGAATGAATAGAGGGCCCAAAAGTGCCTTGTCCATTGGGAAATGGAGTCAAAAGATTACTTACACATGCAGTGCATGCACCTAAAACTATTGAAATATTTTTTTTAAGGAAGAAGTGCATTGTCGGTTTAATATTTACTATGGTGAGCTTTGTACTCCATCCGCCAACGCTTCAGCCAAGATACCATTCAAATGTTATGTCTCTTGTGCTGTAATGTCCCTTCTTGGGACATTGTTGAAATTGAAGACTTGAAAACCCTCAACCCATTCTCTCTTCTCACAGGTTTGAGGAATGAGCGTGAAGATGGTTCTAAGATGTCTGTTGTCTATTTTGTAACCCCTTGGCATGCCTTGTGCTACAAGAAGGGCTCTCTAAGTTAGTTAAAATGTGCACATAGGATATTTGCTTTTATTATTTAATTAAAAATAATAAAGTGCACATAGTCTTAGTTTATTAGAGACTTTATTATAATGAAAATTTATGTTTTCTCTCCAAAAGGGAAAGGTCAGTTTTTTTGAATTTGCACCCCGTAACTCTATAAAAGGAGGTCACATTTCCTTTAGTGGGCTATGTTGGATTGATCATTTGATTTTACTCCATGCTTGGAGTAATGGGATGTATGCCTTAGCTCTTGCATTGTGCTCTCTCATTGTAAGCTTCATTTGGATCCATTGTTAAAGATATTGAAGATTCCATTGTTCTCTTCATTGTGCTCTCTTGTGTTGACTGCATTTTTGCATGGTTTATCAATTCTAAGCATTGATGCATTTATTTAGAGTGAAATATGCATGTTATTGATCATTGTTGAAGGGTTTGATAGTACCTTTGTGAACAGCTGTTGTAGCTGCAATTGTTTTTGCCAGAGCGACTTGGATTGGGGTTTGTTTAAGCATGTTTTTGATGCCCCAAATTATATTTATGTTGCAGATCTGATTCAACATAATTTTGTGAGCATGTGTGACCAGATTTGAGGGTTTTGGGAGTGATGCAAGTGCCGGAATTAATCTATGTGCAAAGCAACAATTTATTTTGCCCTAGGCGACTTGCTTTTTTGGCTATTTTGGGAGTTTGGTAGGTGCTGTTTTAATTTGGTTTGGATTATCTTGTTCCTTGTATTTTCCAAGTTCGAACATATCTCATTTGCCCAAGATAAATAATATTAATTTTAAAATGCACAAAAGAAGTCGATTTTCCCCTAATTAATTTCGACTTGCATTAATTAATTAATGCTTGAAAAAGGGGACATTTCATGATAGGATCTTAGGTAGTTTGTATATTTGACCAAGTGTATATTCCTGCCCGTTTTGTGCATTTGGTCTCTTTCTTGTCCAAATGAGGATACAACCTCGATCAAAGCATAGTGAAATTGATAGGCCCTTGGGTATTGTGACGACTGGATTATCTATTGGGTTTAGGCTAGACTATTGAACTTATAGTGACTCTTGAGACAACAGTGAAAATGTCTCTTGAAACAACAATGGACTATATAAAGATTTGGTGAGTCAAAGCATCTCTAGTGTTCTTCATCATATATGTGGCCAATCTATTCCTTCTTCTTGATAAGCACTATCAAACTTAGGACTAGCTCCTTGCTTTGATAGTAGTAAATATTTTTCAAATTTATACATAATGTTTTTTTTTGTTATTTTCAAAGCTTGAAAATTTTAAAGGAACGTCAAAGTGGTACTAGTTTACCAAGGAAGTGTACTTGGCTCATGTGCAATGCATACTGGTAATAAGACTTATTTATAAGGTGCCTAACTACAAGTTGGTTGTAACCGGTTGTAACTACATCAACCGTTTTGTAACTATTTCTTTTATAATAAATAGACGGACACACAGTCTCAAATGTGTGCAATCCACCTTTTCTCTATTCTTTCTCTCTCTGCATATTCTAACATTGGTATCAGAGCGTGGGGCAAGCAAAGAGAGGGAGGAAGAAAGATATTTTCGTGAGTCCCATTAGGGCATGCTGAAGAAGGAAGACATTTTCGTTTTGATTTTTGAAAGAAATCACGAGAAGATTTTTGAGGGTCGAAGTAAACAGTCTTGTTCGTGAAGTTTTGTTGCACAGTCGGAAATCAAGGGCACGCCATTAGGGCACGAAAAGTCACGCTGCACAGTCGCGAATCAGAAGAATACACTCACGTTTTTTCAGAAGAAAAAAAAAGTAACGAATTTCATACTGTCACGTTACAGTCGCGTCAGGGCATTTTAATGCCTGCTCTTGAAAACGAGAAGGATATTATTGGCGAAGGGTATTTACTTGCTTCGTCACAGAAATCGCGAAGACCTGTTTCAACACGTTTTTCTTTAGACTGTTTTACAGTCTGTGAGCACCATTATACGGATTATACAGTCACTTTTTAAGAGAAAAACCAGTCACGAATTTCAAGGAAAAACAAAGTTTGCAAGTGAGGGTTTCAGGTGAATACGAAATCCAGGACTCCAGTGGTGATTTTTGGAAGGGCACGAAAACCCTGTCTTCTGTTAACAAAGTAGGGCACGTTTTCTTCGATATCTAGGAAACGAAACAGTGCACCTCACATTTGCAGAAAAAGACACTCTTTGAAACTGGTATTTTATTCTTTTTTATTCATTTCCTAAAATACCCAGTTGTATTTATTCTATTAAAATGGAAATGCCCATAGAAAAATATTCCGGTCTAAATTTTCATACATGGAGAGTAAAAATACAAATGCAACTTATGAATAAAAATTTGTGGGGCATTGTAAATGGGAAAGAGACAACACCTACCGATGCATCGAAATTGTTAGAATGGCAAAGCAGAGATGATAGAGCGAAAGCTATTATTGGCCTTGCTCTCTCTGACTCTGAACTTCATCATGTAGACCTAGACAAATCATCGAAGGAAATTTGGGATACTCTAAATAAATTATTTGGAGCGAAAGCAGTCAATGCCAAATTTTCCCTAAAACTTCAGTTATATAGGTTCAAAATGGATGAAGGAGTCTCTATGTCAAGCCACATCAATAATCTAAGGTCCCTGATCAGACAACTAGCAGAAGTCAAAGCTGCGATTGAGGATGAGGATGCCAAAGCTATCCTATTAAATAGTCTGTCTTCAAAATACAACAATGTAGTTTTTACCCTCAGTCAAATTCAATCTCAATCTCTGGATGATATGATAACAGCTCTTCTAGTTGAGGAAAAATGAACCACAGAGGATGCAAAAGGTCATTCCCAACAAGAAAGTGCATTCTATTCTAGAACTAGACAATATCGTAGAAGATCAGATAAAGATAAATCGGAGATTGAATGTCATTATTGTAAGAAAAGAGGTCACACAACATGGGATTGTCGTGTTCGAGCCAATGATGTGCTCAAGGGTAAAGTCATATCAAATACAACCAATATAGCCATGGTTGAAGACCCACCGGATGCAGAAGGTAGTGAGGACAGTGACGAATATGCATTATAAAGATGCTCTAAACTTTGAAGGCAAGAAAGGATACAGGGTAGATGAAGCTCGGTATGGATTGTTGCTCAGATAGTTCGGGAGACTGCAGATCTTGGGAATTATACCCTCACGAGGGTCATGAGACAACTTGATGGAGCTTGTGGATGGCTCAGTATGGATGGTTGTCCAATAATTCAGGAGATCTGTAATTCGGGAGTTCGGGGAGGTGGAATCCGGGAACTCGGGAATTCAGCTCGGGAGCTACACCTTTACGAAGGTCATGAAGCAGCTTGATGGAGCCCTACCTTATCATAGCATTGCTTTCAAAGTGAAAGTGTTTGAAGATAGCGTAGTTCTGTTTTGTTAGATTGTTTGTTTTTGCTTTATGTAGAATAAGTCTTAAGAGGGGGTATGAGAATATAAGACTTATTTATAAGGTGCCTAACTACAAGTTGGTTGTAACCGGTTGTAACTACATCAACCGTTTTGTAACTATTTCTTTTATAATAAATAGACAAACACACAGTCTCAAATGTGTGCAATCCACCTTTTCTCTATTCTTTCTCTCTTTGCATATTCTAACAGGCTTGATCTCTTTGTGTTATCCTAATTTTTTCCCCTTGTAAGTTATGTTACTGGGAAATACAAGCTATCTTATTAGAAACGAAAATGGAAATGGTTACAGGAACAAGTTTGGGTAAAAAAGCCAAGTTTTTGCTGTGACAATTGAGTAAGAGTCGAAGAGGAAGGGAAAGCAGGACACATCTATGCTAAAGAAGGCACTTGCTGCAGACAAGTACAAATCGTCTAATATAGGTAAATGGTATGATAAACACAAACCAGCAACAATTCGAACTTAGAGTGCCATGAACAGAAAAGATTTCTTTCACGTGTAGGAGAAGGGGATCCAAAGGTCCAACCATTTCTTGAAGTGGCGGACACAAACCGTGAAGTTACTTGTTTTAGTTCAACAACCAAAACAACAACCTAAGATGCTGAAGTAAAATGCCTCTTCCATATGTATATGTGATTGCAAGGGCAGCCACTGGCTTTTCTGATGGATGGAAGTTGTATGAAGAATCTCATATTTGAAACAACATTCAAGTGGCTGAATTTGCCAACCATGCCTCATCCACATTCTTACAAACTGGGATGGTTCACTACCTACAACACCAAAAGTATACATATCACTCCCAAATGCCATTTCTCACATGCTATCCATTTTTGAGAGAGAAGCTAGTTTGTGATGTAATGCCAATAAATGCTTGTGGTATTATTTTTTGGCATGCATACATGCATCACCACCAGGGTGTGTATACAACCAATCCTTGGAGTATCACCATATCCGTAGGCTGTAAGTGATATCAGATTCATGAAGTGATTCCACGCTCTATTCATGCTGCACAAACTATCATTGGCTACAACAACACAACCATAGTCGATGGAAACATGCCATGTTCTGGAGACCATGTACACTTGGGATTTTTCTAAACCAATATATAGAGTTGTCATGTGGGTCAAAACAATCACGAAGGAAAGTAGTTCACATGGATGCAGCTAGAAGCCAAGATCCCACAATTGCTTTCTAGACTCAACATAATTGAGACTATTACTTCTAAAGAATGGAAACGATCCAGACACAATTGTGCCATCTTGTCCTCTTTCCTTGAGTGTCTTGGTCACTTGTGCAACTTCACACAAGTTTGCGCTTCGAGCACCTTTGCACAACCCCTTGCATCATGTGCTTGCTGCAGAACACCAGGATACATCCTGCACAACTAAAGGCACACGGTGCGTTGCTTAAAACGACATTACTCCTTTACATCAAAAGTAGTGAGGAGCCTTGAAATGTGTCAAGGGCATAACCATGGAAAGGAAGTGCCTTGCACCAAATTTTTGATCATTAATCTTGACAATGTTTAACGCCCCTTTCCGTTCCGTGCAACCTGCACATCCCTACACAATATTGTGCCATGTACACAACCTTAGACAATATCGGCCATTTGCTCAACAACTAGAAGCATATTGCATAGCTTTGTCCATAGGCAAAACATTCAAATTACGCATCGGTTAGATAGGCACTCTTCATCATGTTGTGCATACCAAGTGACACTTTTTGGTCTCGCATTCTGCTAGAGCATCTGTCAACATACCACACACCTATCAATTAAGACACGTAGCCATAAAAAGGTGAAGAGGCATACATGGAATCCTATGTGTTTCAACTTTCAGAATGGTTCATTATGCCATTACAACTTTTTGTATACACGTGTAGCATTGGATAACAAGCAAATAGTAGAGGATAATCAACCATACACATCTCCCTCGAGAATACACCATGTAAAGAATGCATAGAACAATATAACTTTCTATTCCAATTATGTTATTTTCTCTATTTTGGTTCTCTGATTATTATTGCTTCCACATGTGCATATGACACATCTATTCTCATATAGAGTGTTGTCCCCCATACTTCCTGGGATCGGGATCAAAGGGGATAGGGGAAAGGGAAAAAGTGGAAGGGGAAAGCTTATAATTGTAACATAGCTTATAAATATGGGCCATGGCTGTAAATATTTGCAACGATAATAATCTTTTTCATGCCATTTCCAAAAATGCTTAATTTTATTTAAAATTGGAAATTCATTGAAAAGACTACACTTAAATATAATAATGATGAAATTCAAAATTAGATAAATTTATTGGCTTAAATAAAAAAATGCTACACAATGGAACATCACAGCCCCGATATTAATATCTCTAAGGATAACACGCTTAAACAACTATAAAGCTATTTTACTAAAGACAACATGTAGAAATGCCGCATCAAGCTTATAACCATGTCTATTGCGTAGCACATTCACTCAAGAAGATTAAAAAGGCCCATATTGGGGCCATCGAACAATCGACACTCCTCGACACAAAACACGGCTCTCTTATGCACATTCACTTGACAAAATTAAAAAAGGTCCATATTGGGTCCATCGAACAATTGACACTCCTTTGACACAAAATCCAGCTCACCTGTGGGGCCCGCCTCGTCTAATAGATCTGTTTATTCATTTGTCATGCAATAACACGTGGAAGAAATTTTATGCAAGATGATTGTTAATATTCTTGCCTTGACCAAAACATTGTCCAATTTCCAATCCGACATGCCACTCAAATTACGGGCAATGAATTTCCATTAACATTTGAAATTGAATAACCTAACGAGATTACTAATTTCATGCCTTCGAATTTTGCAACATTATTTTTTCCTAACATAATTTTAATTGAATAAGCACATGTACTTGTAGGGGAAACCAGCCAGTTATAATGAATCCTAATGCAAGAGGTTGTTAGAGCTACTTAACAATTATAATTTAAAAAAAAAATCCTTTAATAGTCATGATTTTTTAATATGTAGATTTTCTCTTACACATTTAAATTATGTGGAGAACATATTTTTAAGGGATTTAAAATAAGTACTTTTGAATACAAAGAAATTTAAGGCAACTCATTACTCGAGAATAAAATCACCTTTTATGGGTTGTCTACGTGTCACCGTTTCATTGGTTAATTTATTGATGTGACTTACTTTATTGGCTAATTTTTATTTAATTTTCAACTTTGATTCAAACAATTAATGGTACTTTATTTCACATATCCACTCATGGTCATAGGCCAATGGACGGTCAGCGGCTCCTTTCCCCTATTGGTGTTATATTTTGTTTTTCAAAACCTTTTCTTGTTTGAATTGCATATCGAAGTAGTTTTTGAAATTCAGCTTAAAATTTTCTTCTTGTGTGGACGCCATTTAACAAGAATTCTTTTAACATAGATTTTTTTTTGTTACAAAGAAACTATTCAGTATATGTATAATTAATTTTCTTTTTAAATTCTTACATTCCAAACTCTGAGAACCGAACGGTTTGGTTTTTTTAAAACTATTATTTTTATATTATTATATTAAAAATATCATATAAGAAAGTTCAAAACATTTATCCAATAAAGTTTCCATGCAGAATAGAACATATATTAAACAAAACTTCCATAACACATCATTATTTAATAGATCATTTATTGAAACAAAACTACTTTATCATCATTCATGAAGGTATTTTCAAAATTATGTAGTGAAGCTACACATTATATCTAAAAATATTCTCAGAAGCGGCCAGAGACTACAAAAAGCTTTTGAAGACAACTCAATGGGTAAAATTTATTTTGTAATAAAATTCTAAAGTTCTGTATTAAAAGCGTCCGTTACTTTGAAGCATGATCCACTAGCTCCAACTTAGAAGGCACTTCCGAAATGTGAAAATGATTTTTAAATGATATTATCGATTATAAATATATAGATTCATGTACCGACTGCTGAATTTAAGTTGCATTTTCCAAATATTTTATATTGCTCCTTTCTATAGGCTAAGTTTTAATTAAAATAAAACAATTAATTTTTGAGAGAGCAAAGTAAAATATTTGTTATATAGAAATATTATACCAATAATATTGTTTATATAATTGACATAAATATTTGTATATTTGAGTATTTAATGAATTTGCTTTATTTTAGGATCCAATTGTGTTCAAATTAAAAGTATAAGTGAGTTTTTACATTAAACAAATTTGTGACAATTTTATCACGAAATTTTTGCAATTGTATGTGTAAATGGATCTTCATGAGAAATAGCACAATGTATGAGGGTTGCTTATTTTGTTTATAGCATTTCATTTGTATTCCTGTCACGATATGTCAATTGTTAGTTATAGTATATCACTTGTACTCCGATCATAATATGTGAATTGTGTTCCAATTATTATTTATGTGCTAAAAAATATATTAGAATTTTATTGCATCTAGAATTTTCAAGCATCCTCGTTTGCATAAGGTTATTTGTTATTTATTTGGTTGCAAGATTATTTGTTATGTATTTGGTTGTAGTGGAAGGACATGGCAAATTGATTATTGTCTATTAGATTTTAGATATCATGGTTTTGTATGGTTGTGTTCCAATTTGTTGTGTACCGTTTATATTTATGTTATCATTATTTTTATTATACTATATTTTGGGTGCCCAAAGTTAGCAAAGGGTTAAGCCATGAAGTAGACTGTGCTAATTATAGTTTCTAGTAGCTGAATAGAAAGGGGGGAAACACTAAAGAATGTATCTTTTTAAATCAAAACTTAATGCAAGAGATAGCTGTTATTATGTGAACTCTTTCGACATTGTCAAATTTGTATGTGAAATCCATCCTTGGAGACGCAGTTGTTCCCTTTTTTCAGTTTATTTAACATTTTTACTCTATGTTTTGTTGGTATTTGGAGCACAATAGTGGTATGAAAACTTTAGTGGATTTTTGCGAGCTTCGGACGATTTTTGCAGCAACTGCCAAAATGCTGAGGGGAGTTTATCCAATAAAAAACTCGAAGTTTGTGACCAAAGAGGAGATGACGGGGAGTTTGGACGAGTTCTTAAAGGAGCTTCGAAAAGAGATTCATTTATCAGGAAGAGAGCAAAAGCGACCAACTAATGAAGAGGATGGAAACATTTAGGGAAAACTTGACCTGAATCCACTAGATATCCAGTTAATGTACTTGTTTTAGAAAGATATTTGGAAATTGGTCTTCTTGCCATCCCTTCTCCATGGCAAAGAAGCAAAAATGAAGGAGAAGACCCTTGAGCATCTTTATAATATATTTTATCTAATATTTTTATATTTCCTTTAGTGTTTTCTTGCATTATACAGGTCGGCCTTTTCTAATTGAGCATTGGCGCCAAAAAGGAGGATATAAAAGGAGATTAGAGGCATCATTTGCATCTAGCTTGGCGCATTTTATTCTACTTGGGCATTGTGAGCTTGTTGCTCCTTGTTCATCCACTTGAAGACGAAAACCCTCTTGTGAGGCTTGGGTGAAGGACGAAAACCCTTCATTGGCTTGGGTGAAGGACGAAAACCCTTCATCATTGTTTGGTCTTGAAGTGAAGAGCTGATTTGAAGATCTTTTTGTAATTTCCAGTTGGTAATTGAATTATTCAGGGTGGAGTGACCTACCTTGGGTAGGGTTTGACACATTGGTGAAGAATTTGAGAAATCTGGTATTTGTAATCTGATTTGTAATATTTTTAAAGGCCGGAATCTTGAAGTTTGCATGAATTTAGAGGACTTCTAGACCTATATTTCATATTTTTCTTGTGGCTGCAATTTCCAGTTTTATTTAATTTCCAGCAGTGTATTTTTCAACATTTGTTTGTGATTTTGGCTTCTAATATTCCCTAAAATATTGGCAAGTTGGTTTGTGGTGATTTTTGGCATTTTTGGTGATAGTTCAAGTCGCTGATTTTACTCTTTCAGTCTGCTGCAATTTAATTTTCAGATTTGCATTTGGTGTGTTTGGTTGAAACCCTCAAAAGGGTTATTACAGTGGTATCAGAGCCCTTGATCTTCAAAAGGCCTAGGGTTTATGGAAGAAGGTAACAAGGGTTACATCTACTATCAAAGGAGGAAGAAGGCAGACAAAGATGACCAACCAAGAGAAGAGGACACATGGCTGATCACGATTCTCAGGAAGCTAAGGTGGACAAGCTAATTGCCGGCTAAGAGAGGCTTGCAGACACTATGGACTTCCTAGCACTTTCCCTCCAAAGAATCATTGAACCAAGGGTTCAAAATGGTGAAGGGAGTTCGAGTGGGGCAAATAATGCCAAGCGACCCAATGAATCAGCCCGAGGATCGAGTTGGAAGCCCACTTTCATCCCTAGAGAGGAAGCCATACCGGAAGAAGAGCCAAGACCCACGGGAAGAAGAAATATTGCAGCGAGCTATGAGGAGTATATGGCCTTGTCTAGAGAGATCCGTGATGCCATTTCTCTTGCCGAGTTCATGGGATTGGATAGAGGAAGATCTAGGCCCGAGCCTAGGCATGCCATGCCACAAAGAGAGGTACAAAATGCTTTGGGTAAGTTATCTTTTTCTACATTTGATGGATCTACAAAAGGTACCGCTAGGGCATGGATTCAAAAGTTGAATACTTATTTGTCTTTGAAGCCCATGGTAGAAGAAGATGCAATTAAATTTGCCACTTTACATCTTGAGGGCATTGCCCATGAGTGGTGGTTTCATGGACTTGTGACCCAAGGGCATAGTGAAATTCATACCTATGATGAGTTTTGTCAAAGGCTCATTGATAGATTTGACAAAGTGGATCCGGAGGTACATTTCCGTGAGCTTGCTCAATTGAAACAAGAAGGTACCGTAGAGGAATATGTGGCTGATTTTCAGAGGCTTTCCGTAATGATTACGGATGTGTCCGAAAGAAGACTTATTGTGCTTTTTGTAGAGGGTTTGATTGAGCCCCTAAGGGGGTTAGTTCGTGCATTTGATCCTTTGTCTCTACAAGAGGCAATAAAGAAGGCTCTAGATCTTGAAGGTGCTGCCCCAAAATCAGCAGCAATCAGCAGTGTTCCTAAGGCCAATTGGAGAGGGGAACAAGCCCCCAAGCAGCCCAAAAGCATTCCTTTGGACCAGCCAAAGAAACCTCTTCAAAAAGTGCCTCATGTTCACACGGATCTGCAAAAACCCAGCCATGAGAAGGAAGCAAAAATGAATTAAGAAGGAAGAATTTGTGTTTTTCATCCAAGGATCCATGGACTCCGGGACATCGTTGCTTGGGAAAAGGTAAGATTCATTATATTGAAGTAATTTCAGATTGTGATGATGATGATAGCAATGATGATGAGACTAGGCATGATGGTATATTGGGAAAAGATCCGGAAGAGGTAACTAGCACTCTTGCTACCTAAGTGGGAGCACCAAGTTACAACTCTTTTCATTATTGAGGGTGTTCTACAAGGGCACAAGGTCACAATTTTGATTGATGGAGGAGCTACTCATAATTTCATAAATGCATGCTTGGTTTCAAATATGAAATTAATGGTTGAGGACTTCAAAGGCTTCATTGTTAGGATAGCGGATAGGTACTCTATGCAATGTACATAAAGGTGTTATCAACTTCACATCACCATGGAGTTATATGAGGTATGTGCTGATTTTTTGTGATTAATATGGCTGAGTTTGACATCATACTTGGAGTCCAATGGTTGTGCTTGTTGGGAGAGCTAACTCTCAACTGTCAAAGCATGGAGATGAGTTTCATGGACCAAGGGAAAAGAGCCTCATTGCAAGGTATACTTCCTAGCACTTCCCAAATTAATTATTTAGTAGAAGAATCCATTTCATGTGAATCATATTTTTGTTCTTTGTCAAAAATTACAGTGGATTGTAAAGCATTAATTTCAGCTGAGTATGCAAAGAATACGTTTGTTAGTGATGTCTTTAAAGGAGAAATAAGTGATGGGAAGTACAAGGTGGTAGATGGGCTGATTCTCTACAAAAACTGGGTCTATTTGGTGTCGGAATCTAAGGTTAAAGGCAAGATTTTGAGGGCTGCTCATGATGACCCTTCAGCTGGTCATCCGGGTTATTTTAAGACCTACAAATACATAAGAGAAAGGTTCTATTGGAAGGGTCTTAAAGGGGAAGTGCTCCAATACATCCGGGAGTGCCTTACATGTCAACAAAACAAGGCGGAGCACTCATTTCCAGCTGGTCTTCTTCAACCACTTCCCATTCCCACTCAAAAATGGGAAAGTGTCTCTATGGATTTCATTACGGGGCTGCCCATGGTCCAAGGTAAGAATTGCTTGTATGTGTTAACTGATAGACTCACTAAATATGCTCATTTTTGTCCTCTTCCGGCTAAGTACAATGCTCCTATAGTGGCTGATGTATTTTTCAAAGAAGTATTTAGACTTCATGGGCTGCCCAAGGAAATAATAAGTGATAGGGACAGCCGGTTCTTGAGCATGTTTTGGAAGGAGTTGTTTCATTTGGTGGGTACACAACTTGCCCATAGCACTAGTTACCATCCCCAAACGGATGGGCAAACCGAAATAGTGAATAAATGGGTGGAAGGGTACCTAAGAAACTACATTGATGGGCAGCAATCAGCGTGGATAAAGTGGTTGTACATGGCTGAGTTTTGTTACAATACTACCTTCCAAATGTCCATTGGTATGTCTCCATTCAAGGCTTTGTATGGGTATGATGCTTCTTCCTTTGTTGATTTGGTTATGACTGATAGTAGAGTGCCTAAAGCTCAAGATTTAATTCAACGTAGCCAAGATATTCTTAAGGAGCTTAAGGAGAACCTTCTTCGTGCACAAAATCAACAAAAATTGTATGCGGATCAGCATAGAAAGGAAAGGACATTCGAAGTGGGAGACATGGTGTTCTTGAGATTGCAGCCCTATAGGCAATCTTCCATCAAGCAAAAGGGTGTGGAAAAGTTGAAGCCACGTTTTTATGGCCCATACAAGGTAATAAGCAAGGTGGGTAAGGTTGCATATGAGTTAGAAGCTTCCGGAAAATAGCAAAATACATAATGTTTTTCATGTCTCATGCCTTAAGAAGGCACTTGGGCAGCATCTTACCCCTTCACATGAGCTGCCCCCATTGGATGAAGAAGGTAAATTGATCCTAATTCTGGAAGAAATCCTTGAAGTTCGTGAAAGGAAGTTGAGGAATAGAAGTATCAAAGAATATTTGGTTCGTTGGAAGGATCTTCCCCTTGAAGATGCTACATGGGAGAGTGCAGCAATTTTAGAGCATCCACAATTGCAATTGCTTGGGGACAAGCAATTTTGGGGAGGGAGGACTGTAATGTCCCTTTTTCCCACCTAAGAGCTGGAAATTGGTCTTCTTGCCATCCCTTCTCCATGGCAAAGAAGCAAAAATGAAGGAGAAGACCCTTGAGCATCTTTATAATATATTTTATCTAATATTTTTATATTTTCTTTAGTGTTTTCTTGCATTATACAGGTCGGCCTTTTCTAATTGAGCATTGGCGCCAAAAAGGAGGATATAAAAGGAGATTAGAGGCATCATTTGTATCTAGAGTTGGTGCATTTTATTCTACTTGGGCATTGTGAGCTTGTTGCTCCTTGTTCATCCATTTGAGGATGAAAACCCTCTTGTGAGGCTTCTTGGAAGGACGAAAACCCTTCATAGTGGCTTGGGTGAAGGACGAAAACCCTTCATCATTGTTTGGTCTTGAAGTGAAGAGCTGATTTGAAGATCTATTTGTAATTTCCAGCTGGTAATTGAATTATTTAGGGTGGAGTAACCTACCTTGGGTAGGGTTTGGAACATTTGGTGAAGTATTTGAGAAATCTGGTTTCATAATCTGATTTGTAATATTTTTAAAGGCCGGAATCTGAAGTTTGGTGAATTTAGAGGGTTTCTAGACCCATATTTCATATTTTTCTTGTGGCTGCAATTTCCAGTTCATATTTAATTTCCAACAGTGTATTCTTCAACATTTCTTTGTGATTTTGGCTTCTAATATTCCATAAAATATATATAAATATTGGCGAGTTGGTTTGTGGTGTTTTGTGGTGATTTTTGGCATTTTTGGTGATAGTTCAAGTCGCTGATTTTACTCTTTCAGTCTGCTGCAATTTAATTTTCAGATCTGCATTTGATGTGTTTGGTATCAAAGCTTTAACCGATTTTTCAGAAGTTCGTTCAATTTTTTGTAGCTGCTACCAAAATGTCTAAGGGGAGTTTATCCAAGAAACAACTCAAAGTTTGTGACCAAAGAGGAGATAAAGGGGAATTTTGATGAGTTCTTTAAGAAGCTTTAAAAGGAGATTTGTTTATCAAGAAGAGAGCAAAAGTGATGAGCCGATGAAGAGGACGAAAACATTTGGGGAAAATTTTCACGGGATCCACTAGATATATCTAGTTAATGATTCAGAAAGATATTTCCATGGAGGTGTATGCAAAACATCTCAAGTTTTGGAGTCCAAGGCCAAGCTTTCTTTGAGTTTGGTTCAGAAGATCTCTATTTCCAACTTGTGTGTTGAAATTCAAACATAGGTAAAGATGTTTGAACCAAAATATTTTGAAAGAGCTATTATTGTCTCTAGAAGAACAAAAAAGCATATTTATGCTTTTAGATCCCATACTCGGGATAAGAAAACTAGAGACTATGGACAATTTGAGTTGTCATTGATTTAAAAACCTAGTTGTGAGTTTTCCCATACATTCCATATTGTAAACCCAGGTCGTAGGTGTTTCGACCCATAGAGCAGGGGTCATGTATGTAACCCAAAAAAGGTTTGTATGGAAGAAGATGTGGGTTCTTTAGAGTTAGAGTCAGAGTTGGAAAACGAGGACACCCTTGAGAAACTTATTGTAGGGTTTGAGTTTGCAAATCTCACTGCTATTGTAGACACATGGGAACCAACGGTGTCACTTTCTGCAATGATAGGGTTGGGCAATGTGGACACTTACAAGTCCTTTGCCCCCGAGGGAAATGAAAACTATTGATTCTAGTAAGTCCTTGAACCCCAAGGGAAATGAAAATTGTTGACTCGAGTAAAACCTTGCGCTGAGGGAAATGAAAACCATTGATTCCACTAAGATGAACAAGATTTTGAAGGGAATTTTTGGCTTGATGGCTTGCCTGGAGAATTGTCCATCATAGGCATTTTAGAGTTGCTATGCAAATATAAGTTACTTTTTCGAACATTAGCATAAGATTGCATGTAAAATGTTTAAGGGGCGCTACTAATTCAGGGTCATGTCATTTGGTCTTAGGTATGTTGTAGACACTTTCCATGTTGTTATACAAGGTACCTAGTAAAATATTGCACATGTTCAAGGTGAAGTGGAAATGGAAACAAAGAAGTTCGAATGCAGGCATTTGGACCCGACAAAATCTTTTAAATTGTTTAAACAAACATAGAAAAAAATGTATGAAACAATAATTAAAAAACATTTAAAATTTGATGGGTAAAACATGGGCAAGATTGAAAGAGTGAGAAAAAGGATTTTTTTCCGACATGTACGAAAATGGCGAATTTGAGGATCCTAGAAGATTTTGTTGGAAAATGTGCCCAAAATGTAAGGAAATCCTAAGAGTAAAAAGAAAAACTGTCATTCTCATTCACGTGTTATATCAAGTAATGGTATATGGTAGGATGGTCAAAACTTTATTGTAGTAGATAATGTAAAATGTAGATCAAGGATGGTCTTGAGTTCCATTCTCATAATGTAAAATTTTGCACTTTTAGAGTTTGACTAGCTTTGAGGTCAAGGCTCTTTAATGGGAAGGGCATGTTGCGTATCTAAACTCAACATATAATTATGTGCTTGGTTAGCATTATTTTTGTTATGCCATGTTTTGGGTTCCTAGATTTAGTGAAGGGTTTAGCCATGGGTTAATTAGGGTTTCTATTGGTTGAGTACAAAGGGGGACGGATCGTAAAGAATGTATCTTTTTTACAGCATTAAAACAAGAGATAGCCGCCATTGTGTGAGAGCTGTTTTGTTACAGTCAAATTTGTAGGTGCAATACACCCTTGGGGAAGCAGGGGCTTCCATCAATCTGTTCATTAGCATTTTTACTCTATATTTTACAATTCCATTCTTCTGGTTTCAGTTGGTATTTGAAACGCAGCACAATCATAACAACTTAGACGTACAGTAGACTGTTACATCTGAAAATTTTGGCCACATAGTATACTCTTCATTTGGGCAATTATATATGGAAATGGGATATTATCATTGGTTATTCTATGCAAATTGTATATGTAAATTATTCATCACAATTAGATTTGAAAAAAACGGCTATGCTTATTTCTATTTTTATTACCTAAATTTTTATTCAACTTAACGTTGATTTTCAAGACAATAGCTGTACATACAAAAATATAAAGGTAACTCATCAAAATTGTAAGTTTCAAAATGGATAAAGCCACGTGCTTCTTCATGTATTAAACCTGAAGAACTATCTTTTTAAAAACAATAACATCTCCAGGCTCCTTATGAATATTTGATGTGTACAATCTGTGTACAATATCATTTTTATTTTCAAAAAATGCCTTGTACAATGCACATTGGGTCAGCAACTCAAACTCATTTTCCTTTTCACATTTGCCTCTGTTCTTTGTGAGAGATGGTGAGAAGCAAAGATCATTTTTTTCTTTTCATTTTCATGAAGCAAAGAATCAAAATAAATGATCAAAATAATTTGAATATTCTGCTTGTTCTGTATATTTTCAACTATTCTTTGTTTTGTATAATGTAACTCAAATTACATTTTCAACATTTCTTTGTATTGTACATTCAAGTTATCACACTTTCAACGTTCTTTTTTGTATTTTACATTATTGTCTGGATCTTTTCTACTTGCAGGAAAGTGTAGCCTTGCCACAAGGGGTCGGGGAGCTCGTATCTTACGTTCAAAGCCTCTTACACAAATGTATCCTACAAAAAAATAATGATAAGTGTTTATAAGTATTCTGCAAAAACTTTGTGGATGTATCATGCAAAATCTTTAAGGTAGCTATCAATATTTATCCTGCACTTTATGATGGCCATATATAGACAATGTGAGTGCTTGAAAATCACCTAGCTTGGAAGAATGAAAAGCAGGGAGTTACATTCACTACTTCAAAATAAAAATAAAAATTAGAGTCACAATATATTCTTGATATATAGACATTGCGAGTGCTTAAATATTTATAAGTATTCTGCAAAAACTTTATGGATGTATCATGCAAAAACTTTAGGGTAAGTACCAATATTTATCCTGCACTTTATGATGGCCTTATGTAGATGTGCTTGAAAACCACCTAGCTACTTTAGCCTATGTATCACTTCAAAATAATAATAACGCAGTAAGAAATTAGTCCCAATATGTTCTTCATATATAGGCTAGCTAATTTAGTCTAATACATTAGGCTAACTATTGTTTCAAAACATTAATGATGAAATACTTCAAAATCAAAATAATAAGTAGAATCACAATATATTCTTCATTCTATTAAATATTAATAATATCAAAATAAAAGTTAGTGTCACAATATATTCTTCATCCTATTAAACAATATTAAAGTAAAAAGTTAGTGTCGCAATATATATCATTCCATTAATAATAAGGCACAAAGCTTTTGAATGCTAGTTCCAATCAAAGATGTACTTTAGCCGAGTCTCACTTCAAGATAGATCAAAATAAAGAGTGTAACCAGCCTGTTAACAATATATTCTGTAACTCAAGTATATGGTATCTTGAAATTCTTATTGCACCGCAAGGCTATGATATCTTGAAATTTTCATTGCAACTTAAGTCTATGACACCTTAATTTTTTTGGAGGTTTTTAATATTTGGTGCTTTTTAATATTTGGTGCTTTTGGCATGTTAATTAGTATAACCTCCACCAAACATGTTTAATGAAGGGTTTGATTTTGGGGGCACTATTAACTAGGGAAATGATAAGTGCACTTCAAGCCCTTGGATCTTCATGTGTGCAACCTAGGAGATACTTATACTTTTGGCAACTCTAAGTCCTTTTGCACTGGTGGCGAAACCCATCAGATTTTGGTGGAGAGTGAACTTAGTCTATATTGTGATAGTGGGTGAATATCCATGGCTGGGAGCAAGACACATGGTTCTATAAGATTGTTTTGGTGAGTCTTCCCTCTTTTGTTTCTATTGAGAATATGATAGATGGGTGCATTTGGCAGGTAAGTTTGATGCAAACTGATTCCACTATCGTTTTAGTCTTGTGTGCAACAAATCCCATTATTGGATGTCCCGTGCTTATAGCAAACCATTTTCTGCAGGCCTCCTAAATTTAACTGTCAAAAGGACATTAAAGGAAAAGATTATTAGTTGTTTTCTCAATATTCTAATAGCTAATAAATTTGGAGGGTTTTGTAGGAATGCTAGAATGTATTGTTCAATAGTGTTTCTTGTTCTCCATTGCAAGGGCTCTCCCCTAAATTATTCCCGATACAAGTATAGATGACCCAATCTTGTGTTATGGATGGTAACTGTTGTCACCCAAAAGTTGCACCCTGATAGAGAATGGTGTGTGTACTCTCTTTCTTGTTGACAAAATTGGGTCACCTCAAGGCTGTGGGTAACCTATGAATGAGGTGAACCTCCAGAGAGGGCTGGTTCCCTTGTGAATCACCTAAAACTAACAAAACTGACAAGGAAAAGGAATAAGGAATGCGGGAAATGAAAATTTGAGGTGATACACCAATGATTTGACACACATATGTACTACTGCATACAAAAAATACAAAGATCCACACCCCTGCACAACTCTAAGCTAATCTGCAAAATTAATTCAAAGGTTTGGGTTAAAGGATGACAGTAGAGGGAAGAATTTCCACACCAATGCAATGCAATACCCTACTAAACACGATAAAAAATCAGAAAACTTGCCATATGAGAAAGCGAAATGGAGCTTTTTTATTCAGAGATGCAAGTACAAGCTAGGATTACAATAGCAAAACAGCTGAAAGTAGTGTGTATCTGATTTCCTTGTCAAAAACCAGCCTATATGGACTGCTGCCATCTATTTTCAGACCCCCTGTGCATGCAAAATAAAATTTATTTTTTTATTTCTCTTCCTTGGTGCCTGGGAAGCATGCAAGAGGATAAAATACTAAAAAAAATAGATCACTCAGCTTGCTGCGTCCAAACTGGAGGTCTGCTGCAATGAACTTGATTAATTTTCTCCTCAAAGTTCTCACCCTTTGGCGTCACCCCTTATGAAAGCATGCAATAAATAAAATAATTATTTATTAACCTTCTTCCATGCATGCGTAGGCTCCAAACTGTGGCAGCCACTTTAATTATTTGTTTTTATCTGCTTTTCTAATTTTGGCTTCTTGTGTTTTGTCCTTTTGTACTTTTCCCTTGACTGCTGCGTCTATTGTTTGCATGCAATTTTCTATGTTTAATTGTTTTTGCCTATCCTTGCTGAGTTGCTGCATGGACTTTTGGGCTGGCTATTTTCTTTTTATTTATTTCTTTTCACCTTGCTGCTGAACACCAACACTAGCATCTATTATCAGCATGCTTTTGACGTCTATTTTTGGCTTTTACTTTGGCGCCAAGCTTTACTAAAAAGCAGCATGCTTTTTCCCTTGCTAGTTGCTATTTTAAACTCCCACTTTGCTATATTTAGTAAGCTTTCTTTGCCAACTGTGCATGCTGTTTTTTTTGGCGCCAAACCTTAGCTAATTTTAGAGCCAAAAAACATGTTTTCCTTCTTTGTTTTGGCGCTGAATATGGACTGCTATTTTTAGCCTTTGACTGCTGCTAACTTTGGCGCTAACTGTGTGTATGCAGCTGCCGGTAACTTTGGTATTGACGCTGCCAATATGGACTGTGTTATGCTGCTTTCATGGACTGTGTTACGCTGCTTTTATAGACTGTGTTACGCTGCTTTTTTGGCCTTTTAACAACTGAAAACATAGCTTCTTCCACTCTCTTCACGCATGCATTAATTAGCGATAACATTTTGTCGACATCACGGGGCTCTTTGCATGCTAAACAAAAGATTAGTGGCCTTCCGCCATCGGGCCATGGAGTCATATACCAATAACTTGCATCCTCTGAACAAAAGAACTGAATCACCCTCTAAAAAAAAGAAAACATGTGCATGCAAGCACTTCTTGGAAAGAAAACTAACTAAGAAAATTGGAAAAACAATGTGCATGCAAGCATTTATTGAATTGAAATCCTAAACTACCCTACTCTAACCAGACAGAAAATGAAAGCTAAACAAAACCACGACTGGTTGAGAGAAATAACTTCCTTTCCTTAGAAAGTGTGACCATGAGATCAATTTTGCAACTAGATCGCATGGTATGAGTGCAGACATGGCATGCACTATTGATTTGCCCAAAATATTAGCCCATAAATGAAGCCAAACACCTCTTAGGATCTGAATTATACCCGGTCTTTGTAGATGTTGAGGCTGATTTTTGACAAGAAGCTCTTTCTTATGCTCCCAAATGAGCAAAACTTGATGGCAACTCACGATTTTTTGTGGCTCTAAACTAGCCAAATTCTGATTGGACATGGTCTTCTCATGACAAAAAAATTGATTGTCCTGATCTATCCCTCTTATTTCGTACTGTAATTTCATCATTTGGAGTGCTTAAGGCCCTTTCCTGCTCAAATGTAATGTCCCCTCTTAGGACAAGTTAGGAAATGGAGAAGTACTTGTTAAGATTAAGCAAAGATTGGATAAACCCTTTTGCATCAACCTAAAATATCCCAATGTTAGCTATTTCAAACCCAAATGGGGTTGGAACTAGCCAAGGTGGTGGGATAGATTGGAATAAAATAATTGGAATTTAAACACATTCAAATCAGATTTTTTAACAGCTGGAAAATAATTAATAATCACACCCCAACTGCTGCAATCTTCCAAAATTATTTCCCGCATAACCATCCAAGCAAAAACCTTCAAACTTTGGATTTTGGGTCACAAAAATATGAAGAATAATATTCAAAAATCAGATTTCGCACAGCACACACGAAACCCTAATTTTTCCGTAAAAAGTAGGTTGCCCAGTACATTTAGGGCATCAAATCAACTCCAAAAATTATGAAATTACTTTCACCTTATTCCTCCTAATTTCTACATTAAACCAAATCCAATATTAAATTGTATACCCAAATTTGCAGATCTGCGATTTTAAATATTAATTAATAACCAACCAGATAGTTTAGGCAGACAACTGGAATTGTTCTAAAATTCATAACTCATTCAATACTCAAAGCATTTTTCTTTGCAGGAAGTAAAGTGCATAATGCTAGAAACCAAGGCCTAGTTCCAATGCACTATAGATCTTGTTTCTGAATATTAAAACCCCCTCAAAACACCCCCCGAAATCTGAAACCAAGTCGCTAGGGTTAGAATAAATTATATAAATAAATTCCAGCTCTTTCTACCCTTCCAAAACACTTCAAAACATCATCCCTTGCTCTAAAACAATTAATTAAATACAACAGAGTTATAGATCTAGCACAGTGCCTTTTTGATCATCAAAACATGATGAGAATAAACCCCAATCCAAGTCGCTTTGACCCTAATAAATTGCAACAGTGACAATAGACACAAAAGTACCCCAAACCCTTCACCAACACGTAGATTTATCCTTAAAATGATTGCGCCAACGCCCTAGAGCAAGTCACAAATCATCTAGAATGGATTTCACCCTGAAATCTGAGACTACCCCATGTTAAAAAATTTCGTACTTTTAAAATAATGGGTCGTTTTGTGTTTTTATTGCCAGAAAGTGTCTGTATTGTGTCAAGATATTCCCAGAGAGTCATATTAGCCAATTTCGCCAAATACCCAGATGCCGAAATCGTTATATTCTGTCGCTGGGGTTTGCCTGCGGGAAATTTTTATTTAATTATTCTGAGCCCCGTTTGAGGCAAATTGTGCTCCGGTTTAACCCTGTTGTGGTCTTACATGTCAATATTCCCATATACCAGTAGGGTTTTAACCAGGAATGAATCCTAGGCTTTATCTGTGACTTCTGGCAACGTTTTGCGTTTTTGTTTTTCCCGTTTTGTTTTCTGTGAAATTTCTCTAGGTCAATTCCTTTGCCGGTTTAGTTTGATTTCTTGCCTGGAGTATCTGGAGATCATCTATGGACGTTATGCCAGAAGGAATTTGCCACAGGAGGTCTGGTTCTCTCTGAAAAGACGAAGTCATGCACAAAAAGCTTCTTCTGGGCAGGTCGCATTTTTGGGAAAAGAAGGTTTTAAGCTACAATGGGATTTTTGGTAGCAGCAGGCAGGTGGGAATTTTGTACCTGCCTAGCAGGGTACTTTTTCCCATGAAGCAAAGTCACTTAAGTCACAATGGGAAAATTAGAGGCAGCAGGTAGGCGAGAATTTCTTATCTGCCTTGCAGGATGAAAATTCCCATTGTGAAATAAAAGAAAATCACTTAAGGCATTGATGGGAATTTCTTACCTGCCTTGCAGGGTAAAAAATCCCATTATGAAAGTCAAACAACTTAAGTGGATCATGGGATTTTTGGAGCTGCGGTGCAGGGTGAATAATCCCATTAGAAATTGACTTTTAAAAATAGAATTCACCCTTGCCAAAAAGTGCGACCCACCTTGGGTGAATAATAATGCATTTAATAATATTTATTAATGTTTATTCACCCAATTTTGGTGCCCAAGCATGAGGAAAAGTCAACGCATGATGAAAGGATAAAGAAGATTAGAAATAGAATTCTAAAATTAAATAAATTTAATTTATTTAATGCAGCCCCTCTCATGCAAAAAAGTGCGACCCATATTGAGGAGAAATAATACTTTTTAAAGTATTAATTAATGGAATTAATTCCTATTTTTGGTGCATAAGGTCAAAGCACACTGTGAAGTCAATGTGGACTGGAAGTAGAAAGCTAAAATTAAATAAATTTAATTTATTTAATGGCAGCCATGAGCATGCACAAAATAGGCGCCCAAATTGAAGAGAAAAACATGTTAATTAATTAATTAATTGCCAGGAATAGGAGGGGCAATTATTAATTATAGAATGATGAAGGTTATATAAGCATGGGCTGCCATAATGATGAATTAATTAATTCTTTAGCAAGGAAGTGCAGCCCAGACAATTTTGGCGCCCAATTAAGGAGGAATTTTGCATAGAAAGGTGTTTTTACTGCTGGACGGCTTCAAAGTTTGGCGCCTAGGTTTGAAGGAGCTTGATTTAAGTCTGATTAATTGTCTGCATAGTGGTACAGGTGCTCAGGTGAAGTTGACAAAATTCATGCTTGCTTTGCATGCAAACAAAACATCAAATTTTGGGGCAGCAGGCTTGATATATGCAGATTTTTATAATTAAAATCAAGTGTTCATGTTCCGGTTGCCATCTTTGTCTGAATTAATTGCAGGAATTCATTACAGGTGCTTATATAATTGAAAGGTAACTTAAATCAATATCCAATACATTGAATATATCCTCCGAATTTGAAGAAGTTCCCAAATCTGCACCAATTGTAAAGAATTCCGGCTGAATAAAAAGAAAAAGAGTTGCTCAGACAAAGATTACTCCAGCCATGGCAAAGCATGATGAAAGAAAAGGATCAGCAGAATCATGCATAGCTTCCAGATCCAGATCCAGATCCATAATTGCAAAGGCTTCATCCTCTTGTTTCTAATGCAGCCCGTGTAGAAGTCAGTGCATGGAGAATTCCTTCCAGGATCTTGTGCATGTGCTCCCAATCTTCCAATTGAAGCCTTCATTGAATTTGCATTCACCCGGAGTGCTTTCCAGAATTTTTAATTGCTCATATGCAATTAAAAATAAAAATGATGAGTTATTTACGGCAAACATTGCACTGATGCATGTACTGGAGAAGAACTGCAAAAGCTTCAAGGATAAGAGGGAAGACAAGTCAAAGGCAATACTCCTAAGCAAATCACTGCTTCCAGATCAGCCGCTTCCAGATCCAGCTGCTTCCAGATCCAGCTTGGTGAGAATCAAAGGCAAAAGAATCAACTGCATGCAGAATATGAAAAAGGACAAGACTGCAACTTTTTCTCTTTCTTCTTCTTTCTCTTATTTCCTCCGACAAAGTAATTGAGCGATCAATTAAATTATAAAACTTAAGTGATTGGTTTAAAAGCCATTACTTGAAGAAGTCAACTACTTGGAAATAGGTGGCAGACATGCAAAATAGAAGGTTCTATCTTCAGTTGCAAATCATGCATGTCATGCAAAGAGGAATTCCAGGAGGGAGATTGCCAGTTGTTTCCTTTTCGACTTCCACATGTGCCAGTTCACTAAAAGCTTCCTATTTGTAATTTCCCCTCTACATGCTATAAGTAGAGGAAGAACCTACGGGTTAAAAGGATCAGAATTTGTAAGCAGCATTCTAGTGTTCCAGACTTTGTGCTGAAACCCCTGATAGCTATTTGAAGCAAAGGAATAGAAAGGAGCAGATTTTCAGAAAACTTTGTGTCAACGGTGCATTTTGTTTCTAACTTTTTGTCTTAGATCTACTTATAAACTTTGTGTTATTCTAGATCTAGATTTGAAAGTTGTTTTTGCTTATAATTTTGTGTGTTAATATCTATTGGTTCTGTCTATGTGCATGCAATCAACTCTGTAATCTATTGATTGGGTTGCACATCTTCCCTCTTTCTTTCCTGTGTTTTTATTATTTCCTTCTTCATTAGATATTTCCTTTCTTTAACAGCTGCTTACTTGCTGCAAAACTATACAGCTATGGTTCATGAGCTGCATGGTTAAAGTAAAACCCCCAAATAGATACTAGCATATTTAATTGACAAATCTTACTCGGGAGCCTCATCGGTAAATGAGGGACATTTATCTCATGACTGCCTAGGTTTTCAGCTATGCAGAAAATCTCTGGGGAACAACTATCTTTGCAGATCCAACATTTTTTGGTTGAACTCCATTCCCCCGATCTGTGAAGGCATAAGGAAGGAATGGTCATTTTTTCAGATCGCAGGAGCAATTCAATTTCAATCATCCTCCTCAAGTTAGAAGCCGCAGATCTAGTCTTTTACCAGGAAGAAGAGTGCAAACACATCCAGATCCGGATCATCTTCAGCATAATCCGGCAGCTGGAATTATTCATCAAGTCTATTCTCAAAGAAGACGTGCTCCTTTCATGATGCAGAATCAGCCACTTGCCCCTGCAGCACCTGTTCCATGGGGTGCAGCCTTTGGACCTCTGAATCTGACTCCTCCTATGCATGATCTACCTAAAGGGACGAGAAAGAATTTTCCAAAATTCTTTGGAGATGGAAAGCAGAATCTAGATGACCACTTGGCTGCGTTTTTCATATCCTGTGGAGTGCTTGCAGTCGAACATGAAGATGTATCTGTCAGACTCTTCATAGAGACTCTGCATGACTTGGCTGGAGAATGGTTCTACCAGCTAGCTCCTGGCACCATAACCAACTGGGCTACTATGCGGGATGCATTCCTGAAAAGGTTCAAGGCAGCTGAAGATTCCAGTACATTGATAACTCAACTGACTCAGTTGAAGAAGGAGCCACATGAGCACATGCGGGATTTTATTGCAAAATTCCAAAGATTACTGTACAAAATTCTGGCTTCTGCTTCTCTGAATGATGAGAATCAAAAGGTGTTCTTCATCAATGCTTTACTTCCTGAAGTAAGCTATCAACTGCGAAGAGCACGTCCTGCTGACTTGTTAGCAGCCTAGAACATGGCGGTTGAAATTGAAGACGACCTCATCATGGCTGGAAAGATAAAGAGCAACACTTCTAGAGCTGAAAGTTCATCCTCTGCTACTACTTCCGATTCACTATTGCAAAAGTTAGCAAATGAGATGTTGCAGATGAAGAAACAAATGGCTCAAATGGCTCAAGGCAACAACACTGCCCCTGCTCGGAATTTTAACCGGAACTGCATTGTTGGTTCCCAAAGATTAGCAATTGAAGCTGCTCCCAGAAACAACGTGGAGATGAATGAAGAAGACCAGGAAGCTGACGCTGATCAGCTTGAGAATGATGATTTTGTAGGTCCTGCTGGCGACTCCAACATTAATTACCTAAACTACAAATCTGAACATGATGATGAGGAGCTTCTTGAAGATGATCATGGTCATGCATATGCAGTACTTACAAGATCACAAACTCGCCAAGCTGAGGCATTAGCTGATGAACAAAGAAGGGGCAGCCCTTTACCTTCTTCCTTAGCTCCCAGAGATAAGAATGCGAGTTCTTCATCTCAACCACAGAAAGCAACTCAGGTATCTGAATCTATACCTTCTTTTGACATTATTGATCATGTCAAGAAAACCAGAGTTCAAATGTCAGAAGCTGAATACTTGAGAGCCTTTCCTGAGCAGTTAAATAGGCTAGTCAAATATGTACAATCACCAGGACAATCCAATACATCAAAAGGCCTTTTGCCTAAGCCCAAGGATACTCCTCCCCAGAACAACACTGCAGTTGTTAAATCCTCACCATCTTCTGAAAGAGTGGAACCTTTCTATGTTTCCTATTGCTTAATGGTTTCAAGTTAAGCAATTGCATTTTAGATTCAGGTGCTTCTGACAATGTCATGCCAGCTAAAGTAGAGAATGCTCTTGGGCTTACGTTGACAAAGACCATAAAAAGGTGCTACTCCATGGAGAGACAAGTCCCTTTAATCGGACAAATCAAATATGCACAAGCTGTTCTGGCAGCTTTTCTTGGCAAAAGATCCCAAAGGACACAAGTTTTGAGAGCATGAGAAGCTATCTCTTTCCTGACAAAAGATTAAAGATGATAATCTTAGTTACAGATATTCCTGTCTCCTACGGGATGTTGCTGAGCAGAAACTTCTGCAAAGAGCTGGGAGGAGAAGTAAAGATGGATTGGTCATGTGCTCATATTCCTATCAAAGGGATTAATCAGAAGCTAGAGCCGGAAAAGAAGTCCAAGTACACGGTTACAAAATCTGAGGATCCTAGATCTCAAATTCTTTTTCAGGAATCTGACCGTGGGGTCTATTTCTTGGAAATGGATAAAGACGTTCCAGATCCAGAACTTCAACCAGAGCCAGCAAAAGAAGAGGAAAAAGTTTGGACTCTGGAGTTTAAAGGCACCTGTTGTTCTTTTGGATCAGGAGCCGACGTTCTACTAATATCTCCAGATCATGAGATATTCCCATACTCCCACAAGCTGATGTTCGAGAACACCAATCATACGGTGGAGTATGAAGCATTGCTGCTAGGAATGGAGCAAGCTAAAAAGAAAGGAGTAAAACTCCTCAAAGCCCAAGGAGATGTTGAACTTCTAGTAAAGCAGGTTCGAGGGCAAAGTCAAGTCAAAAGAGATAAGTTGAAGCATTACAGAGATAGAGTACTTTCTGCCACATTCGATTTTGCAACCTTCTCTATCAACTTCATTCCAACAAATCAGAATTCCAAGGCAGATTCTTTGGCAGTCACAGCTGCACTATTGAATCCAGATAGACCACCGTCCATATTCAGACAAGGAAACTATAAAGTGGAGATGGTCTACCGCCCTAAAGTCCCTGATAATGTTGAACAGTGGCAGACTTTCAATGATGACAAACAAACATCTGCATGTCTGAAACAAGACATATTTGAAGGTTGATGTTGAAGGGAGTAAATCACCACCACGACAAACAGTCACAGGCAAAACTGATCCAGGTTATGATGACAATAGTGGAATAATCCAACCAAAAGGTAACAAAATCCCCAAGGGTTTAGTTTCCTTAGTGGAGACTTTCGACAAGCATGATCGGTACCTGAATAAGAACAAAGAATATGGTGATAGTTCTTCCTCAGAAATGCACAGGTAAATCTGGGAATGGAGGAAGTTGATGCAGACTTACCCACCACAGAGAGAAGAAAGGATGAGCCACCACAAGATGAAGTTGATAAGGACTTGCCCAAGGTATTTGACAAGAAGGCCAAAGAAAGGAAGTTCGAGATCGGAGACTGGGTACTCTGGTGGGACAAGAGACATGAACCGAAGGGCATGCACGACAAATCTGATTCACTCTGGAAAGGGCCCTTTAGCCTATCATTCCCCGTGGGCTTTAGGGATGTTGCAAGGGGAAAATTATATTAAATAATTTTATAATATTGCCTGGAGAGTGATTTTTATCATTTGACATTATAAAGCAATATTTATTTAATTATTTAATATTTATGGAGCAAGTAATTATTTAATTATTTACCCAAAATGCAAATTAAAAAGGGTAATTAATTAAATAATATTTAGGTGGCTTTTAAATATTAAAATCACCCTTTTAAAAAGGGGACGCCACACCTAGGGAAAATAAACTGCTTTTATTTAATAATTTCCCTCTCCTAGGGATTTCGAAGTTTGTGCCTCCTTGCTTATAAAAGGAGTGCTAGGATCATTGTTAGACTTATGTTATGATGATATTTATTTTATGCTTCATGCTTGGAGTTGGGATGTATGCCCATTGATGCTCTCTCTCTCTCTTCTCTCTCTCTCTCTTGCGTGGGAAGTTAGTGAGCTGGTTTTGATCAATTGAAGTATTTCTCATTGTTCAAATCTTTGTTGTGATTCTCTTGTTTTAGGTTTGGCGCATTTATTGAGAGTGAAAATCTGCATGTTATTGAATATGATGAAGGGTTTGATGGTGTTTTATGATCTATTATTATTGCTGGTTTTATTCTAACCATAGCGACTGGATTGGGGTTTGATCTTTTCATGTTTTGAAGGGTGAACAATTTATTCTAAATCTATTTGTGTGTGGCTTATTATTTCAGAGTCAAGGGCAGATTTTTAAGTGTTTTGGAAGGGCTATTGAGCTGGAAATTATTTATTAATTTTCTCTAACCCTAGCGACTGGTTCAGATTTCAGGGGCTGTTTTGAGTGGGTTTCAGTGGGATCAAAAATTCAGATTTGTTAGTTCATTGGAAAGATCTTAATTTATAGAACTTTATTCTGCATTTTATTTCATGAAAAACATGGAAGTATTGAAGGAGTTATGAATTTTAGAAGATTTCAGCTGTTTGCATGCTTTCTGGTTGTTATAAATTAATATTTATTTCAGATCTGCAGTTTTGGGGTTGATTTAATATTGAATTTGATTGTAGAAATTAGGAGGAATAAGGAGAGGGTGATTTCATAATTTTTGGAGGAGATTTGGTGCCCTAAAAGTGTTGGGCGACCTACTTTTTAGGTCAAAATTAGGGTTTCGGGTTGGCTGTGCAAAATCTGATTTTTGCATATTGTTCCTCATATTTTTATGGTCCATTATCCAAAATTTCAGCTCATTTGGACTTCCCTAGCCAAAGATATGAATTTTTGAAGTTTGCAGCAGTTAGGGTTTGAAAATTAATTATTTTCAGCTGTGTGTGATCAGATTTGTATTAATTCCTAACTTATTCTAGAAGGGGATATTACAGTGGTATCAGAGCAACTTTCCTTTGCTCCTTGTGGGTTTGTTTGCAGAGTGAATCATGGAGCTTGCTAGTGTCGGAGGTTTGAGGACCAAGCTCTATAAGCTTGGAATAATGCTCAAGGGTCCCTCACTTGAGAAGAGCATATTGATCTACACTTTGGAAAATGTGGTAAGTTGTTTGTGTTTGGTTAAGCAATCAGATTGTGGCTTGATGATTTCAGTTCTAGATCCTTTGGGGGCACAATTGGTTAGATTTTTGGGACATACAGATCCAGATGTAAGGCTTGTAGTTATCACTTGTATAAGTGAAATTATGAGGATTAAGGCTCCGGAACCACCCTATAACGATCACATCATGAAGGAAATATTTCAGATCATGGTAGACAGTTTTGAGGGTCTTGGTGACACCACAGATGTTCTTTTTGCTAAGAGGGTCACTATTCTGAAAAATATGGCAGACATTAGATCTTGGGTCCTAATGATAGACTTGGAATGTGATGAACTCATTTTTCAAATGTTTGACAATTTCTTTACTTCTATTCATAGGGATCATGCAGAGATTGTGGTTTCTTCAATGCAAATTATTATGTCTACAATTCTGAATGAGGAGGGTGATATTTTGATGCCACTTATAACAATTTTATTTTCCTACGTGAGAAAGGAGAAGCAGGAAGTGTCACCCATGGGAGAAACACTTGCTCAAAGTATAGTAGATTAGTGTCAAGAGAAGTTGAGGCCCTATTTGACTGATGAAGAGCTTGTTGGTCCTGCTGTACATGTGCAACAAAAAACAGTGAAGGAAGAAGATCCATTAGATGAAGAGCAAGGTAAAAGTTCCTCATTGGTTGAAAGTATTTCCTTGTCTTCTAATATTTGCATGCCTAGTGAAGTGACAGAAAAGGGAATCATGAAAGAGGAGCAAAAAGATAATTCAGATCTGCACATGGTAAAGTCAAGTTTGGGGAATGAAGCACCAAAGAAGGATGATGATTTTCAGTTTAAAAAGCTTGCTAATGTAGCCCCTAAGGGTAAGCATTTTGATTTAT
Organism: Taxus chinensis; assembly: GCA_019776745.2. Lineage (NCBI taxonomy): Eukaryota > Viridiplantae > Streptophyta > Pinopsida > Cupressales > Taxaceae > Taxus > Taxus chinensis. The sequence goes on from CM034157.1 coordinate 220,237,496, forward strand.
TATATCCTCATCATATTTTGTCTTCTCCATACCTTGTCACCTATGAATATGATGCTAACAAAAAGGTCAAGGAAAATGGTGCTTTGTTGGATGGAAATTGCAAAAAGAAAGGGGCTGAAATTCTGAGTTATGAAGAGTTTATGGGCAGCATGTATGGAGGAAAAACACATGACATCATTCCAAGGTATGAAGGGTTGCATACTTCTCCATTTCATCTTTGTCATCTTTATGATATACATTTGAAAATTGATGATAAGGGAAGGGTACACTGGCATCTTCTTGGGCAGCGTGTAGGGAAGAATAAGCATGTGCATAATTTAGTACCCTATGGTTTACCTTGCTACAAATATGATCCAACAAGGGCAGCCTTTGATTGGATAAGAGTAGTCCATGTATTTCCAGTTATGTCATCATTCCTTGAGAACTTTACTTGCATACATGATGGGTATGTTTCTCCATGGGTGAATCTCCAAGGAAACATTGATAAGATGTCCCATAATTATTCTTTGCTAGACCATACTTGGCGTCAATATGACAAACTATATGAAGGTATGAGCTCTTTTGTTTTTGATGATACATTTTTGGCATCTAATGATTGCATGGAATTGAATGGGTGCAAAAAGAAATCAGATTTAGAAGATGGGCTTGTGAAGAGGTATGCTTATGAAGGAAGAACACCATGGGATGCTTATGGTAATTTTCAGTTCGCTGTAATTTTCCGAACAGCAGGCCCCAATGGGCAAATGAATGAGGTTTTTCACCTAAGCACGGGTCTTATGAATGTCCCAAGTCATCACCCACCAAGTATGAAGGCTTGTGAGGAAGAAAAAGGGGCTTTGGATGAAGAAAATGGTAAAGGAAAGAGTGCTGTCCCAAACTCAGAAATTCTGAGTTTTGTAGATGTTGGGAGCAACCCAAGGTATGATATTCTATATTTTATTTCTCCTTCCATATTGAGTTTTGATGGGTATGATTTTGAGCATGATAGGGAGATGGATATGGTGTGTCACATGGGGTATAATGGTCACATTCTTGTTGGTACTTTTGCTCCTAACAATTGGGTGCATGATGGAAGAAAAGAAAGAGTGACTATCACTCTCCCCAATGAAGGAAGCCATAATAGTAAGCTTGTTGGTCCGTATGAAGAAATCATCATTAGAGGACACAAAAGCATGATTGATTCCTATGTTTCTCTTTCTTTCATAAGGGAAAGTCATTTTCACAAAGAAAGGTACAAAGTTCCTTGGTCTATCTATGATAATATTCATACATGCATGCACTATATTTCAGTTTTCTCCTCTTCTTATGAGCATAGAAAAAGGGGAAATTTGGGGTATCTTCTTGCACATATTGCTCCATGTGGAATGAGAATAAAAGGATTTGAGTTTTGCAAGTTCGGTGTGGATACAAGGAAATCATTTCATTTCCTTTGTCAAATGATGCTAACTCCTATCTCTTTAGAAGACTTGAAAGAAGGGTGGATCACATGGACTACACTTGGCATGGTAAAAAGTTCATTTTCAGATTTTGAGCTACAGTTATGTCTTCCATTTGAATGTTTGATTGATGTGCTTCCAAAAGCTATGTGTTGGGAATGTTTGGTTGTTGTTGCTTACATTTGGGCTTCAATGGAAAGTTTGGAAAAGGTGAAGGAACATGGTATGAATTCTTCTCAAAGCATTTCATTTTCAGCTATACATGTGGATAATTTTCAGTTGATTATGGTTGAGGATGAAATTTCAGTTATATGGGAGCCACTTGTATTCACTAGATTGATGTTCTTTCATGTTGGGGAAAAGATTTTGAAACATGCTAGCTGCTGCCCCATCATTTTTATGATTGACATCACTATGACCAGCCTCCCTATCACATCTATAATTCAGATTTTTGCCATGCATTTGATGATATGGTTGTTGGTGCTTGATTTTGGCTCATGGGTGAATATTTGGGGGTGGAAACCAGCCACTCCAATTCTGATTTTTGGAGATTACAGCAGCACTTGGGGCCACATAACAGAGTTTGGGGGCAGCCCATACACAGAGGAGTTGTACATGCCATGGAGACACATTGGAAAAGTGTTCTTCAACACTTATTTTTCTAATTTGTTTGCTTCATGCGCAGGTTTGAAGAAGAAATTACAGCAGACTACACTCCTAACTTTTAGGAGAATGAAGCGGTCCAAGATATTGCAAATGCTACTTCACTTGAGTGGCATGGGAGCACGGCTTTTGGAGTACCACACTTTTGGACACGGACACATGAGCTTGCTATTGCTTGAGGGCAAGCAATCTTGGGAAGGGAGGACTGTAATGTCCCCATTTTTGAAGACCCTTAGCCTATCATTCCCCGTGGGCTTTAGGGATGTTGCAAGGGGAAAATTATATTAAATAATTTTATAATATTGCCTGGAGAGTGATTTTTATCATTTGACATTATAAAGCAATATTTATTTAATTATTTAATATTTATGGAGCAAGTAATTATTTAATTAAATTCCCAAAATGCAAATTAAAAAGGGGAATTAATTAAATAATATTTAGGTGGCTTTTAAATATTAAAATCACCCTTTTAAAAAGGGGACGCCACACCTAGGGAAAATAAACTGCTTTTATTTAATAATTTCCCTCTCCTAGGGATTTCGAAGTTTGTGCCTCCTTGCTTATAAAAGGAGTGCTAGGATCATTGTTAGACTTATGTTATGATGATATTTATTTTATGCTCCATGCTTGGAGTTGGGATGTATGCCCATTGATGCTTTCTCTTGCGTGGGAAGTTAGTGAGCTGGTTTTGATTCAATTGAAGTATTTTCATTAGATTTGCAAATCTCTTGTTGGTGATTCTCTTTCTAGCTTTGGCGCATTTATTTGAGAGTGAAAATCTGCATGTTATTGAATATGATGAAGGGTTTTATGGTGTTTTAGATCTATTATTATTGCTGGTTTTATTCTAACCATGGCGACTTGATTGGGGCATCTTTTAGCATGTTTTAAGGGTGAACAAGCTTTATTCAAAATCTGATCTGTGTTGGCTTATTTTTCTGAGTTTGGGCAGATGTTTTAAGTGTTTTGAAGGGCTATTGAGAGCTGGAAATCATTTATTAATTTTACTCTAACCCTAGCGACTGGTTTTCAGACTTTGGGGGCTGTTTTGGAGGATTTCGGTTATCATAAAATTCAGATTTGTATTCATTGGAAAGATCTTAATTTATAGAACTATTTGCATTTTATTTGAAGAAAAACATAAGTATTGAAGGAGTTATCAATTTTAGAAGATTTCAGCTGTTTGCATGCTTTTCCCGGTTGTTATAAATTAATATTTATTTCAGATCTGCAGTTTTGGGGTTGATTTAATATTGGTTTTGATTGTAGAAATTAGGAGGAATAAGGAGAGAGTGATTTCATAATTTTTGGAGTAGTTTTTGTGCCCTAAAAGTGCTGGGCGACCTACTTTTTAGGTCAAAATTAGGGTTTCGGGTTGGCTGTGCAAAATCTGATTTTTGCATATTGTTCCTCATATTTTTATGGTCCATTATCCAAAATTTCAGCTCATTTGGACTTCCCTAGCCAAAGATATGAATTTTTGAAGTTTGCAGCAGTTAGGGTTTGAAAATTAATTATTTTCAGCTGTGTGTGATCAGATTTGTATTAATTCCTAACTTATTCTAGAAGGGGATATTACCCAAAATCGTTATATTTTGTCGCTGGGGTTTGCCTGCGGGAAATTTTTATTTAATTATTTTGAGCCCCGTTTGAAGGTAAATTGTGCTCCGGTTTAACCCTGTTGTGGTTCTTACATGTCAATATTTCCATATACCAGTAGGGTTTTAACCAGGAATGAATCCTGGGCTTTATCTGTGACTTCTGGCAACGTTTTGCATTTTTAGTGTTTTCCCGTTTTGTTTTCTGTGAAATTTCTCTAGGTCAATTCCTTTGCCGGTTTGGTCTGTTTTCTTGCCTGGAGTATCTGGAGATCATCTATGGACGTTATGCCAGAAGGAAATTCGCCACAGGAGGTCTGGTTCTCTCTGAAAAGACGAAGTCATGCACAAAAAAGCTTCTTTTGGGCAGGTCGCATTTTTGGGAAAATGAGGTTTTAGGCTACAACGAGATTTTTGGTAGTAGCAGGCAGATGGGAATTTTGTACCTGCTTGGCAGGGTACTTTTTCCCATAAAAGTAAAGCCACTTAAGTCATAATGGTAAAATTAGAGGCAGCAGGCAGGCGGGAATTTCTTATCTGCCTTGCAGGGTGAAAATTCCTATTGTGAAATAAAAGAAAATCACGTAAGGCATTGGTGGGATTTTCTTATTTGCCTTGCAGGGTAAAAAATTCCATTATGAAAGTCAAACAACTTAAGTGGATCATGGGATTTTTGGAGTTGCGGTGCAGGGTGAATAATCCCATTAGAAATTGACTTTTAAAAATAGAATTCACCCTTGCCAAAAAGTGTGACCCACCTTGGGTGAATAATAATGTATTTAATACTATTTATTAATGTTTTATTCACCCAATTTTGGTGCCCAAGCATGAGAAAAATTCAACGCATGATGAAAGGATAAAGGAAATTGGAAATAGAATTCTAAAATTAAATAAATATAATTTATTTAATGCAGCCCCTCTCATGCAAAAAAGTGCGACCCATATTGAGGAGAGATAATACTTTTTAAAGTATTAATTAATGGAATTAATTCCCATTTTTGATGCATGAAGTCAAAGCACACTGTGAAATAAAAGTGGATTGGAAGTAGAGAGCTAAAATTAAATAGATTTAATTTATTTAATGGCAGCCATGAGCATGCACAAAATAGGCGCCCAAGTTTAAAGAGAAAAACTGATTTTTAATTAATTAATTGCTAGGAATAAGAGGGGCAATTATTAATTATAGAATGATGAAGGTTATATAAGAATGGGCTGCCATAATGATGAATTAATTAATTCTTTAGCAAGTAAGTGCAGCCCAGACAATTTTGGCGTTCAATTAAGGAGGAATTTTGCATAGAAGGTGTTTTCACTACCAGAAAGCTTCAAAGTTTGGCGCTTAGGTTTGAAGGAGCTTGATTAAGTCTGATTAATTGTCTGCATAGTGGTACAGGTGCTCAAGTGAAGTTGACAAAATTCATGCTTGCTTTGCATGCAAACAAAACTCAAATTTTGGGGCAGCAGGCTTGATATATGCAGATTTTTATAATTAAAATCAAGTGTTCATGTTCCGGTTGCCGTCTTTGTCTGAATTAATTGTAGGTATTCATCACATTTGCTTATATAATTGAAAGAGAGTTTAAATCAATGTCCAATACATTGAATATATCTTCCGAATCTGAAGAAATTCCCAGATCTGCACCAATTGTAAAGAATTCCGGCTGAATAATAAGAAAAAGAGTTGCTCAGATAAAGATTTTTTTGGCCATGGCGAAACATGATGAAAGAAAAGGATGCAGAATCATGAATAACTTCCAGATCTATATCCAGATCCAGATCCATAATTGCAAAGGCTTCATCCTCTTGTTTCTAATGCAGCCCGTGTAGAAGTCATTGAGTGGAAAATTCTTTCTAGGATCTTGTGCATGTGCTCCCAATCTTCCAGTTGAAGCCTTCATTAAAGTTGCATTCACCCGGAGTGCTTTCCAGAATTTTTAATTGCTCATATGCAATTAAAAATAAAAAAGATGAGTTATTTATGGCAAACATTGCACTGATGCATGTACTGGAGAAGAACTGCAAAAGCTTCAAGGATAAGAGGGAAGACAAGGCAAAGGCAACACCCGTAAGCAAAATTCCAGATCCAGCCGCTTCCAGATCCAGCTGCTTCCGAGATCCAGTTTGGTGAGAATCAAAGGCAAAAGAATCAACTGCATGCAGAATATGAAAAAGGACAAGACTGCAACTTTTCTATTTCTTCTTCTTTCTCTTATTTCCTCCGACAAAGTAATTGAGCGATCAATTAAATTATAAAACTTAAGTGATTGGTTTAAAAGCCATTACTTGAAGAAGTCAACTACTTGGAAATAGGTGGCAGACATGCAAAATAGAAGGTTCTATCTTCAGTTGCAAATCATGCATGTCATGCAAAGAGGAATTCCAGGAGGGAGATTGTCAGTTGTTTCCTTTCCGACTTCCACATGTGCCAGTTCAACTAAAAGCTTCCTATTTGTAATTTCCCCTCTACATGCTATAAGTAGAGGAAGAACCTACGGGTTAAAGGATCAAAATTTGTAAGCAACATTCTTGTGTTCCAGACTTTGTGCTGAAACTCCTGATAGCTATTTGAAACAAAGGAATAGAAAGGAATAGATTTCCGGAGAACTTTGTGTCGACGGTGCATTTTGTTTCTAACTTTTTGTCTTAGATCTACTTATAAACTTTGTGTTATTTCTAGATCTAGATCTGAAAGTTGCCTTTGCTTATAATTCTGTGTTAATATCTATTGGTTCTGTCTATGTGCATGCAATCAACTCTGTAATCTATTGATTGGGTTGCACATCTTCCCTCTTTCTTTCCTGTGTTTTTATTATTTCCTTCTTCATCAGATATTTCCTTTCTTTAACAGCTGCTTACTTGCTGCAAAACTATACAGCTATGGTTCATGAGCTGCATGGTTAAAGTAATACCCCCAAATAGATACTAGCATATTTAATTGACAAATCTTACACGGGAGCCTCACCGGTAAATGAGGGAGATTTATCTCATGACTGCCTAGGTTTTCAGCTATGCAGAAAATCTAGCCAACAATAGATTCAATGGAGTCATTATATATCTTCAACAATGAAAATCCAAATGAAGCGTTTCAATCTTTACAATGAAAGAGGCATAATGCATGAGAGCTAGGGCATACATACCATTTCTCCAAGCATGGAGTAAATTCAAAATTCAATCACATAACCACTAAAGGAATGCAGGGTCCTTTTATAGAGTTAATTTGATGTGCAACAATAGGCTATTTTTAAATACCGATAATTTCCCTTTTGGAGGGATTACGAGGTTGAGGGGCATAAAAATTCTTATTACTAACACGTCCTTTGAAATTGTAAAGTATTAATAAACTAAGACTACCTGCATTCAATAAGATTTTTACCCTGTCATTTCAAATAGATCCAAAAAGCAACAATCATATGTGCATAATTTAAACTAACTTCCTGGAGTAATTAGTTCACCGCTTGTAGTTCTTTAAGGCATGCTATTAAGAAACAAAATATTAACAAAATAGACAAATTAGACATTTTAATAAAATGAAAAATCTCAATCCTAAACCCATATATGAAGACAGAATGAGTTAAAATATCTTTAATTCTTCATCCATTTCTATTTTAATGTTTTCATTAAGGAGGGGACATTACATTCATAACATTGGATTTTGTTCCATTGATCTGCAACATTTGCTACCTGTCTTTTGCAAAAAATAAAATATTGGATTCCTGTTCGCAAACCCAAAGGAAGATTTAATCTGGAAAAGACCAACACTTCAAAAGAAGATAGATGATGAGGTGGAATACAACAACTAATATCTCTTCCTTGGGGTCAGAACTTCCTTAAGTCTGATAAAATTCACCTCTTTATTGTTCAACAACTGAAAACAAGCTTTTGAATTTGAATTTCTTTGCAATCAATATTCATCCAATTTGGTAACTAACTTGCAGAGCTGATCTGAAGGTGATATAGGCTCAAAATTTGAGATGCAAAAGCAAAACAACCTCATATGCTCCTTGAAAACATTATCTTTATGTTGTAGCACCAAGAAATCTGAAAAATGTCTGTAAACTTTTGCGAATCAAAATATAAAATATTCCACCTACTTGACAAAATCTTTAACCACTTTCTTTCATTCCTCTATGGTAGGCTTAACGAACTGTGGGATGATGTATGTCCTCAAACTGTGAGCTCCAATTTTCACTTCATTTAGAGGGTTCATTCCACCAACCAGCCTTGGGAATTGTCTTGAGGGAAGGGAGGTTGGGTTGCTAATGCATTTTGCAATAGTTGAGATGATTGGAGAGGGGAAGATCAATGTACCTGTGGAAGCACTTTAAGAAAGCTAGGAATTTGGAAGTCATTGGCTCCTGGTTGAAGTGGTTGGAAAGTAGCCAAAAGAAAATTGAATAGACCGATTGAAAAATTACCCCATTGCAGGGTTTCTCAACACTAATTGGTAAGCTTCCAATTCTTCATCCACTTTGATATTTGTGGTATCAACTAACACAAAGTCTATCTTCTCTTGAGGGCTCATACCAGTATGGCATTGACCATGGACCCAAGGGTAGGGTCTCACTGAATCCAAGCTTTCTTGCTTTGATAGTGACTATGTTGCCTCTCATTCTTGTACCATTTTTAACTCCAAGTTAAATGTAGGACTTGCATCATGCAAAGTCATCATTAGCTCCCACAATCTGGAATTGCTTGCCATAATCTGCATATACTTCCTCCTGACAAAACACTTCTATGATTTCTCCATGGAAGTCATATCAAATTCTACTTGGAGCGATGAGCATCTTCTTGTCTTTGCATGCTCAGCTGTACTATCCCTGCAAATTTGAAATAGTTTTCATAAAGGAGAAATGGGTGCATAATTAGCGTAATAATTCTTTCTTACCAAACTGGGAATTCAAATTGTGGAATTGACGTCATGATCACCACAACATATTTCACATGGAACCTTAAAAATATGAAGCTACCTGAAAATGGTCTGCTGATTTCAGAAAAATGTAATCCTTGACTCCACAGAGTCGCCAGATGGAATTGTTTGAAATACAAGTTGATGGTTTGCAAAAACTGCTGAATGGCAAACATCAATTCTTTGCAAAATAATTGTCCCACAGGGCGTGCCAGAAACTGTTGTCACCCAGAAGTGCACCCTGATAGAGAATGGTGTGTGTACTCTCTCTTGTTGACAAATTGGAACACCTCAAACTTGTGGGTAACCTATAGTTGAGATGAACCTCCTGAGAGGGCCGGTTCCCTTGTGAATCACCTAAAACTAATAAAATTGACAAGGAAAAGGGAGAAGGAATGCAGGAAATATAAAATTGAAGGTGATACACCAATGATTTGACACACACATGTACTACTACATACAGAAAATATAAAGATCCACACACCTGCACAACTCTAGGCTAATCTGCAAAATTAATTCAAAGGTTTGGGTTAAAGGACAACAATAGAGGGAAGAATTTCCACAACAAAGCAATACAATACCCTGATAAACACGATGAAAACTCAGAAAACCAATGATATGAGAAGGCAAAAATGGAGCTTTTTATTCAGAGATGCAAGTACAAGCTAGGATTACAATAGCAAAACAGCTGGAAGTAGTGTGTATCTGATTTCCTTGTCAAAAACCAGTCCTATATGGACTGCTGCCATCTATTTTCAGACCCCCTGTGCATGCAAAAACATTTATTTTTTTATTGTTCCCTTGGCTGTACCTGGGAAGCATGCAAGAAGATAAAATACTAAAAAATTTTGTACCACATAAATATTTTCTGCCGTGCCAAACTGGAGGTCTGCTGCAGATTTTTTTGGGATTAATTTTCGTTTCAAACTCTGTGCCCTTTGGCGTAAAACCCCTGTATGAAAGCATGCAATAAATAAAATAATTATTTATTAACCTTTTTCCATGCATGCGTAGCTCCAAACTGGGGCAGCCACTTTAATTATTTGTCTTTATATGCTATATATATATATATATGGCTTCATATATATATGTCATATATATATGCTATCCCATGATTGAAACGTCTATGGTTTGCATGCAAGTCCCTGAGATTGCATTATTTTTCCCTATCCTTGGTAGAAGACGAGCCTCTGTGCAACTTTTGGACTGGCTGATTTCTGTATCACTTATTTGTTAGCACCTTGCTGCTGGATGCCAGCACTAGCATCTATGGTATTAGCATGCTTTCTGACATCTATGATTGGTTATTACTTTGGCGCCAATGGACTATACTAGAATTTAACATGCTTTTTCCCTTCGTGGTTGCAATAAATTTACATTCCCATTTTTGTTAAATATGTTAGCAAATTTTCGAATTTGCCAACTGTGCATGCTGTTTTCTTTGAGTCTGGCCAAACTTAGCTAATATGGTCTAGATCCAATCTGGATGATTTCCTTCTAAATTGTTTTGGTGCTGACTATGCAGTGCTAAAATTTGCCTTTTCTCTGCTAACTTTGCTCAAAAGCTAACTGCCTCTCCTGCAGCTCAGCAATGGTAAAATTTGGTAATTGTTTCTGCTTTCATTGGACTATTACACTATTTTTACACACTGTGTTAAAATGCTTTCTTGGTCTTGAACGAACTGAAAAAACAGTTTTTCTTCCAATCTCTTGAATTTTCGCATTAACTTCAGTGATAATTCCGTAACTTCATAAATACTTGGAGTTAAAGAGAGATGCATGTGATAGCGTGAAAAGGAGTCATCAGAATGGCAGCTATTCAAAGCAAAATCCTGCTTAATATAATGTTTTTCTAACTTATCAAGAGAATACGACTATGAAAGGTGATCCCTTTGCATGAGCATTTAGTCCAAATGGGTACTTTCATTGTGGGATGCATGAGTGTGACATCCATCAAAAAGGTCAGCCTTCATGGGTGTTATTCTGTTTCTCGTAAAGGAATGGAACTTTAGGCATAGTTTTTGAGTGTTTGGAAAAGCTGGCAGTAATACTGATCCAAAACATCCAGAGAATGCTGATTTTTCTCCATCACTTGGATTGTTATCAAATTGAAAGATCTTATTGAAAATCAGATGCAGACATTGCTTCTCCCAATTATGACCATGTCAGATTGATGTACAGGTAAATTCGAATGGCCTTAGTGTATTCTTTGTGTAAAGAAAGAAAGAAAGAATGAAGATCTATGGACATGGACATTTTGTACTGAATTTGATAGGCTCTCTATATGACTCAATAAAATGATTGACAGGATTCCCTGCACCTCAAAGTTAATGTGCAAGTAGGAAAGCAGTGTCTAAAATCTGTCCTTCTGATAGTTTTGCATTTTCAGGCTTTGTAGATAATGTCAAAAATTAATTTTTTTTTCTTTTCTGCTTCATTAGTTTCTTCCTTCCCTAGTGCAGATTCCTTAGTTGAATGACAAAGAAAATAGTTTATTTTTCCCTCTGATTGTGATGTTTTGATTTCTGGCATAAGGTCAACAATCTTTTCATCTTCAGTAACCTATTTGGCTTGTGTTTTTGATATAAACAATTATTGTCAGAAAATTTAAATTACATATCAATGCTCAATTTGTAGTCTTCATTGATTTCTTTGTTGACCACTTTCCTGTTTCACTTCGTCCATTGGTTAACCTACCTTTTTTGTGCATTAAGGGATATTTGTTGATTAAATGTTTCTTTGTTGTTGCTGTTGTGCTAAGGTTAAAAAAATTTATCAACAAGAAAAAGGTTCTCAAGTCCCACACAACAAGAAACACGAGTACAACTAGCTTAAACTTTAAGAATCTAACATTTTGCAAAAATCTAGCTTTCTGTCATCAAAACTATTGTCGATTCACAATTGCATGCTTTTAAAGAAGATCATGCTTGCTTTTAGCATGCATGCTTGTCTACTATGCGTGCAAGAAAAAGAACATGCGTGTTCTTTCCTGATCTTTGACTTTAACAAACCAGCTTAACTACTAACCAACTTATGCATGTTTGATTAGTTTTACCATGCATGCTTGATTTTTACCAAAAATCTAGAGGTTGAGCAAAAGTACACAAAACCCCCTCATTTTACTGTGCGAGGTTTCTTTTCTTCCTCTAAGCTTATTGGAATAATTTTGAACGGCAATTCTGTTTCATTGTCTGTCTTTCCACGCATAAGATCCTCAGGTCGAGAAGGATTTCTACCTTCTTTTTACATTTTAATTGTAGATTTGTGCTCCTTCCAAAGGATCATTTTTTTCTCTCAATCACCATAATTTTTAATTCCTTTGATGCATGTATACTTTGAGTTTCTTTGGATCTTTTTCGGGAGGACCAATTGGAACTACATCAGATTTTATCTGCTCTTGATCATGAGGTTCAACACAATGGTTATCTATTGACTCATCCTTCACCAAGTGGCCTTTTGTCTTCTCTTTAGTTGCAACACCTGAAAACTCTTATTGTCAGAGATGCAATTATCTTCTGGCATGCTTTGTACCGATATTCAAAACATTGTATGTGTGGACAGAAAATAGGCTAGGTGGCCATATTCAAAACATTTTCTACACTGAAAGTCTAATGTCTTCATAATCCACCTTTTTGATTCTGGAGGTAGCCGCCCAAACCAAGGAAAATCAGCTGGTAGGCCTTTTGCTAAGATCCACCTCTACACAAATACAGGTACATTAGTTGTCTTGAATTTACCTTTTGTTGACGGACAAAGAAACGAATTTCCCCACAGCATTTCTGATATTTCTAGGGTGGAAGGTATCCAAAAATGTAAAGGCAAATTTGGTAGCCTTACCCATATAGGGATGAATGAAAGGGATTCAACCAAAGGATCAAAATTTGAGAACCATAGCTCCATGAAAAGCCTAGCCCCCATATGAAACCAATGCCTCTTATTGTAAATCAAATCATGGTCAGTCAGTTCAGCAAAAAGAACAACAAAAAACCCTTGGGCAAAAAGGTAAATCTTTAGTCCCTCAGAGATGAGAGGAGACCAGTTTTGACCAATGCATTCACTCAGAACAGGAAGAGGGCCAAAAAACAAAAAGGCAAAAAACAAGTCCTTGAGTGTCGCTTGCTCAAAATCAAGAGGGCCAAAAACCATTGAACCTACAAATTAAACTTTTTTACTAAGTATCTCAGCATTTCAAAGACTACATCGCCATCTGGATAGAAAAAAAGGGTTGAAGAAGGCTTTTCAACAATAAAACCATGCCTATGAAGAGGAGGTTCACAGATCCATCCTTGTGCAGCTCAATATTTCTTTTGGCAGCATCCTCTTTGAATGATTATCACGAGTCTTTTCTCCATTTTTGTTCTTGCATGCATCCTTGAAAGCTGGTCTGGATAGGATTGCTGATGGTTCCTCCTTCAGGGGTTTCAGAACATCTTCATTGCGATTGCGTGCATCCATGATTGTTATCTAAGGCAATGGATCCTCTGCCATAAGAGAAGGATCCCCACCAGAAGTCTTGCATGTAGGATTTGATAACAACCATGCATATGATTCCTCTATTGTCATTCCTCTTGGCCTTGAACTGCCTCTATCATTATTGATCAAGTTTTCAACTGTGTTAATACATCCATTAGATTCCTTGGCAGTAGATCAAGGGTCAACCTGTATCAGCCTATAAGTGTTCTTGTGTAGATGGATGAAACAAATTAATGGGGAGGTTTGTGTGTTTCACATGGATTTTTTTGGACTTCCAAGCATTTTGGCACAATCAAAGACTTTTCACACTCATAAATGTAATGGTGGAGGCATTTGATAAAAAATAGTGAAGAAATCACTAAAACCTTCTAGGCACATTTGAAAGAATTTGGTATGATTAGCAAGAGTAGAACTGTGCCTGGACTGCAAACAACTAAAAACACAAGTTTTTTTTGGATCAACTATGTCTGGACTGTAGTTATCTAAAAATACAGGTTTTCTTTGGGTCCTTAATAGAGCAAGTCAGCTAACTGCGGTAAATGGTGTTGCCCATCCAATCGGTCTAAAACAATTACAAGAATTTTCAAACTTGAGTTACAAAATTGGGAAAAAAGGGAAATCTATCTTACAACTAGAAACAATCCTCAACACAGATAGTCAGTGTCTTTTCTTTATGGGTGGAAGTCTTACAGTTGAAGCAACAGGTTGGGCATAGCCAATTGTGAAGGCTATGTTTTCTTGTAGTAATACTTTGCTATTTTGTAATGGCTTTTTCTTTGAGGCTTTTAGGGAAAACTGTTTTTTTCAAAAAAAAAAATGCAGTACTATAATATCCCATTTTTAATATTTTGTTACCTCTGCAATTTTACCGAGTTTCTTGTCTATGCAATGCTTATGAAATAGTAAACAACAATGACAATTATCAATTTTTGTTATTGAACCCTTACACATAGCATTGAATATAAGCAAAAACTGTCATTTACTGAATGTTGGATAACAACATTAAATATTAATATTAAATATTTTATATCAAATGAGTGGCAATAGTTCCGCAAGCCCCTTTTTGCATATGATATTCAAAGACGTACAACGTCAATCTTTGGTTCATTTATTATTCAAATTATTAAAATAAACAACGAACCTGTTGGCTAGATTTTCTGCATAGCATCAAACCTAGGCAGTCATGAGATAAATCTCCCTCATTTAACCGGTGAGGCTCCCGTGTCAGATTTGTCAATAAAAATGTGTTATTATCTATCAGGGGTTTTACTTTAACCACTTAGTTCATGAACCATAACTAAGAAATTCTGCAGTAAGTAAGCAACTAATCAAGAAAGGAAGTATTTTATGGAAGAAGAAAATAAAGGAAATACAGAGAAGAAATGGGGAAGATGTGCATCCCAATTAGTAGATAGCAGAGCTAATTGCATGCACATAGAAAAAAATTTAATAGATATGAACACACAGAATTATAAACCAAGGAAACTCTAGATCCAGATCTAAAATAACACAGTTTATTAAGAGATCTAAGATTTAAAGCAAGAAACATAGTACACCGTGACACGAAGTTCTCTGGAAACCTGCTCCTTTGTATTCCTTCACTTCAAGTGGCTCTCAGGGGTTCAACACAAAGTCTAGAACACAAGATTGTTGCTTACCAATTCTGATCCTTAACCCGGAGGTTCTTCTCCTACTTATAGAATGTAAGAGGGAAAGTACAAATGGGAAGTCTAACTGAACTAAAACATAAACAACAAGTAAAGATGACATTTGACAATCATCCTCCACTAACTTCTTCTTAAGTGACACAAGTATCACTTAACTAATAGAATGGTTCCACATGAGTTTAAGTAATGGTTGCAAAACCAATAACTTAAAGTTTTACAATTTCATCCGGGAACATAGAAAGTAGAAGAAGAAAGAATAGAAGAAGTCATGCCAGCTGTAATGTTTATGTCTTCTTCTTGTTCTGATATCGGATATACTTGTCGAACATGTAATTCAACATCCTTCCATTTGTTTTAGCCACTGCTTCCTTCTCTATCATGAACTGCAACAAACCTTCATTCAACACTTTGATACATGCTTCCACATCTTCCAAGCTTAGCCCAAACTTTGCAATGTCTGCCTGTAGCGCCACCAGTCTACTGATAGAATTCATCATGAAAGGCTTGGTGGCTTTATCAATTCTCTTTCGTACCATTAGAAGAGAACCTTCCAGGGAATTAGGCACCTTAGTTGAGATGATCTGCACGTATGAAGTAACATTCCCGTCCACTCTCTCCTCGGTGAAAGAAATGACACTGTCTAGTAAGTTTGATGTCCTACCCTTAAGTTCCTGCATCCTCTTCAGCAAAACTCTGCAGATTTCTAAACGAAAAGATACTGCAAATTCCAGCTGCTTGCCCTTCTTAACTGATCCATCCGGTACAATCTGTTTCGCAATCAATACATCTCCTGACAACTTGTTGATCTCGGCCAAAATACTCAGATTACTCTCTGCAACTGTATTCATGCCTTCTATGTTCGCCATCAGTTGCTTCAGCTGATTTGTAGCATCATCCATAACCTTTAGGTGGGCTGACACTTCTCCAAGTTGTACAGAAGCTTGACGAATAATCAAATCCTTCCATTCGTCAATAGTTTTTACTTGATTGCTTGCATACTCCATTTTCTGCATAAGATGATCACTCACCTGCTCTGAAATGGGCTGAATGGAAGGTTTAGCAACCTTGGCTATGATTTCACATAATTGAGATACTTGCTTCTGCAACTCTTCTTTCTCCGCCTTTTCACTGTCAAGCCTAAGGAATAAAGCATCCATCAATGTCTGCGTGTCCTGCTTCAATCCTTCAGTGGTGGCTTGACCGAGGGGTACTTTGGTTAATGTCACATCTTCTGCCGTGAGCTCCTCCTCTATCTTTCCTTCTGCCGGAATTGATATCTCAGCAAACTTCTCTCCCGAATCCTCGATGATCAACCTAGAAATTGCTTTGGCAACTTTAGGCCTTCTTCTCTTCCACCCAGATTCTAGAGTAGCTGCAAGTCGAGCTCCTCTAAGTTCATCTCCATTCTCGCTTCTGGAACCAACTGCGAAGCCAACCATTCCGAGAAGTTACTTCTCGGAGAATGAGAAGTCGCTGAGTGAACTACCATCTCCCGCACTGCATCCTCTCCATCAGAAAGTGCCACCGTGTTATGGCTGTCATCTTCTTAATCATCCAAAGACAAAGCCCTTTCGAATTCCGCCATCTGCAGCTTCAACATATCCTCTGGAACAGGCGCTGAACGAAGTGGCTGAGGGGAGAAGATAAATGTCGCTGGGTTCAGTAGAGGCATGGAAGCATCCTGCTGCGGTGCAATAGTTGGTGAAGTATTGGGTACTGGAGAAACTGGAGCTAAAGTCATGGTCGTAGAAGTGACCCTCTCCTTTGATTGAGATCTTCTATGCACTTTCAACTTCTCGGCTTTCCTGTTGCTTTCTCCTCTGTGCTTCCGCTTGAGGGAATCTCTTGCGCCGAAGTTGCCCGTGACTTGATTCATCAATGCTTCATCAAGGCAATATCTCTTCGTCAGCAACCAGTTTGAAGTATTCACCAACACAGCTCCCGACCTTTCTTCAATTGTGTTGCAGCCTCCTATGTTATCTTGCAGTATGACTTTATCTCCTCCCATTTGATGGTAAGTGTCAAGTACCACATTCCCATCATCTTTAAGATCCGCAGGTATCTGTGTTAGTCCAAAGTCGAACACTTGCTTTGCTGATAGCCTGCTGAAATCTCTCTTTCTAACCTCGTACTCACTTTTGCACTTCATCCAGAAATCTTCTAATGAAGGCACATGTGCGTACTCCTGGGAGATCGTTTTCCTGGCTACTCCAAATGGATCGAAGTTCAGCCGTGCAGGGAAGAACTCTTGCTCATACTCGGATAACATTTGCGCCTCCATCCCCCGAGCTCTATGAATGCTAATGCAGCTGTAATGTCCCACAGTGATTGGGAAGAAGCCCGTAGACTTGTGCCGCTTTGACTGAAGGTCGTGTAACTCCACAAGTTGCCTGCTCAGGTCCATGGCGATCAATCTATCATTCGGATACCTGGGCATCTTTATTGGTTCTCCAGAAAAGCCCGTAACCCTGAGGTATGTGAAATCTACAAATTGAATGAATAGACTTCCAATCTTGGACACAACTTCCCACGCTTCCTTGCTTACCCTGTTGGCCTTCAAGTCTTTGTCTAACCTGCAGATGAAATCGTAGAAGAATTCATCATTGACCACTTTGAAATCTTTCTCGCACGCAGGTACAGTAAGCTGCGGGTAGCACTCGAAAATGGGGTCCTTAGAAAGAACACCACATCTATCCAGCTTGGAAAAGACGCCTTGTGAAGCTGCAACATACACCAAGTAGGAAGTCATTTTGAAGCTGAAAGTACGCTTCACGTTCCGGAGTTGTTCACCGAAATGTTGTTGCTAATAATTTCCGACCAATTGATTCGAGTGCTACCCGCAATACCTTGTTGATTTCAAAGTGGTCAATAATGAAAGCATCTGCAGGTTAGACAAAGACTTCCATGTAAGCAAGGAAGCGTGGGAAGTTGTGTCCAAGATTGGAAGTCTATTCATTCAATTTGAAGATTTTATATACCTCAGGGTTACGGGCTTTTCTGGAGAACCAATAAAGATGCCCAGGTATCCAAATGATAGATTGATCGCCATGGAGCTGAGCAGGCAACTTGTGGAGTTACACGACCTTCAGTCAAAGCGGCACAAGTCTACGGGCTTCTTCCCAATCACTGTGGGACATTACAGCTGCATTAGCATTCATAGAGCTCGGGGTATGGAGGCACAAATGTTATCCGAGTATGAGCAAGAGTTCTTCCCTGCACGGCTGATCTTCGATCCATTTGGAGTAGCCAGGAAAACGATCTCCCAGGAGTACGCACATGTGCCTTCATTAGAAGATTTCTGGATGAAGTGCAAAAGTGAGTACGAGGTTAGAAAGAGAGATTTCAGCAGGCTATCAGCAAAGCAAGTGTTCGACTTTGGACTAACACAAATATCTACGGATCTTAAAGATGATGGGAATGTGGTACTTGACACTTACCATCAAATGGGAGGAGATAAAGCCATACTGCAAGATAACGTAGGAGGCTGCAACACAATTGAAGAAAGGTCGAGAGCTGTGTTGGTGAATACTTCAAACTGGTTGCTGACGAAGGGATATTGCCTTGATGAAGCATTGATGAGTCAAGTCACGAGCAACTTCGGTGCAAGAGATTCCCTCAAGCGGAAGCACGGAGGAGAAAGCAACAGGAAAGCTGAGAAGTTGAAAGTGCATAGAAGATCTCAATCAAAGGAGAGGGTCACTTCTACAACCATGAATTTACTTCAGCTCCAGTACCCAGTACTTCACCAACTATTGCATCGCAGACAAGGATGCTTCCATGCCTCTACTGAACCCGCCAACATTTATCTTCTCCCCTCAGCCACTTTGTTCAGCGCCTGTTCCAGAGGATACGTTGAAGCTGCAGATGGCGGAATTCGACTTGGCTTTGTCCTTGGATGATTAAGAAGATGACAGCCATAACACGGTGGCACTTTCTGATGGAGAGGATGAAGTGCGGGAGATGGTAGTTCACTCAGCGACTTCTCATTCTCCGAGAAGTAACTTCTCGGAATGGTTGGTTTCGTAGTTGGTTCCATAAGCGAGAATGGAGATGAACTTAGAGGAGCATCGGCTTGCAGCTACTCCAGAATCTGGGTGGAAGAGATAGAAGGCCTAACGTTGCCTTAAGCAACTTCTAGGTTGATCATCGAGGATTCGGGAGAGAAGTTTGTTGAGATATCAATTCCGGCAGAAGGAAAGATAGAGGAGGAGCTCACGGCAGAAGATGTGACATTAACCAAAGTACCCCTCGATCAAGCCACCACTGAAGGATTGAAGCAGGACACGCAGACATTGATGGATGCTTTATTCCTTAGGCTTGACAGTGAAAAGGTGGAGAAAGAAGAGCTGTAGAAGCAAGTATCTCAATTATGTGAGATCATAGCCAACGTTGCTAAACCTTTCATTCAGCCCATTTCAGAGCAGGTGAGTGATCATCTTATGCAGGAAATGGAAGATGCAAGCAATCAAGTAAAAGCTATTGACGAATGGAAGGATTTGATTATTCGTCAAGCTTCTGTACAACTTGGAGAAGTGCCAGCCCACCTAAAGGTTATGGATGATGCAGAAAATCAGCTGAAGCAACTGATGGCGAACATAGTAAGGCATGAATACAGTTGCAGAGAGGCCTCTGAGTATTTTGGCTGAGATCAACAAGTTGCCGAGAGATGTATTGATTGCGGAACAGATTGTACCGGATGGATCAGTTGAGAAGGGGAAGCAGCTGGAATTTGCAGTATCTTTCCGTTTGGAAATCTGCAGAGTTTTGCTGAAGAGGATGTAGGCACTTGAGGGTAGGACATCAGACTTACCAGACTGTCATTTCTTTCACTGAGGAGAGAGTGGACGGGAATGTTACTTCATACGTGCGGATCGTCTCAACTAAGGTGCCTAATTCCTTGGAAGGTTCTCTTCATATGGTACGAAAGAGAATTGATAAAGCTACCAAGCCTTTCACGATGAATTCTATCAGTAGATTGGTGGCGCTGCAGGCAGACATTGCAAGGTTTGGGCCAAGCTTGGAAGATGTGGAAGCGTGCATCAAAGTGTTGAATGAAGGTTTGCTGCAGTTTAGGATAGAGAAGGAAGCAGTGGCTAAAACAAATGGAAGGATGCTGAATTACATGTTCGACAAGTATATCCGATATCAGAACAAGAAGAAGACAAACATTACAGCTGACATGACTTCTTTTATTCTTTCTTCTTCTACTCTCTATGTTCCCGGATGAAATTGTAAAATTTTAAGTTATTGGTTTTGCAACCTTTACTTAAACTCATGTGGAACCATTCTATTAGTTAAGTGATACTTGTGTCACTTAAGAAGAAGTTAGTGTAGGATGATTGCCAAATGTCATCTTTACTTGTTTATGTTTTAGTTCAGTTAGACTTCCCATTTGTACTTTCCCTCTTACATTCTATAAGTAGGAGAAGAACCTCCGGGTTAAGGATCAGAATTTGTAAGCAGCAATCTTGTGTTCTAGACTTTGTGCTGAACCCCTGAGAGCCACTTGGAGCAAAGGAATACAAAGGAGCAGGTTTTCCGGAGAACTTTGTGTCACGGTGTACTATGTTTCTTGCTTTTAATCTTAGATCTCTTAATAAATTGTGTTATTTTAGATCTGGATCTAGAGCTTCCTTGGTTTATAATTCTGTGTGTTTATATCTATTAAGTTTTTTTCTGTGCATGCAATTAGCTCTGCTATCTACTAATTGGGATGCACATCTTCCCCATTTCTTCTCTGTATTTCCTTTACTTTATTCTTCTATAAAATACTTCCTTTCTTGAACAACTGCTTACTTGCTGCAGAACTTCTTAGTTATGGTTCATGAACTAAGTGGTTAAAGTAAAACCCCTGATAGATAATAACACATTTTTATTGACAAATCTGACACAGGAGCCTCACCGGTTAAATGAGGGAGATTTATCTCATGACTGCCTAGGTTTGATGCTATGTAGAAAATCTAGCCAACAATTTTTGGCGACTCCGCTGGGGAAACAACTATCTTTGCAGATTAAAGCTTATCTATTGAAGATCAGAGTGTTTTTCACACAAATCTCAACCTGGCTGAACTTCCATTCACCCGATCCGTGAAGGTGCAAGTAAGGACTGATCATTTCTTTAGACTGTAGGAGCAATTCAATTTCAATCACCCTCCTCAAGTTAGAAGCCGCAAATCTAGTCTCTCACCAGGAAGGAGAGTGCACACCCATCCAAATTCGGATCGACTTCAGCATAATCCGGTTGTCGGAATTATTCATCAAGTCTACACAAGGAGAAGGCGTGCTCAAGTCAACATGGCGCACCAGATTGTACCTATCCCATGGGGAGCAGCTTTTGGACCTCTGAACTTGGCTCCACCTATGCACGAACTGCTGAAGGGATCCAAAAAGAATTTTCCAAAATTCTTTGGAGATGGAAAACAAAACCCGGATGATCATTTGGCGGCCTTCTTTATATCTTGTGGTGTGCTTGCAGTAGAACATGAAGATGTCTCAGTCAGACACTTCATTGAGACTCTACACGACTTGGCTGGATAATGGTTCTATCGGCTAGCTACTGGCACCATAACCAACTGGGCGACTATGCGTGAGCAATTTCTCAAAAGATTCAAGCCTGCAGAGGATGCTAGCACGTTGATCACCCAACTAACGCAGTTGAAGAAAGAGCCAAGCGAGAACATGCGGGACTTTATTGCAAGGTTCTAAAGGATTTTATATAAAATCCCCACTTCTGCTGGATTGAACGAAAATCAAAAGACGTTTTTTATAAATGCTCTATTGCCTGAAGTTGGATATTAGCTAAGAAGGGCAAGACCTGTAAATCTACTTGAAGCACAATGTTGCCGTGGAAGTTGAGGACGACTTAATCATGGCTGGGAAAGTCAAACAACCATCTCACAAAGGTGATGGCGCTTCTCCTAGTACTTCAGATCCTTTGTTGCAGAGATTGGTTTATGACATGTTGCAAATCAAGAAGCAGATCTCTCAAGCAGGGAATGCAACCCCCTCAAGAATAGCTCCTACTCGGACCTTTAATTGTCAAAATCAAAATCAAAACCAGAACAGTCTTGCAGCTGCACCACAATGGCTGGCAATAGAAGCTGCTCCAAGGAATAACTTGGAAACTAATGAAGAGGATCTTGGCATTGATGAATCATTCGATGATGAAGACTTTATAGATCCCGCTGGTGACTCCAATATTGGTTACCTGGACTACGAATTTGACGATGGCTATTATGAATCTTTTGAAGATTCTGATGGTCACACTTTTGCGGTGTTTACAAGGTCTCAGACGCGCCAAAATGCCGAAGCATCCACAAGCGGCCGAAGAGAGAGAAAATCCTGGCCCGGATGTTACTATTTTGAAAAGAGGTAGCACTCTTCCTTCTTCATTAGCGCCTAAGGATAAATATTCAAATTCTTTCAATTCGCAGCAAAGAGCCAACGCACATCCTGTTGAAGCAAGTCAAGCTTTCGACATAATTGATCACATCAAGAGGAACAAGGTCCAAATGTCAGAAGCTAAGTATTTGAGAGCATTTCCTGATCAGCTGAATAGATTGGTCAAATATGTGCAAAGTAATGGTCCCAGCCCAACAAATAATACTTCACGGGGTATCTTGTCAAATCCAAAGAATACTCCCCCTTCAAATAATGCGGCTGCAAGTTCTTCTCCTTCTACCTCTTCTCCTGCTACATCAGAAAGGATTGAGCCATTTTATGTGTCACTGCTTATCAACGGACACAAACTAAGCAATTGCATCTTGGACTCTGGAGCTTCTGACAATGTCATGCCTGCAAAAATTGCTGATGCCTTGGGTCTCACATTGACAAAAACCATCGGAAGATGTTATTCAATGGAAAGGCAAGTCCCTCTTGTGGGGCAAATCAAAGATGCACAGGCAGTACTTGCTTCTTTTCCAGATAAAAGACTGAAAATGACTATCCTTGTAGCAGACATTCCAGTCTCTTATGGCATGCTTTTGAGTAGAAATTTCTGCAAAGAGCTGGGTGGAGAAGTCAAGATGGATTGGTCTTGTGCGCACATACCAATCAAAGGAGTAAATCAGAAGCTGGAACCTGAGAAGAAATCTAAGTACACAGTATCAAAGTCTGAGGATCCTAGATCTCAGATCTTGTTTCAGGAATCGGATCACGGAGTCTATTATCTAGAAATGGATAAAGAAGATGTTCAACCTGTGATTCAAGAGCCACATCAACTTGACAACAAGATTTGGACTCTGGAATTTGATGGCAGCTGTTGTTCATTTGGATCAGGTGCAGGCGTTGTTCTTATCTCTCCTGAAGGGAAGGTGCATGCACACTCCTTCAAATTAATGTTCGAAAATACTAACAATACAACTGAGTATGAAGCGTTGTTGTTAGGCATGGAGTAGGCAAGAACAATGGGAATCAAACTATTACACGCCAAGGGAGATGCTAAGCTAATCGTTAAGCAGATAAGAGGTCTCTACCAAGTCAAAAAAGACAAACTGCGACACTA
Organism: Taxus chinensis; assembly: GCA_019776745.2. NCBI lineage: Eukaryota > Viridiplantae > Streptophyta > Pinopsida > Cupressales > Taxaceae > Taxus > Taxus chinensis. Next base: position 220,260,742 of record CM034157.1, read on the forward strand.
TAGAGATCGGATCTACTCTGCTATCCTGGATTTTTCAGCTTTCTCGGTATCTTACATTCCGAGAGAACAAAATTCAAGAGCTGATTCGCTTGCAGTGACTGCAGCCTTGTTGAATCCGGATCAGCCTCCTGCATTCTTTAGACAGGGAGACTACAAGGTGGAGATGGTCTTCTGCCCAAAGGTTCCTGACAACGTCCAGCAATGGTAGGTTTTCAACGATGACACGCAGATTGCTGCGTTTCTCCAACAGAAGGACAACTTTGAAGAGATCTACTATGAGGGAAGCAATTCACCTCCTAGGCAGACTACTGTGGGAGAAATAGATGCGGATGTCTCAGGAAGTCAGGAGATTATCCAGCTAAAGGGAAATAAAATTCCCAAAGGCTTGGTATCTCTTGAGGAAATGTTTGATAAGCATGATCAGATGCTTAAGAAAAATGAAGAAAGTGGGGAAGGTTCTTCCTCCGACACACAATTACTAAATTTGGGAGCTGGCAATGATCCCAAATTAGTAAATCTGGGTAAGTGTTGTTCAGAGGCCGAAAGAGAAGCTTTTACTAAGCTTCTTAAGAAATATATGGATGTTTTTGCTTGGTCTTACCAGGATCTAAAAACATATCAGCCTGCGGAAGTTCAACACTACATCCCACTTAAACCAGAACAAAAGCCTTTCAAGCAGAAGCTGCGGCGGCACAACCCTACCATTTCGGGAACCATCTTTGCAGAAATCCAGAAGTTGTTAGATGCAAAGATTATCTATCCCATACATCATTCCGAATGGTTGGCCAACATAGTCCTTGTAAGAAAGAAGAGTGGCGAGATTAGGCTGTGCGTGGATTTCCGCAACCTTAATCAAGCTTCATTGAAAGACAACTACCCCATCCCCATCATGGATCACACTCTGCAAGTGGTCACTGGATCTGAGATGCTTTCCATGCTTGATGGCTTTTCAGGCTATAATCAAGTCAAGGTGGCCGAGGAAGATCAATACAAAACGACGTTCATCACACCTTGGGGAACCTTCGCTTACCAGAAAATGCCGTTCGGCCTGATTAATGCTGGAGCTACATTTCAAAGAGCTATGGATCTAGCCTTTGCTCATCTCAAAGATATAAGCATAGTGGTTTACCTGGATGATCTGACAGTCTTTTCCAAAGATAGAAGCGCACACATTTCAAACTTGGAAGAGGTTTTCATACAGTTTCGCAAGCATGGTATTTCTTTGAATCCCAAGAAATCTATCTCTGCTGTAACAGAAGGGAAACTACTGGGACACATTGTTTCCAAAGAAGGAACAAAGATAGATCCAGAGCGTGTCAAATCCATTCAGACATTGCCTTTGCCTACATCCAAAAAAGGAGTTCACTCTTTCTTTGGAAAAGTTAATTTTCTCAGGAGATTCATTCCTGACTTTGCTGAGCTAACCCGTCATATTTCGAATATGATGAAGAAGACACAAGATTTTAAATGGAGCAGCGAAGGGAAGGAAGCTTTCGAGAAAATTAAAGAGGCCCTGTCGAAAGCTCCAATCTTGGTTTCACCCGACTTCAGTAAAGAATTTATTCATTGCTGTTATTCCTCCGAACACACCATGTCAGCAATACTGATGCAAAAAATTCAAGAGGACGCAGAAGCTCCCATTGCTTTCATGAGCACGCCCCTTAAAAGCCTATGAGTTGAAATATACTCCCATGGAAAAGCACGCATATGCAGTGGTGAAGGTGTGTAAGGCTTTCATGTATTATATTCTTTCCTCACACACTGTGGTTTTGGTACCAGATACTGCAGTTAAATCTATCCTCACTTAGCAAGAGTTAGGATTGTTCAGAGGAACATGGGTGACTAAGGTTCAAGAATATGACCTGGATATTAAACCAACAAAGCTGGTTCGAGGAAGAGGCCTGTGTGAACTAATGACGGAGATGAAAACATCAGTGCCTGAAGCAGATCAAGATGGAATAGATGAAGATTTGCCTGCAGTACTTTTTATAGATCTGGTAGAGGAGTGGTATAGTAACATTGTTTACTTTTTGACGTATGGAGAATGCCCAAATCAACTTTCCAGAAAAGAAAAACGAACAATCAAACTTAAATCCAAAGATTTTGTTCTTTGGGATAATGGTTTGTACAAGAGGGGAATTGATGGCGTATTTCTCAGATGCGTCGATAAAGCTCAACAGGATCAGCTACTACAACAGTTTCATGACATGGCTTGCGGTGGTCATTTCTCAGCCCGAGTCACTGCACACAAGATCCTCAGAGCAAGGTATTACTGGCCCACCCTTTTTCAAAATACTGCAGATTGGGTAGCTAAGTGCCAAGCATGCCAACATTTTGTTGGGTGTGTGAAATTGCCTGCATTACCTTTAAAACCCATTGTGATTGAAGAACCTTTCTAACAGTGGGGAATGGATTTTATTGGTATGCTTAACCCGGTTTCCAGTGCCGGTCGCCATTACATTCTAACAGCTACTGATTATTTCAATAAGTGGGTAGAAGCTATTCCTATGAAGAATGCCACTTCCGTCGAGGTGTCTAGTTTTATAAAAGAAAATATTATTGTCAGGTTTGGCGTGCCCAGCAAAATAGTAGCGGACAACGCTCCGAATCTTTCTTGTGAGGAGCTGGTGGAATGCTACTACACTTATGGGATTCAACTGGTTCATTCCTCAAACTACTATCCACAAGGGAATGGTCAAGCTGAATCTAGTAATAAAAACTTGGTAACTATCGTGCGCAAGCTAGTAATGGAAAATCAAAGGACTTGGCATAAAAAGTTGTTTGATGCATTATGGGCTGATAGAATCACACCAAAGAGGGCGATAGGCATGTCCCCATTTCAGCTGTTATATGGTAGAGACACGGAGCTGCCTCTTACCTTGGAACTGCCTGCCCTGCAACTTTCTGAGGCCCTGAAGGATTCCACTTTCACGGATGCTATTGATAAAAGAATTATGTACCTAACTGAATTGAGAGAAGTACAAACTCAAGTTGCAGATAGGTTGACAGAGCATCAAAAGAAGGTGAAAACCATCTTCGACAAAAAAGCCAGGGAAAGAAAGTTTGAAGTCAATGACTGGGTCCTTTTATGGGACAAAAGAAGAGAAGCAAAAGGCATGCATGGAAAGTTTGATTCACTATGGAAAGGGCCTTTTGTGATCAAGAAGATCGCCGGAGCAGATAGCTTCATTCTTGCTCATTAGAATGGAGTTGAATTGCCGTTGCCTTTCAATGGGCAACACTTGAAGTTGTTCCGGACATGAGAAGCAGGGTAAAACCTGTATGTACATAAATAAAACTTTATTTTTTCTTGTATTGTTTTTTTCGTGTTGTGTTGTGTTTGTTTGCTTGACCCCGTTAAAGACAAGATACGAAACTAGAGATGCTGGAATTTCATCTTTTCCCTTTGTCATTCTGACAGAGAAAAAGATGTCCACAGACAGAGCCGACTGGTGTCACCTAGATTTCATCATGAAATCTGCGATTACCCTATCCGAATTTTTTTCGTACTTTTAAAATAGTGGGTCGTTTTGTGTTTTTATTGCCTGAAAGTTCTTGTATTGTGTCAAGATATTCCCAAAGAGTCATATTAGCCTTTTTCGCCAAATACCCAGATGCCCAAAATTGTTATATTCTGTCGTCAAAATTTGTCTGCGAGAAATTTGTATTTAATTATTTTAAGCCCCGTATGAAGCTATTTGCACTCCGTTTTAACTCTGTTATGATTAAATATGTCATTACTCTTATGTACCAGAAGGGTTTTAACTTGGAATAAGTTTTGGGCTTTATTTGTAACTTTTGACAATTTTTCGTGTTTCTGTGTTGTCCCGTTTTGTTTTCTGTGAAATTTCTCTTAAACAATTCCTTTGCTGGGTAAGCCCAATTTTTGGCTTGGAGCTGCTGGAAAACATATACGCACGTTATGTCCGGAGGAAGTTGCCATCGGAGGTTTGGATCACTTGGAAAAAACGAAGTGGTGCACGGAAAAACCCCTACGGGGTTGGGCGCATTTTTGGAAAACAAAGGATTTAAGCTGCAATGGTAAAAATACAAGCAGCAGGCAAGGTGAAAATTTTATACCTGCCTAGCAGGGTACTTTTTCCCGTGATATAAAATTCACTTAAGTTGCAGTGGGAAAGTTAGAGACCGCAGCAGCGGGAATTTACTGCAGGGTAAAAATTCCCATGATAAAATAAAAGGAAAGTGACTTAAGTGCATGGGATTTTATTGCCTGCCTTGCAGGGTAAATTGAATTCCATTGTGAAAAATTCTTGTGAAAAATTCTTAAAAATAGAATTATATGTGCAAAAAACTGCGCCCCATTTGGTGAGATGATGGCAGCTTTGAAGTGATTATTTTAATTAATCTATTCTTCTAAAAAGTGCGCCCAAGCTTGGAAGAAAGTCAACAAGTCAAAAGGGGAATAAAAGAAATGGATTAAATGCATTAAATTTAATTTATTTAATGGCTGCCCCCTTCCTTTCAAAAAGTGCGCCCCATTTGGGAGATATTTAATGATTTTTAAGGCATTAAATCATTAAATTAATTTCTATTTTCAGTGGCTATGGTCAAGGCACACTGTGAAACTTAAGTGAAGTGAAGTGTGAAGGATTAAATTGGATTAATTTAATTTATTGGATGGCTGTCCTTAAACATGCTATTTTTAAAAGAGAAGATCATGATTTTTAATTAATTAATTGCCTTTAATTGTTAGGGCAATTATTAATTATAGAATTGTGAGGGTTATATAAGCATGAGCAACCATATGGGTGAATTATTTGATTCACAGGTAAAGAATTGCAGCCAAGAGGAAAAGTGCGCCCCCATTTGAAGAAGGATTTTGCTCAGGCAAGGTGGCAACAAGGTTAAAAGCTTCCAGATTTGGCGCATGCTTTGAAGGAGGTTGATCTTTGTCTGCATAATTGTTTGCATAGGTGTTACAGGTGCTCAGGTGTTGTTAAAAGGATTCATGCTCTCTTTATGTGCAAATTAAACACCAATTTTTGGGGCAGCAGGCTTGAAAAGTGCAGATTTTTACAATTAAAATTCACTATTCATGCTCCGGTGGCCATTTTTGTCTGAATAAATTGCAGGAATTCATTACAGGTGCTTTACAAAAGAAAATGAGCTTTTATCAATGTCCAATACATTGCATATATCCTCTGAATCTGAAGAATTGCCCAGATCTGCACTAATTTTGAAGAAATCCAGCCAAGTAAGAAGAAAAAGAATTATTCAGACAAAGAAAGACAACCATGGCGAAGAGAGATGAAAAAGAAAGCACGATGGAGTCATGCACCGCTTCCAAACTTGTAGACATAGGAGACACAGATCTAGCCCTGGAACCTCTTTCTGATTTGATTGATAGATCCAGAGCGGGAAAGACTTCACTCATGCGTGCGATTAAAAGCAGTGGAATTATCCGAGCTGCAGCTTTTCCATGTACAGCCCAGTTGCCAGAGTTTGTGATGGAGTGCGCTAGATCTTACCATCCTTCATCCAGATCAGTACGTGATGCTACGGGAAAGACAATAATTCGTTTGGATGCAGAGTTCATCAATTATTGTTTGAAAATTCCAGTGCGAAAGGTGGTGACTTCCATTAGTCTTCAGGATGCCGGCGGCAGGTGGGAGAAGCATAGAGCTGATTGTGTGAGCATAATGAATAGCTGATACATGAAGAAGCCTAGATCTCCTTCAAAGTTCACGAGAACTCTTCCGCGGTCCAATTTGGTGCAGGAGGTAGATGATGTTGTCAAATTGCTATGCAGGATGAATGGCGAGGCGAATGCTTACACTTTCCGTACATGGATGTATGCTTTCATCAGGACCATTGAAGTCAACAAGGTTGATTCCATAATCAATTGGTCAGAAATTATTAGCAACAACATTGGTGAGCAACTCCGGAATGTGAAGTGTACTTTCAGCTTCAAAATGACTTCCTACTTGGTGTATGCGGCAACTTCATAAGGCATCTTTTCCAAGCTAGATAGATGTGGTGTTCTGTCTAAGGACCCCATTTTCGAGTGCTACCCGTAGTTTACTGTACCCAACTCATGAAATATGCAGCTGTGATAACACTGTAACGCGGAATTGTTGCAACGGTATGGAGTATTGTAGTGGCAGTATGGAGCAATGTTTTAAAAATCGGAACCGGTTGAGGGTTGGACTGGACCGGAACCGGAATCGGACTGGAACCGGACCAGTTCAAACTCTATGAACCGGTTTACTAAAAAACACATAAAAATTACATTTTTAAAGAAAACAATATGTTTGAAAAATTAGAAACCATGATTCCAACAATTACACACGAAATATGCAAAGTTTGCTCATGTATATACTTATAGTGATAGTTGGAATGCTCGCACTCGGTAAATACTCAGCAGACCCAAAAAAAAAAAAAACTCGGCAATATTTGGCCAGAATACTCGCAGAGTTTTGGAAAGCTATCCAGTATTTTTAATTACTAATTTTTCTACAGGTAATCAAAGCTCATGCTTCTTTCAGAAGATTGCAAGAAGCTGCTTGGTCCAAAAAGGTGCAAAAATGGATTTTATGAAAATAAGAAAAATATTGCCATCAATGCGTAGAGCTCGAGAAAATATGCACTTTTAGAGAAAACGACACCTGAAATGGAGCCACAAAATGAAAGTTATGGCACATGCAAGTTTTTGCTGCTACATCTTCCCGGACCCTTTCCAAAAATGGCAAATTTTATTCTATACTTGTGTTTTTTTCACCAAAAAACCAAAAAAGGAAAGAAATGCTATCTTTACATGACTCGGCCGGTTCAGGATGAAACCGGACCTGTTTGACCGGTTTTAGCCCAAACTGGTCAACCGATCCGGTTTACTAAACGGTTCATGCTTTAAAATGTTAAACCGGTCAAACCGGCCGGTTCTGGTTCCGGTTTGACCGGTTTTTAAAACACTGGTATGGAGTACTGTAGTAGTGGTACAAAGTATTAGTGTCTAGAAACACTTTTAATAAAATATTACATTAGGCCCCTTTATAATAATAATACATAAGTTGCCCTTTTACAATGTTATAAAAAAAAAGTTACTAGGACAACTTAAAATATTATTATTAAATTATTTCCCTAACTTTATCCCTTAGCCTACGGGAAATAAGGAATAGGCTATGGGTCTCCCGATTATTTTAATTCTGAAAGGGGACATGATAGTCCGCCCTTCCTAGAGTTGCTTTCCCTCAAACAATTGCAGATTGGGATGCTCAAGGATCTCTGCACCTTCCCATGTAGCATCTTCCACTGGGAGATTTTCCCAACGCACCAAATATTCTGTTATGCTCCTGTTTCTCAATTTCTTCTTTGATGTCAATGACAGCTTCTGGAACCAAGATCAATTTACCTTCATCATCCAAAGGAGGCAACTCTGTTGAAGGAGTGATGTGCTTCCCAAGTCACCTTTTGAGGTAGGAAACATGAAATACATTGTGAATCATGTTGTGTTCTGGCAACTCAAGCTCATAACCAACCTCCCCAATCCTTTGTTGATCCTCTAAGGTCCGTAGAAGCAAGGCTTGAGCTTCTCAGCTCCACTCCTCTTGAGAGAAGACTGTCGGTAAGGTTGTAACCTCAAGAAAACCATGTCTCCAACCTCAAAAGTCCTCTCAATACGATGCTGATCTGCATACATCTTCTGCTGATTTTGTGCTCGTTGGAGATTTTCCTTGAGTGACTCCAAAATTTCTTGACTTTGTTTGACCAAGTCTCTTGCCCCTAGCACTCTACTGTCTGTGATGATCAAATCCACAAAAGTAAGAGCGTCATAACCATACAAGGCCTTGAATGGAGTCATACTAATGGACATGTGATGTGATGTATTGTAGCAATGCTCCCCCAGGTAGAGCCATTTGATCCATGTTGTTTGTTGTCCTACTACATAATTCCTCAAATATCCCTCAATCCACTTATTCACAATCTCTGTTTGCCCATCTGTTTGAGGGTGGTAACTGGTACCATGGGTCAACTCGGTTCCTATCATTCATACCAAAATAAAATCAAATGAAAGAGCTCCTGCCAAAATAAACTAAGGAACCTTGCTATCTCTGTCACTCACTATGTTTTTAGGCAACCCATGAAGCCTGAATACTTCTCTGAAAAATAAATCAGCCACTTGTGGTGCCTTGATCTCAGATGATATGGCAAAGAAATGAGCATATTTAGTGAGTTTGTCAACTACAACATATATACAATCCTTACCTTGAACTTTTGGGAGACCGGTGATGAAATCCATAGAGATGCTCTCCCATTTTTGATTGGGAATTGGTAAGGGCTGCAATAAACCTGCTGGGAATACCTGCTCTATTTTGTTTTGCTGGCAGGTAATACACTCTCTGATGTATTTGAGGACATCTCCCTTGAGTCCTCTCCAAGAAAATATCTCCCTGATTTGCTTGTAAGTCTTGAAGTACCTTGGGTGACCAACCAATGGTGTATCATGCACTGCCCTCAAGACTTTATCCTTTACCTTTGATTCTAGGATGAGATAAATCCTATCCTTGTAAAGGATGAGATCATTTGCTACCTTATACTTGTCATCCTGTATTTTTCCCTCAAGGACATCAATAGCAAATGCATTCTTTGCATACTCTGCTATTATAGTAACCTTCCAATCAACAGAGATTTCAGACATAGAGCATAAAGTTGGTTTTCTGGATAGGGCATCAACTATAACATTTGTTTTACCCTTAACATACTCTATGTCAAAATCATAAGCCTGAAGTTTACTCACCCATTTCTGCTGTCTATCATTTAGATCTCTCTGGCTGAGGAAGAATTTCAAGTTGTTGTGGTCAGTCTTAACCACAAATCTGCCACAAACTAGATACTGCCTGAATTTGGCCAAGGCATGCATTATGGCCAACATCTCCTTGTCATAGATTGAGAATCCTTTTTCTGACTCTCTGAGCTTCCGACTCTCAAAAGCTATGGGATGCCCTTTCTGCATCAAAACTGCCCCAATCCCTTCTCCTGATGCATCACATTCTAACACAAATGGAAGTGAAAAATATGGAATTGCTAGCACAAGGCATGAACTCATTACCTCCTTGAACTTATCAAAAGCTTCTTGTGCTGATTTTGTCCATGCAAAAGCTCCTTTCTTGGTCATATCTGTCAAGGGTGTTGCAAGCTGTGAAAATCCCTTAATGAATCTCCTATAATAGTTGCAAAGGCCAAGGAATCCTCTCAACTGTGTCAGTGTGGTAGGAGGAGGCCAATCCAAGACCGCTTGGATCTTTTGTTGATCCACTTAAACTCCTTGAGCACTAATGATGTGGCCCAAGTACAAAATTTATGTCATCCCAAATTCACATTTTTGACTCTTTTGCAAAGAGAGTTTGTTGCTCTAATATACCCAAAACTGTGTCCAAATGCCTTAGATGATCTTCCCAAGTCTTGTTATAAATTAGAATATCATCAAAGAAAACCAAAACAAACTTTCTCAAGTGCTCCCAGAATACCTGATTCATGCATGATTGGAAAGTGACCAGTGCATTTGTCAAGCCAAAAGGCATGACCAAGAACTCATAATGCCCACAGTGACACCTGAAGGCTGTTTTGTGTACATCCTCATCCCTCACACGAATCTAATGATATCCTGATCTCAAATCAATCTTTGAGAAGTACACAACTCCATGCAGCTCATCAATCAATTCATCAATCCTAGGGATAGGATACCTGTTTTTGATGGTTTTCTTGTTCAGGGCTCTATAATCAATACACATCCGCATAGTACCATCCTTCTTCTTCACAAGGACCACTGATGATGCAAATGGGCTAGAACTAGGCCTGATATGTCCCATCTCCAAGAGTTCCTTGATGGCCTTCTCAATCTCCTCTTTGTACATTCTTGGATGGTGGTAGGGAGTAGTCATGACGGGCTTAGATCCTAGTTCCAACTCAATGATGTGCTGAAATCCTCTATCAGGTGGGAGACCTGGAGGCAATTCACTAAACACCACACTGTGCTTATTCAAGATCTCTTGAATATCAGCCTGGTAAGTGCCCTGCTTACCCATGGATGAATTTGTAGGAATCACTAAACAACTTGCTGCCCATGCCACTTGTCCTTTGCGAAAGGTTCTCTCCATTCTTTTAGTTGTGACCACCTGTGGTGATCCATTTGAGATGCCTCTAAGCACCACCTCTTTCCCTTCAGCTTTAAACTTAAGCTCCATAGTTTGATAATTCTGTGAAAACTCACCAAGGGAATGCAATCATTGCACACCCAACACCATATCAGTCTCTCCTAATCCCACAATGTAAAAATCATCACATACCTTATGGTCTCCCAAAGTGATGTTGAGTTGCCAAATTATTTTGGTGCAGGGGATGGTGAAACCATCAACAACAATAACATTAAAACCTTCAAAATCCTCAACTTCTAGTCCCCTCTTAACCACCAAACCTTCATCAATGAAGTTGTGGGTAGCCCCACTATCAATGAGCACCACAATCCGTTGTCCAGCTAGCACTCCGCGGACCCTAAATGGATGATATCTAGGTGCTCCTGAAAAAGCTGCAAGTGTGCCCCCATTTGTGCCCTCATCCTTAATCTTTTCAAGTTCGTGCTCTTCCCTTACTATCTGTGGCTCAGGTTCTTCATTATCAGTGTCATCATCAGATATTACCTCTATGTAGTGAACTTGGCCTTTGCCAAGGCATCTATGACCAGGTGCCCATGGATCCTTGCAAGTGAAACAAAGCTTCTTCCTCCTGAGCTCATTTCTGGATTCTTCTTCCTTGCTTGATCTTTGTGGCACATCCTTTTGATGAAATCCCCCCTTTTGGAAAGGTTTCTTTTGCTGCCCCAAAGGTGGTGTTTTTGCATAGAGTTTATTCTTGGGCATTGAATCCTCCAATGTGAGAGCTCTCTTAATGGCATCCTATAAGGAGGGTGGATCAAAAGCTTTTACCCAACCTTTGAGAGGTTCGGTTAAGCCCTCCATGAACACAACAGTGAGCCTCCTTTCAGAGATATCGGGAACCATGACCGATAGTCTCTGGAACTCTGCCACATAGCTATCCACTGTACCATACTGTCTCAATTGTGCTAACTCTCTGAAATGGATCTCAGGGTCTTTCCTGTCAAATCTCTCAATGAGCCTCTGGCTGAATTCCTCATATGTGTTGATGAGGCTATGTCCCTGGGTCACTAGACCATGGTACCACCACTCATGTGCTATTCCCTCCAAATGTAGTGTGGCAAACTTGATGGCCTCTTCTTCATACATGGGGTTCAATGAGAAATATGTGTCAAGTTTCTGCACCCAAGCACGAGTTGTACATTTGTTAGACCCATCAAAAGTTGGAATAATTAGCTTACCTAACCTCTGTTGTAGATCCCTGTGAGGCTGGTTTGTGTTTGATCTTCTCTCATTTTTATGCCCATTCTTCATCTTCAAACTGCAGAAATTTGTGAGAGACATCTCTGCATGGAAATCGGGTCCAAGGGCTCTATACTCATCAAACAAAGCTGCAAAATTATCTTTGTTCAGATTTTGTTCTTCTTCTTCTAGTTGCTCCTCTTCTCTCTGAAGAAATTTAGGCTGGAAGGGCCTAGGTGTTGATCCAATCATTGTTCTGTTATTACCTGAAGCACTACCTTCACCCGTAGGGGTTTGGGTTGGTCTTGGTACATTCATATTTTGCATTGTTTGTAATAATTGAGCCATGAGGTTTGTCATTTGTTGTTGTCCTTGACTCATGTTAACAATTGCATTGTATTGGATCTTTGCTTTTTCCTCATCAGTTAGCACCTGCTTTCCTCTTTCACCCATTTCCTCTACCTCTTCTATTTCCATTTATGTTCCTTTGTTTTGCAACTTTCTTTCCCTCTGGTAAAATCTGATTGTTCTATCACTAGGATGCATTAAATGTTACTCTCAAACCTGCAGGTTGGTAAGATGTTTGCTCTGATACCACCACAATAATGCCCCCTTTTTAATACTTTATTACCTTTGCAATTTTTCTGAGTATCCTATCTATACAACATTTATGAAATACTAAACAAATATGACAAATATCAATGTTGGTTATTGAACACGTACACAACATTGAACTTAAGCCAAAACTTATCAAAATTGAATGCTGGACAACAACATAAAATTTATCAAACTCGGAATGACAGGGGGCCTTAAGAATTATAAAGAATAGGATAGTAATTTTAGATTTGTCATAATTGCATCATACATATCAATTTCCACACCAAGATAGGTCACTCCACTCTAAACAAAATATAATTTGCACCAAAGAGGCAACCCACAAGAGACCCCCATACTTTATTTCCTTTCAAATCAGCTTGCACACCAAGACCCTCGTGAAAATTTCGTCCTTCACAAGTTTCCCTAACCAAGGGTTTTCGTCCTTGAATGAGATCCTCAAGCCCAAGGGGTTTCGTCCTTGAAAGAGAGAGTAAAAGGGCTTCACTGCCAACTTTCACCAAAATATGAATAATCACCAAACATAATAACATAATGGTCCAAGCAACCTCCTTGGAAATAGCCATAAGGAGTGCTTATTAACATGAGAAATGATTTTTTTTTCCTTAAGTAAGTGCTTTTTTTAAAAATTCAAATCCTGGTATTTGGAGCATGCATGCTCAGCGAATACTTTTTATTACTAGAACTACTTAAGTTTCTCTATTGGAGCGCAAGGCTTCCAATAGGATAAATGATTTAAATGAAAACAATTATCCTGGCAACAATACTTTTTAAACATTTTAATTCAAATCTTCCCAATTGTTTTTTGTCCTTAGACCCATGGGGAGAGAATGGGTTAAGGTTTTCAAAAATTAGCCTCCAAAAAGGGACATGACACTCTATCACTAGGCTTGCATTAAAAACTCTCAAACCCACAGGCTAGTAGGATGTTTGCTCTTATACCAATGTAATGTATTAAGTTTCTATAATGTGTGTGATTATCTCTACAAATTTTATGAGTTTGAATCTAGGAAACACTTATGAAATACGAAACAGCAATTCCTGAAAAATATCAATAGCTGTCGGTTAAAAAAACCTTTACATATAAATAAACATAAGCCAAAACTGTCATTTCCTGAATGCTGGACAGCAGCATTAAATATTAATATTAAATTGTTTATATCAAATGGGTAGCAACGATTCAACAAACCCTTTTTGCATATAATATTAAAGATGTACAAAGGAAATCTTTGGTTCATTCATTATTGAAACTACCAAAATAAACAACAAACCCAACTCACGAAATATGCAACTGTGATGACATTATAGCGCGTCACTGTTGTAGCGGTACAGAGTACTATAACAACATTGAAAATATCTAGAATCCTTTTTACCCAACTGGAACTGTGTAATGTCCCCTTTTTCAAGTCATAATTAATTAATGCAAGTCGATATCCTTTAATCCACTCCCCTTGGATTAAAGGGATTTAATTGGGGGAAAATCGACTTTCTCTTGTGCATTTAAATTAATATTTATTTATCTTGGGCAAGTCGAATTAATGAGGGGCAAATCGATTTATTTTATGAGCCAATTAATTATTATTTGAGGGTAAATCGATTTAATTGGGCAAGTCGATTCCTATATGTGCTTTTAATTAATATTTAATTCCTCTCTTGCATTTAATTCAAATATATTTTTGGAGGGAATTAATATTTTGAATTGGAGTTTGACTTTTACAGGCCAAGAAGACTATTTTTAAATTATATCTCTTATCTAGAGATTGGCGCCAAAATTGGAGGGAAAGCATTGGAGATTCAAATTGCAAAAGCTATAAAAGAAGATGTGGCGTCCCCTTTTTGGCATGTTGATGGTTTGATAAACTTATTTTCATGCTTGAAGAGGGATGTATGCCCATTTATGATCACAAAACAAAGGTGTTCTTCAACACCACCATTTTGTGGAGTGTGTGAGATCCTTCCAAGCTTTGCATTGATACTTATTGCATGATATAAGTTGTCTATGTGAAGTGCCTTTATTAAAAGTATATGCACATCGTTTTTTAGAGTTATTGAAGAGTTTTATGGTGATTATAATTTGTTGTTGCTGATTTATTCTAGATCAAGTCGACTTGCATTGAGGGCTTTTTGGGGTGTGTTTTAGTGCATTTTGAAAGGAGTTTGATATTTGATCTGTTATTGCATATTTTTCCAAGTCTAATGCACATGTTTTGATGAATTTTGGGCTCTTAAACACTGTTGGAATTTATCTAGAGTGCATCGACTGGGTTGGGGTATTTTTGGAATCATATTTGAAGTATTTCGATAGATCTACAAGCTGAAATTGTCATATAATTAATTATTTCAGTTATGCGAAAACAAAGTACCAATATTTGAATTAAAGTTAAAAATGAAATTTAGCCAATGTGAAATGATGACACATAAACAACCCATAAGGGTGTTTTGAGGGTTTAAATCCCTTAAAAAGCAAGAAAAATGTATATTAAAAAAATCATGCTCTTTGATATTATTTTATATTGTTATTTTTCCTAACCCTAAGCGACTTGGTTTCAGTTTTTGGGATCAGATTTTAAGGGGGGTTTTATGTGCAGAAAAATCAGATTCATAGCTCATTGGAAAGATAAAAATATTTGCTATCATTTGCATTTCGTTTCATGGAAAAATATTGAGATTTGGTGAAGTTATTAATTTTTGAAGTCTCAACTGGTTTTGGTGCATAATAATTATTTCCACTGCTGCAAATTAATTTCTGATTTAGGAAAGATTAAATTCCAACTAGCTCTCCCATCTAACCCACCACCTTGGCTCACTACAACCCCATTTGGGTTGCATTGAAGCTGACATTGGGTTATTTGAGGTCGATCTAGAAGGGTTTGCTCTTCTAAATTCGATTGGAAATAATTTATTTTCAGATTTAATTAAATATCCCACAAGGGGATATTACAGTGGTATCAGAGTTTCTTTCCTCTATACTTGTGGGATCATTTGTGGATGATGGGCAATAAGGAATTTTTGTATTACAAGAGGAGGAATAAGGGAGCCATGGATGAAGGGCATTCACTTCGGATCAAGTGAAGTTGTTGCAAGAGTTAATGCAAGAGTGTGGAAAAGAACTTCAAAAATCCATGAGTGAAGAAATGTCCAAGCTCATCAAGGATGCTTTGGGCAAGGATAAATCTACAAGCTCCAATGGAGAGAGCTCACGTAATGGAGAGGGTGGCTCTACACAAGCCACGCCTAAGATTTTCAAAGGTGTCTTCTTGCCTAAGGAGAGCAATGGAGGAGGAGAAGAAGAGCCGACATTGGCGGAGTTAATTGATGCTCAAAGGCTTGAGTATGGTTCCTTGAGCCAAGCCACAAGGGACATGTTCGGATTTGATGAGTTGTGCCCTCAAGTTGGGCAATAAGTCAAAGAAGTTCAATAAGAAACCACATAAGAACCTTCAACAAAGGTTGGGAAAGGTCTCACTCCCTAACTTTGATGGTTCTAGCACTATTCCGGTAAGAGCATGGTTACAAAAAATGGAGACTTACTTCTCCCTTAATCCCATGCACGAGGAAGAAGCCCTCAAGTTTGCTACACTTCACTTGGAGGGCATGGCACATGAATGGTGGTTCCATGGGATGCACACACAAGGACATGATTCAATCCACACTATGGAAGAGTTTAGCCAAAGAATCATGGAGAGGTTTGATAGGAAGGATCCGGAGCTACACTTTCGTGAGTTGGCACAACTCAAGCAAGTGCATAGTGTTGAGGAGTATGTGGCAGATTTTCAGAGGATTGCAGTTATGGTTACAGATGTTAGTGAGAAGAGATTGGTAGTTCTCTTCACCGAAGGCTTAATGGAGCCTTTAAAAGGTTTGGTAAGAGCTTTTAATCCTATGTCTTTGCAAGATTCTATTACTAAAGCCCTAGATTTGGAATGTGCAACTTATAGAGGTGATTATGGGCCTAAAGGACAGCATTCTAATGTCTCACATTCGCTGCCCAAAAGTGGAATTAGAGGGCAGCCAAGGTCTGATTTGCAGCAGCCCACAAAAGTGCAAGGGGGCAGCCCCTTGGGTCATCAAAAGAGGCCCCAAAAAGGCCAAACCAGCCCTATGTACCGCCACATAGAAGTCACCCCAAAACCCTAAAGACATAAGGGATGAATTAAGAAAGAAGGGTTTGTGTTTTGATTGCAAGGCTCCATGGGTAAGAGGTCATAATTGTAAGGGTAAAGGTCAAATCCATTACATTGAGGTTATTGATTCAGATTTTGAACTTAATTTTGATTTGGATGATACTAACAATGAGACTAATGAAGATTTGGTTGAGCATGTGCAAGAAAATGAGGGAATGGAAAGCACTCTTGCCTCTCTTTCCGGTGTTCCCAAGTAACATGCATTTCCGGGTGAAAGGCACCATTCAAGGACAAAGGGTCACTACTTTGGTTGATAGTGGAGCCACACATAATTTCATTGATGGAGGCTTGGTAAGGAAGATGGGTTTGGAGACCACGAATTGCAAGGCTTTCAAAGTGACTATAGTGGATGGGACCTCTCTTCCATGTTCTACAAAGATTGCACAACTTCCTCTCATGCTTGGAAAACATAAGGTAATTGATGATTTCTATATGTTGATATTGGTGATATTGATCTTGTGTTGGGTGTGCAATGGTTGCATTCTCTAGGTGATTTCACACAAAACTACAAAACCATGGAGCTAAAATTCACTAAAGATGGCAAAGAAGTCATCCTAAAGGGCATGGCAAATGGTGCACCACAAGAAGTGTCAATGAAGAGGATGGAAAGGGCCTTTAGGAGAGGGCAAATTGCATGGGCAGCTAGCTGCTATATCACAGTAAAAATAGAAAAATCAGAACAACAGTCTTTACAAGGTGAGTTACAAGTTATTTTAGACAAGCATTCTCATGTATTTGATGATTTGCCACATGGGTTACCTCCCAATAGGGGTTTTGAGCATATTATTGAGTTGGAAAAGGATACTAAGCCCATTATGATCACTCCTTACCGCCACCCAAGAGTTTACAAGGAAGAAATTGAAAAAACTATTAAGGAGCTTCTTGATATGGGACACATAAGGCCTAGTTCTAGCCCATTTGCATCTTCCGTAGTTTTGGTTAAGAAAAAGAATGACACTATGAGAATGTGTATTGATTATCGTATGTTGAATAAGAAGACCATCAAAAATAGGTATCCCATTCCTAGGATTGATGAGTTGATTGATGAATTACATGGTGCTACATATTTTTCTAAGATAGATCTCAAATCCGGGTATCATCAAATCAAGGTAAGGGAAGAGGATGTGCACAAAACAACTTTTAGATGTCATTTTGGGCATTTTGAGTTCTTGGTTATGCCTTTTGGATTAACTAATGCACCGGTTACTTTCCAATCTTACATGAATCATGTGTTTAGCAAATATTTAAGGAAGTTTGTGCTAATGTTCTTTGATGACATTCTTGTGTATAGCAAAACTTGGGAAGAGCATTTGATGTATTTGGATTTGGTTTTATCTACTTTGGGGCATGATTCTTTCTTTGCCAAGAAATCTAAGTGTGAATTTGGTCTTAAGGAGATTGGATATTTGGGACATGTTATTAGTGCTAATAGTGTGCAAGCTGACAAGCAAAAAATTGCAGTGATCATGGAGTGGCCTACTCCCACCTCTCTCACACAATTGAGAGGATTTTGTGGTCTTTGTAGCTACTATAGAAGATTTGTTAAGGGTTTCTCACAATTTGCAGCTCCTTTGACAGATTTGACCAAGAAGGGGGCCTTCAAATGGTCCAAATCAGCCCAAGAAGCCTTTGAAAGGATGAAAGAGGTAATGTGTTCTTGTCCGGTACTTGCAGTTCCAGATTTTTATATGCCTTTTGTGGTGGAATGTGATGCTTCCGGTGAAGGTATAGGGGCTGTCCTAATGCAAAATAAACACCCCATTGCTTTTGAGAGTAGAAAATTGAAGGATCGTGAGAAAGGGTATAGTGTGTATGATAAAGAAATGTTGGCAATCATGCATGCTTTGAGCAAATTTAGACAATACTTGGTATGTGGCAAGTTCATTATCAAATCTGATCATAATAGTTTGAGATTTTTCCTTAATCAAAGAGAATTGAATGACAGGCAACAAAAATGGGTGAGTAAGGTGCAAGCTTTTGATTTTGACATTGAATATGTGAAGGGGAAGAATAATGTGGCAGCAAATGCACTTTCTAGAAGGCCATATGAGTTGGAAAAAGAAATGGATCAACCATGTGCTCAATTGCTTGAGGACAAGCAATCTTGGGAAGGGAGGACTATAATGTTCCCTTTTTCAAGTCATAATTAATTAATGCAAGTCGATATCCTTTAATCCACTCCCCTTGGATTAAAGGGATTTATTTGGGGAAAATCAACTTTCTCTTGTGCATTTAAATTAATATTTATTTATCTTGGGCAAGTCGAATTAATGAGGGGCAAATCGATTTATTTATGAGACAATTAATTATTGTTCGAGGGTAAATCAATTTATTTGGGAAAGTCGATTCCTATATATGCTTTTAATTAATATTTAATTCCTCTCTTGCATTTAATTCAAATATAAAATTGGAGGGAATTAACATTTGAATTGGAGTTTGACTTTTCAGGCCATGAAGACTATTCTAAATTTAAATCTCTCCCATCTAGAGATTGCGCCAAATTGGAGGGAAAGCATTGGAGATTCAAATTGCAAAATCTATAAAAGAAGATGGACGTGTCCCTTTTTGGACATGTTTTGACGGTTTGATAAATTTATCTTCATGCTTGAAGAGGGATGTATGCCCATTTGTGATCACAAAACAAAAGTGTTCTTCAACATCACCATTTTGTGGAGTGTGTGAGATCCTTCCAAGCTTTGCATTAATAATTATTGCATGATATAATTTATCTATGTGAATTGCGCCTTTATTGGAAGCATATGTGCATGGTTTTTTGAGAGTTATTGAAGAGTTTTATGGTGATTATAATCTGTTGCTACTGCTGATTTATTCTAGATCAAGTCGACTTGCATTGAAGGCATTTGGTATGTGTTTTAGTGCATTTTGAAAGGGTTTGATATATGATCTGTTATTGCATATTTTTCCAAGTCTAATGCACATGTCTTTGATAAATTTTGGGCTCATAAACACTGCTGGAATTTATCTAGAAGAAATCGACTGGGTTATGATAATTTAACATCATATTTTGAAGTGTTTGGGTTTTTGACAAGATTACAAGCTGCTACTATTAGATATTTATTTCAGATTCTGTGGAGTGATATTTGAGGGTTTGGAAGCAATAATAAAGGTTGAAAATTTATTTATATATTTTTCCTAACCTGTAAGCGACTTGGTTTCAGTTTTGAGGATAGTTTTAAGGGGGGTTTCAGTGTGCAGAAAAATCAGATTTGATAGCTCATTGGAAAGATAAAAAATTTTTGCTTATCATTTGCATTTCGTTTCATGGAAAATTATTGAGATTTGGTGAAGTTATTAATTTTTTGAAGTCTCAGCTGGTTTTGGTGCATAATAATTATTTCCACTACTGCAAATTAATTTCTGATTTAGCGAAAGACTAAATTCCAACTAGCTCTCCCATCTAACCCATCACCTTGGCTCACAACAACCCCATTTGGGTTGCATTGAAGCTGACATTGGGTTATTTGAGGTTGATCTAGGAGGGTTTGCTTTTCTAAATTCGATTGGAAATAATATATTTTCAGATTTAATTAAAATATCCGACAAGGGGATATTACAAACTCAACATAAACTTCAATCTTTCAGCTCAAATGCGATCCTTGGATGGAATCACCTCAAAGGAGAAGAAGGTTTTTGTCCTTCGAATCTCCACACTCCTAGGGTTTTCGTCCTGAAAGAAGAAATTGCACATAGAATGCTTAAGCTCTCAAATTGGGGGTTTGGTAACAAAATATGAATGTTTTCTTCCTCCCAACTCTTTCTTTTCTCATTGCCCTTTTA
Organism: Taxus chinensis; assembly: GCA_019776745.2. NCBI lineage: Eukaryota > Viridiplantae > Streptophyta > Pinopsida > Cupressales > Taxaceae > Taxus > Taxus chinensis. Next base: position 220,280,690 of record CM034157.1, read on the forward strand.
ATTTGAATTTCCTTTTTCCGCCTAAAATTCTCTCCATAGCTGTTTAGAAACACTTTTAATAAAACATTACATTAGGCCCTTTTATAACAATAATATATAAGTCGCCCTTTTACAATGTTATAAAAATAAAGTTACTAGGACACCTTAAAATATTATTATTAAATTATTTCCCTAACTTTATCCCTTAGCCTACGGGAAATAAGGAATAGGCTACTGGTCTCTCGATTATTTTAATTCTGAGAAAGGGACATGACAAGTACTGCATGACTTTTAGTGATCTACTCAGGATTTTTATGTAGAAATTAATATTATTTCTGTGATCTCAGGAACCCATATTAGGTTATGCAGGTGAATTTGCTCGTGAACATAAAATTTATGAGATCGGAAGTTAGTGGTTCCTAGAGGCCTTTAGGAAGTTTGCTACTTTTGTGTTCGCTTTTTATTCGAGGCCTTTATGAATTGCTGCATTTTTTGATGAAATTATCAATATTAGAGATGCAAACATATCTTTACCTCAGGAAGAATGTACTAACACCAATATACATCCTTTCTATTTTGTGTTTTCTAAATATTGCATGACTTCTGGGACTCTACTCCGGATTTCTATGTACAGATTAGTGTCATTTTTGTGATGTGAGGGACTCATACTGGATTATGCAGATGAATCTGCTTTTCAACATAAAAGTTATGACATTGAAAATTAAGGGTTCCTAGAGATACAAGAAACTTTAGTTCTATTTTGATGAAAACGAAAACACCAATGCTATAAATAGAGCAGATGTGAAAATATTTGTACCTCTCCAGAAGCACTCTTGGATTGCTTCTGCATGAAGACCTAATAGCATGTAGTACAAAAAATATTAGTGCTTAGATATGAAAAGTAAAATTTTGATGAGTAATTTCCAGGTGCTAGATGAAAGTAAATTCACCTCTAAATATATTGGGAGCTGATGTACTAAAGTATACTGTGCATCGTCGCAAATTCCAAATCCAATTTCGAGGAACTTCTATTGGATGCAAGCTTGTTTTGTGATCTGCAAAGACCTTCATAGAATAAATTCATTTGTTAGAATATTTATAAAATAAGTTTCACAAAATTCCTGCATGGAATAAATCCATTTGTCAGATTATTTATCAATCAAGCTGCACAATATTTTATGGTCATGTGTGATACACCAATAGTTTGGACTCCTAGCTATTGATAGGAAAGTTTTTTCACTTTTATTGGAGTTTTCCTTGCAGCTAATAAAAACAAATTCCCAATCATCTGGCATTTATATTTTTGGTAGCCAGAAACATTTGTTAGCTCCTGAGTGTAAGAATATGTTTTCTTTAAAATCTACATTTATACGAATGAAAAATAATATTCAAATGAGGTAAAGTTCTACCAAAATCATAAAATTCAAATTGTGTGACAAGAACAACAGGCCATTGATTATTTTGAGATCCTTATGATGTGAAGCAATCTTACAATTCATGAAGCGCCTAGGTGCCTTAGCTGAAAGGCTAAGTACAAAATATCATCCCAATTTAATGTACAATAGCCTTTGTTTGATTTCAGAAGATGATGTTATGTAATGATATATTTGTATATCTCTACTGTAGAAATTGGGAAAACTTCCCCATAAAATTTGTTCTATCAGTCACTTACTCTTCTCTGATCTCATCGAAAAGAGGATTAGTTACAAATTGCAATCCAAAAAGAAGGGTTATTTTTTTACGCATGATTTGAAAGCTTATTAAAGGTTGGTAGGAGGTCCTCACAAACCTTTCTACAAGTATATTGATTTTTAGAAGGGAGTCGATGCACAATATTGGAGAATCTTACATTGGAGAGATTTTTACGTAATTACTAATCCACATTACATTGAATATAATCTCTGATCTTATTGCATTGTTTGGCATATTTGTTGTTTAGAGGCTCTGTTAAGTTGTTCACCACATAGCAAGAAGATTATGACAAGGCTTTCAAGATTGATGCTTCATACTTATGTGAGATATTGTAGTGTGATCATGTTCTACAATTTTGACTTTACAATAGAAGATGCACCTTGATTAAAAAAATATATGTGACACACACCTCATTAACTTGAAAATAAGTTCCATTTAATGGAAAACTGCCTCTCATTGCTGTTTTGCAAGGAATCTGCACATAATCATCTTGTATCATTTTAAAACTTAAATAGACATCTTCAACATGCATAATTATCACAAATCAATGGATACGCCCACCTAAATTAATTGCATTTTAAGGCCATTCCATCAACCAAAGTGTTTCATTTTTTACACATACCAGCACTGTGCCCTTGACAACACCATTATTAATGCCTGTCATAGCTGTGCAGGAACTGCAACTTTCTCTTTCACATTGATATTTATGTGATGCATTTGAAGTACAACATGGTTCTGGTGTGATTGCACTTTCCAGTTTTTCAGCTGAAACAACAATATAAGCCATTAGATTCCACACTAAAAAAATGATACATAATCGAGATCAGATCATTACTGTAAGGCATAGTAAGGTGTCAATAGATAATTTTAATTTTAAACATTCTAACTCTTCATCTATCTTTTAATTGCTCATGATTTGGGGTTTCCAACACAGTTGTCGTGTGCAACCTAATTACAGGCTAGTTGTCATATAAAGCCCCATTAACACACATACTTCTAAATTCTAATAACAAGTTTGGATGGGCTGAGCAAAAAGGGTCTTGCAATCAGGTTAGGGTGTAGGCTTCTGATGTGCCAAACTGGCTCATGTCTTCTGTTCCAAGCAGCCGGATTCCGGGCTCCTACCTGACCGATGACTAGACATGATGGGCCATCTCTCTATATATGGGGCAGGGCAGGTCTAGGTTGTCTCCCCTTGGTTTGTTTGTACATCCATATGTTATGGCGAGGGATATATGAGGGACATTTCCGACTATAATTAGATATGAATTGCGAGAATGAGAGGATGGATGGATTTCACATATGTTTCATTAAATGATTTTCTCCTCATTGCTTAACATCATGCATTGTGGCAGGTAATGATTCGCACAATTCCAATGCCATCTTCTGGATGGCCTTTTTGGTACACGCATACACATGGAAGCACAAGACTTCTACCCATTTGGTTTGTGTGCTACACTATTCTACTTGGTACTTTAAGGGTAAAGGTGCACCAACCCTTGTGGCGATGATATGAATAACACCATCACTGAAAATATAATGGAAATTCTCAATAGAGGCAATTGGCTGGGCACTGCACCTACTTAGGAATCAGCACTAATTTCTGGCTCTAACCAAGTATGCCATATCTATCCAATGCAATATTTTGGTCTTGGTTTGTAGGAGCTACAAATGATATTTCGGAAGACTAAAAACAAGTCCAGCTCAACTTCAGTTGCAGAGTGAATAACATCCCACAATACGACAGATCTCAATTCAGTGCATAAAAATTCACAAGTCTAGCAGTGTCTCATAGTAATAAAATGGTGATTTCATTGTCCTCACAAAATTCATTGTAAGGACACGATGCATACAATTGTCAGTGTATCCTAAGACTCATCAATGGATAAATCTGTTCTATTGTTATTTAAATTAAAATAGTTTGAGAACAGAAAATGAGTAAGAAATAAGTTACAATGTACTTGAAAATGATGGCCCAGAAGACAGACATGAAGAAAGTCACCATATGTTTGTGCAAAAACAAGAACCATTTCTGCTGCTAATGCAAATTTCTAGGGCACTCAATTTTACATGAGGGAACAATGACCAATTGATATGTACGCGTACTTGCATTTTGGTGCTTGAACTTCCCTTCTTGCGTGGACCCAGTTTTCTCCTTTGCACGTAAATAAATATCATTTCACCACATGAGGGATGGTATTTCTTTCATCAGCTTCTGTCAGCCTTTTCATCTTCTTTGGCAACTGTTATTCTCTTTGATGATTGTTCGAAATAGATGATTTTACCTTCTCTGACATGTTTTGGGTTTAAACCCCCAAGTTAGTTCAATTTTCTTTTATTGTTGTAGTTTTAGTTTTTAGCTAGCAGCGAATTGTGTCTTTTCAGATTGGAGCTCTTTGTTGGCTCCCATTTGCTATTGTTATTGTTTGTACTTATGAGTCTTGACCTATCATGGCCATTTATGGACATTAATATTTCTTTCTTTCAAAGCACACACTGGCTTTTGTACTCCTCAACTGGCCTGTATTTGTCATGCTGTTGTATGCCTTATGGACTCATTGTGTAGTCTTAATGGTTAACCTTGTGGGCTTCTGAATTCAATATTTCAGACCAGTTGACTTCATGGACCCATTAAAGGTTTTCTTGCAGTTTCTTTTGTTTAGCTTAGTACCTTGCCTTAAATGAATAAGAGCATTTTTAGTTAGTTTGAAGATGTGAATGTTGCTAGATTATATAATATAAGGGTTGTAAAGGTAAGTCAAGCACCTATATTATTATAAGTACATTGACATAGTGTATTAACCCTTTTGAGGGTTTCAACCAAACACACCAAATGCAGATCTGAAATTTAAATTGCAGCAGACTGAAAGACTAAAATCAGCGACTTGAACTATCACCAAAAATGCCAAAAATCACCACAAAACACCACAAACCAACTCGCCAATATTTTATAAATATTTTATGGAATATTAGAAGCCAAAATCACAAAGAAATGTCGAAGAATACACTGCTGGAAATTAAATATGAGCTGGAAATTGCAGCCACAAGAAAAATATGAAAAATGGGTCTAGAAACCCTCTAAATTCATCAAACTTCAGATTCCGGCCTTCAAAAATATTACAAATCAAATTATGAAACCAGATTTCTTAGATTTTTCACCAATAGTTCCAAACCCTACCCAAAGATAGGTCGCTCCACCCTAAATAATTCAAATACCAGCTGGAAATTACAAATATATCTTCAAATCAGCTCTTCACTTCAAGACCAATCAATGATGAAGGGTTTTCGTCTTTCACCCAAGCCACATGAAGGGTTTTCATCCTTCAATGAAGCCTCACAAGAGGGTTTTTCGTCCTCAAGTGGATGAACAACGAGCAACAAACTCGCAATGCCCAAGTAGAATAAAATGCGCCAAGACTAGCCATAAATGATGCCTTTAATCTCTTTTTATATCCTCCTTTTGGCGCCAATGCTCAATTAGAAAAGGCCGAGTTGTATAATGTAAGAAAACACTAAAAGAAATATAAAAATATTAACTAAAATATGTTATAAAGATGCTCAAGGTTCTTCTCCTTCATTTTTGCTCCTTTGCCATGGAGAAGGAATGGCAAGAAGACCAAATTTCAGTTCTTAGGTGGGGAAAAGGAACATTACACATAGGAAATAGATGCACAATAAGAAAAATATAACATCGTGCAAGTTAGCAATAAGGTAGGGTGCATTAGTTAGCCTTGTAACTAAAGGGTAGTTAGCATTTAGTTGGTAATCTCGCTCACTTGATGTTTCACACATTTCATTTTTTATTTGGATGAAGGATTTCGTCTTCCTCTCAGTGTCTACTACTTTGGTTGCAATACATTCATCTTGGGCATTAACAATTGTTATGGTTACCCATAAAGCCCTCAGGGTTGGTTCACTTAGCCTCGACCATTGCTTTAGGTAGCCCAGGTCGTGGGTCAAATCCCGCGATTTACCCGCAGTATGCGTGGAGGGCTTGGTGTATGCTTACTGTGAATGAGGTTGATTGGTGGTACTCGCCTTGTGTTAGAGCCTTGCTTCTCGAAGTTCCAAGCCGCTGGGTATTCACTGATCTCTATGGATTACCAAAAAATAAAATAAAACAATTGTTGCCCATAAACATTTAAAAATGCAAGTTATTTAAGAATTTATTTAGAGGTGGAACAATTTTTTAAAGGCTTGCAAGCTTCAAAAGAAAGGATGTAAATAAGTGGCATAGAGTTTGTTTGCACTTGCATATGTCTAAGCATTTAAAACTTTAATATAAAGGATATAATAATAGAAGATTGTATACAAGATGACACAAAGTATATGTATATTAGATGGTACACAGGCCAGGGAATAAAATATGGCATCATGTTTTTCTATAAGATTGAGTTGCAGGGGAACTCTAAATACGGACTCAGATGGTGAATCACAAGAGAGACAAGGGAAAGAATCAAAGAGCTTGTTCAAGCCCTCAATTAAAAGTTGATTAGACCTCAAGCATTGCAAAGATCAAAGTTCCATCCAAGATTTGCAAGTATGGAATAGCAGATGGTTACGATCCTTTTTCAGACAATTTTAAAGAAATGCCATGATTGTAGCTGCAGAGTTATGCATATTCGTGCATAATCATTCTTGAAGAGGTGTGGCAATTCGAACTTGAGGTGAAACTCAGAAAAATATCACCACCCAAAATGTGGTATGTCAGAAGCACAATTTTCGTGCTGATCGGAAACATCAAGATTATTAGAAGGCAACTCTCCATATAAGTATATACTGTCTATGGAATTGTATAAGACCGTGTTAAGCATTATTGCCATGGACTTCTGAAATATGGGTGAAGTGGTTTTGGCTTTGAAATCTCTTAGCACTCACATTAATAGTGAAATAATCAAACTCTTTGCTGCAGTCTATGAGAGGGTATATGATAGATGGACAGTGCTTGATCACCCTGCTTAATTTGGCTTTTAAAATTTCTTTACCAGCATATTGGTAGAAGTGGCTGTGAGGACAGTAATAGAGCATGATTTGTGAAGGAGAAAGTCATACTGGATAGATTCATTTTTTCCTATTAAGCCATTGAATGGGCTGAGGCAACAGGATAGAAGATCTTATCACCGAAGATGGCTTGCAAGAGGACTATGACAGGTTGAACGGGGATTTACTCTTGACATATTATATTGGCTTGGCTTTGGGCCTAAAATAAGAATTAAGATTTTTTCTGAAAATCCTTTTTCAAAAGGCTTCTATCAAGTTTAAGTCAATGGTTGTTTGTCATATTCATTACAGCTTTAGACATCAATTTGCTAGGGCTTCTCTCTAGCTCCATGATTGTATTTTAGTAATGCAGAAGGAAGATAAGATGCAGAACTAGATTCAGGGCATCTCCCTTTCAGACAATAGGGAAATGTTCAATTTCATTTTGTTGACAGATACAATCTCTATCCAGACATACCCTTGTATTCTGTGGCACATATGCTAGGGTTTCAGAATATTCGATATGCTGATCAGGAGTTAAAGTTAGTAAGCACAAGATTAAGTATTGATGTGCTGGTGTTGATGCCATTCTGGATTTAGATTAATCCAGATTGGAAATGGGTTTCAATTGGCAGCATTGTGAAATATTGAAGGATCCTTTTTGGTGTTAATTTTGCTTCAAAAGAAATATGGGAGCGGGTGCACCTGCTAGAGCCTAGAATTAGGGCAAGGTTCAGAAGTTAGGGAGAATCCATTATCTATTAATTCAGGGTTCTCTAGTTTTAAATTCGTATATCCTCAAACTCTTTACAATCAAAGATAATTTGTCTTGCATGATGAAGAGTATTGGCTAGGGACAATCAGTTAGGACCTTTGCATATAAGCGCAGAGTACTTAGTATCTAGGTTATTCCAATAATTATCTAGAGCCTGGGTTACATAGGCCATCAAAAACTGGCCCCGTTGATGGTTTGTGTGCAGTCTGGTAGAAAAGAAAACACAACAAAAAATCACAAGACAATTGTGTATCTTGTCTAATTTTTACAGTCCCAATGATTATTTTTGGTCATTGGAGTATGTTAATATGTATTCCATTTCGATCCATATTTTGAGTGATCTCTGCTTGCAACAATAATATGATCAGTGGTTATGCTCATTTTTGTGGTTCTGTTTTGAAAAGTAAACAGTGCACACAAATTTTTGAACATTCTAATTTTCAAAAATCAGATTTCTGCTTTTTTGTTTTTGCTTGGCTACAATATGTACTTTAAAATGCCTGGGAATGTTTAGCATTCATTTTTTATATTCTGACACACATTAGCTATGTAGTTTTAATGTTGTTGTATTCCTTTCTTTTATTGAATTCTATTGAATGTATACATGAATTGATATTCCAGAGAAAATCATTGGTGTTGCAAAATGGGACAGAGATACTCTTAGAGAAAACAAAGTAGAGATCAGTCAGGTTGTCTTTGATTTCTGCTTTTCTTAAAGGTATTATAGATGGCATAATTGAATCTTTGTATTTAACCATGGTGAAAATGTACCTGGACTCCATATAGCGAGAAGATAAGAGCAAGGATCGTCAGGTTCTCTCAGATCAAACTGGTCCAGGAAATGACAGTCAGAAGACTGTTTGGAAATTTTCTCTTCAGTTCTGTATTTATGCTTGGAAAAGGAAAATTTCAAATGCCTACCTCACTTAATAGCTGATGATTGTCAGGAATCTCATATCTGCAAACAAAAAAAGACCATATTGACACTAAATCCAAGAGAAAGTCAAAGATGACTCACCAAATCCTGCTATCCATGCACTTATTAAGTTGTAAATCAGATGAATTTTGAAAGTTTTTTTATCTGCTTCAAATAGAATTGAGTCCTGAGTAGACAAATCTGGTGCTTACACTTGATGCTCGGTCCGAAGTCGGATAACATTTTTTAGCTTGGGCATAGGTATTGAAGCAGACTCAGGTGGTACAACTACTAGAGCTGTAACCGTATCTGTTGCTTCTAAACATTTGACGCTGTTCTCAAAAGATTTGTATATCTCTAATGTATGGTCATTACAGTTCAAATTGATGGTGGGCACTTCCTCAAAATCCATATCAGATGATTCATGTACTGTACTTTCTGCTGAAGTGTCAATGTACTCAAGCTCTGGTGACAAGGGCTCTTCAATTATAGGTTCATAATTTTGCGCCAATGTTGACATCTGCTTCACAGAAATGCTGTCCAACTCAAGGGAATATGGGTTTTTCTGAGAAAGTATATTGTATGAAGATGTTGCAGGCAGAGCAAGTGGACTAATGGAATATGCATCTTGCTGAGATTGTGGATTGAATGAAGAGATTGGCATTGATAATGATAATGATTTTTCACCTGGAGCTGGAAGGGCTTGCCGTGCACTGAGACAGACAAAAATGATAGAAATGTTAGTATTTCAAGTCTTTGAGAGAAGTTAGATTTGAACCCTAATCTAATAATGTAATTGTATGACCTCAAACATCCACAATTGAATGTTAAACTTTAAACCATAAATACTAATGTGTATGACCTCAAACACCCAGATAAATTGTGGATGCTTGAATGGTTGGATGTTTTTAATTCGATGGCTTCTATTATTTTTGATAAAAGTAAAAACACAGTAAAGGATATGCAGAACCATGTTGACCTTGACATGCCAAGCCTATAGCAGATCATGAAATAAAGCACCAGCTTAAAATAAAAACAATAATGATATGCAGAACCATGTTGATCTTATGCCAAACATAGCAATCATGAAATAAAGTCATATGCATAACAAATATATTCATGTCTAACTTCCAACTAAGTTTATAATTAAATGCCAAACAAATGTGTTGCAAAACCTGGACAATCTGAGAATGGCTCATTGCAATGCCAACTCTAGTTCAGACTTATGGACCAAGCTTCAAAACGATGTATAATTCCTAGACTAATGCATTGCAATGCAAACAAGAGGACAGTAGCAATGAAGATTCTGAATTCGAACAACTTGATAGTAGGAGTGCTTACAAACCTTGCAAAAGCACTTGCAAAGTGCTTGCAGTTGAGTTTCATTGGGCAGGCGTTACAGTTTGGCCTGCTTTTGTGACAGAAAACCTGAACAGGCAAAGGTTTCATCAGTTACATGCCACGGCTTACATCGAAAAATGAAATTTTGCAGTTTCTACTTTAGTACATATTTGAAATCAGGCTTCCATTATTAGGGGAATATAGAAAAAGGCCAACCTAATTATAAGAAACTATAACATCTATGTTATATATGTGTTTAAAGATCTTCAAACTTTGAAAACATCTATTGTTGCATATGAAACATTTGGGCCAAAGGCCTTGCTTTTTATGAAAAAGAATACTTTTGAGTGAACTCTTATATTCAGAGATTGTTTTTTTTTTTTTCTTTTTTGGGCCAAAGGCCTTGCTTTTTATGAAAGAGAATACTTTTGAGTGGACTTTATATTCAGAGATTGTTTTTCTTTTTCTTTTTTAAATCGATCAATGTGGATTTTGGGAGGCATCCACAATCATCTGGGGCACATACAAGGACCCAGTCCCCAGGCATTCTACTGCACGCGCTACCCAAAGAGAATTGAACTTGTAACCTATTTCTCGCCAATTTCCTCATTTGCCATTACACCACAGCCCCTCGGTTTGGATGGTTTTCTGTTATCTTTTATTTAATATCAACTATGGGACATTGATACCATTCATATTGAGATCTGTCCATAAGGGGTTATAGGGTATGTAAGATAAACATTTTTAGTCTTCCTCTTTGATTAGTGAAGAATATGAGATGTCAACTCCCTCGGTTGGTGATTTCACTAATTCTATTGCTATTTCTTCTGACAATAGAATGTGTAAAAAATGTACTCTTGTTCCCTTTAACCACAAGTTTCTTGATTCCAAACACTTTTTCCGTACTTATAATGCTACCGTTTTCTTCCAAACACATGCTCTTTTGATATGAGTTCATTTGAGAGCACTTCCCTATGAACAGAGAGTTGGACACTTTGAAGTCTTTGTTGAACCTCCTTTTTGGCTAAAGATTTCAAAAGTATGTTCTATACCATTCCTTAAATTAGATTGATGAATCTAAGTTTTTGGGCCTGAATGATCTTATGAGAGTCCTCTACTTCAATATTCCACCATTCCTTGATGAGCTTTATTTGATGATGGATCAAGAGTCCCCATGCATTCAAAAAAATACATTTTTGGCTGCACAATCTATCTCTACTTGAAGTCCAATGGGCCACTGATCAGAGGCAAAACAATGTAGAATTAAAGAATCCAAGGAGTACATTGTGTGAGGCTGATCGAGGATGACTAAGAGGTGATTTGACATTTTAATATTTTATCAATGAAGTTGGTTTCAAGGTTATTATTATTCCAAATATATTTTTCTCCCTTCTGTTCTATGTCCCAAACGTTGAGATCAACCACCAGACTGCTAAAATCTAGCTGTTTGTGGGTTTTCTGATCCTCCTATCTTTTCTAAGGGGTTTCAAGATTGCATTGACCTCCCAATAACCAAAACTTCCCTAGAGATTGAGATCAGACACCAGACCACTAAAATATAGCATTGTTTGTTGGCTTTCAGATCTACTTGTCTTTTCTAAGGCTTCAGGATTGCATTGCCATCTCTCCCAATAACTAAAGGTAATCCCAAAATATTTTTTATCATTCGAGGGTAGACCATAAATGTTGGAAATGACGACCTCTTTATTTAAAGAATTCAATTTGAAGTGAAGATCAATTTGGTTAACATGACATTATATTATAGTGCTAGAGTTCCATAAGATTTCACTAGATAGCTAAGGCTCGGGAAGCTATATGGTGACATCCTATGAAACTTGTCTAGGATCCATTGCTTTCAAAACACTGTTGTGTCAAGCGGACTTTGCTAGCTTTACTTACAATATTTATCAATTTTAGTTTCTTGAATGAGAAGAATGTCTTCATTGATTTTTGATAGTTGTTGCCCAATCGACCTTTGATTGTTGGGGGCATTCAGTAACCTACTAGTCTAGGACACAAATTTCATTTTCTTGTTCTAGAGATTTATCCCCCCTATTTCTGAGTTTAGAGCCAAATTATAAGTTCGTTATCAATATCTCCATTGCATGTCTTGTGAGTATCCTTTTATCTTTAGACAATTTGGATTTTCAACCTTTTCTTTTGAGAATCTAGTTGTTGTCACCTTTTGACAATCATACGTGTTGATCTGATTTGCATTCCTGTGACGGATCATATCTCATCAATCTAATCACACCTAGAACATTGAATATAACTTTGTTGTCATTTGTTTTAAGGTTGAAAATGTGCCCAAAATTCATGTATAACTCACATCATACTTTTGTGTAGTGCTAATTCAAGCTAATGGAATTACTACTGCATTTATGAGGTGTTCTTAAGAACTTGACATTTAATTAAAAAATAATGTTAAATAGTAAAATCCTTTTTCCTTGTTATATACAAGTTGTGAGTTTATTTATAACTAATGAACAATGAAATTCAAGTGTATGGGGCACACCTTTCCAAATGTAATCATCTGATAGTGAAGCTCATATCTGCAAACAAGCATACAATTGAAATTCATGGAATAAATCAAGTGTACACAGTCAATTCATTCAACAACATAAACACTTTTAGAATTGTATCTTTCCTTTTCTTCTATTAAAACGTGGACTAAAATATCAGTATACAAGCAAACAAATTGTACACCCAAATACCATAAAATCATTTCCCATTAACATTCTACACCTTCAATTTTTGTTTTTAAAGGAAAGATTCATCTATAGACGTTAGTGATAAATGTTTGTAAATACTTCTATAGTGTTTGCGATTTTTTGCTATGATAATATTTAGACTATAGACGGTGGATGAATTATAGCATGTGAGGTTAAATTTTAATTATCATTCAATAAAAGTCAACTCTCAAGTTCTTATATTTTATATGAACAAACTAACTAATACAGTGAACCATCAATTTGTTGTCTTACCAAAATATCAATAAGAAAAATATTTTTTTGTCTATGAAAGAAAAGGGGCTTAACCTATTGGAGATTGGATTCACATCAATTAGAGCCTTCTTAGTTTATTATGACTTTTGTCTGTTTGTTCCAAGTCTTGGTTAATTTATGAAAATTTAATTGCTTTTATATCTTAGTATCTACTTATGATTTTGTTTTGTTGATGACTTGGATTCAACATGCAATTTTCAGCCACATATTTTTCCAAGAAAATGCATTATTTTATTGCACTACATGTATTGTGCTTGTGTTTAAAAATATTGCAGTCTATCAAAGGCATACAGAATTACAAAGTCCGCTGATTGGAGATTGGATTCATCTCAATTAAAGCCTTCTTAATTTATCATGACTTTTGTTTTTAGATGACTTGGGAGTCAGGATGCAACATGTAAATTTCACGGGTCTCCCAATCACTTTTTTTTCCAAGTAAATGCATTATTATATTGCACATGTTTCAAGTTAAGCTTTTATGTGCGCTACTGTGCTTGTGTTTTACAAAATCGCAGTCTATCAGAGGTGTAAAGAATTACAAAGTCCGTTGATCGAGAGTGCACAGTCGAGGCCACAGGTACTGTTGGATACTATTCAGATAAGGGTACCTACAAGAAACAAAACATATTCAAAATCAGTACTTCTGGATACTATTCATATAAGAAAACATGAAAGTGGCTCAAGTGACTGGTGCATGAGACAATGTCGGTTCATTTTAAACAGTCCAGAATGAATCTACAGCATTGGTACACCAATTATTTGAGCCCATTGAAGCACTTCTATTCAAATTTGACCTTAGTATAAAATTGTGACAACTCGCACAACTCATTTACAATGCAATAATGTTGTATAATCAGCTTGGATGTGTCTAATCAACTGTTTTGTATTATTCATCAATCACTAGATTAATGTGAATTGATATATATAATAATGAATAATGTAGACAACATTTTTGAGGAAGAACAATGTAGAACTGTTATAATTTGTAATCAATAAAATATTGTTTAATCATCTTACTCTTCCAACTTATGTATTAGAAGACTTTCTGGAAGTGGGGCAAGTGGAACCCAACCAAGACGCACAACTATTCGTCCAACGTTTGTGTCCACCTGACAACAAAACACTCGGTATATTAATGAAAAACATCCAAATTAAACCTTAGTTCCAATAGGGCTCAACATATGTTGCTGATATGATTATATTCATATTTTTTATAAGAATACTAGTCAAGAATATTGTTAATGTGAACATTCTTATGCAAATTTGCAAAAAAAAATCATGATGTGTAATGCTTAATGGTTTTATCAAATATTAATGAAAAAACATCCGAATTAAACCGCAGTTCTAATGGGGCTCAACATATGTTCTTGATCTGATTATATTCATTTTTTGGATAAGAATACTAGTTAATCATACCAAATCAGGTATCCACATATTTGTCAAGAATGTTGTCAATGTGAACATTCTCATGCAAATTTACAGAAAAAAATAAAATCAAGATGCATAATACCTAGTTTTATCAACACAAGATGAGCTCAGTTCTAAATATCATTCAATCAAAATAAAGCTAATAACTGCCAACTCATTTTTGTGCTTTGGTTCAACAATCTATTTTAGTCCTCTATGGACTTCAATGAATGATAATTAATTCTTTTCTTAAAAGTGTTTGATTGTGTTTAATTGTTAACATCATCACTGTGTTTCCCATCAATGGTTGAGTAAGCATATTTGGACAAAGATTGTTCTCCTAAGGCATGCACATTTATATGGCTGGATGCTTGATGAAAGATCCCCATGCAAGACAAGTTAAACAAAGTAGACCTCAGTGGCCCATCCATGTGTGGTCTTTCTAGGAAGGATGAGGAGTTGGAAAATAATCTCCTATTGCAATGTGATTATGCCTCCAATATGTTGTGCTTGGTCTCGGGCCACATCACAAAATATGAAAGATTTATTTCACACTTAACTTACTTATCCTCCTTACGGAAGGACACCGGGATAGGACCATCTTTGGATCTTTATGTAATCCTGCAATTGGGTGTGTTTTGCACCTTTTCATCAGTTATGATTGTGTTTTCCATCCATTTTGCAGATTCTAGTGGAAAATTTTAAGCTCAAGTTACACCTTGAGAATTTCGTAGCAAATTGCTTAGTGACCTTGATACTTCATATTTTGAGACTACAAACTTAACTAAATAAATAAACCCAAGAGACTCATCATTGCCGCTGCTTGTAGAGGTTCAATAGACATAAAAGATCATGGAGTAACCACTTGAATCAAACTGATATGGTGATAGGTCACTAGATGACTTGATCAATGGTTTAAAAGAGTGCGAAGTGATCATGCAGAACAAAACATGAAATGGACGACATGTAATAGGGTTTATAGCTACGTAATGTTTAGGACTCAAGTTCCCTCGTGCCATCATTGTTGTATTCTTGCAAGTATAAGAAAGTGTGTAAGCTAGTATTAGTCAGTTTTTTGCAAGTTTGTTTGGGTGTGCAGGTGTCAGGATATGGTGACAGGTCACTAGATGACAGTTGACTTGATCAATGGTTTGAAAGAGAGTGAAGTGATCATGTAGAACAAAGCAGGAAATGGCTGACATGCAATTGGGTTCATAACTTAGTAATGTTTAGGAGTCAAGTTCACTTGTGCCATCATCATTGTATTCTTGCAAGTATAAGGAAGTGTGCAAGCTAGTATTAGTAAGTTTATTGCAAGTTTGCTTGGGTGTGCAAGTGTGGGGGTATGCAAGGTGCAAATACACGACACCTAGTGCATATGAAATTAAGGGAAATACACCCAATGAACTAGGGTGCACTAGTTTTCCTTGGGTTTTAGCTGGGTGTGGATTTGGGTGTAGGTGTGTCTTCGACACGACCCAAATATTGTCAGGTGACAAAACCTTGTTTTTTTGAGGTTGGGTTCCATAGTGGTATAGTTAAGAGAATAAATCTAATGAGCTCATTAGAGAGTTAGAAGAGGTGGTAGAGTGAAGTAAGGGTGTGTGGTAAAAAAGGCCCAAACTGACAAATGTGTTGTAGTTGAATCTATCATTTTGCAGACGTTGAAGTGAGTCTCCAACGATTGGTTGTATCTTTTTCTACGAAAATTAATGAAATAGAGGTTGTGCTTAGATTTGTGCCTCCATTGTTGGCTGCATACTCTAATATGGTTGAGTGTATTTAGTTGTTCATCCAACCCACAACCTCACACCACTATTGTGTATCAGAGTAGGGATATTCCTACCTTGTTGGGTTGTTGAAAGACCGTTGAGTGGAGAGTAGGTAAAATTCTCACATTGCAAATTTGAGATATGAGAAGTAGAGAGGAGAGAAAGAACGTCTTATAGAGGACTACCCCTTGGAAGAGAAGAGCATTCACCACGAGTCATAGACCTTTTTGGAGTAGTGAAAACACCTCAAGCTAAGATTGAAAGTCAAAGAGACAATCCAACATAGAGCAATAGCTACATAAGTAAGTGACGATGAAGAAGACTCCAAATATTAGTTGCCAAGATAGGAAATACAACCAAAACTTGAAGAAAGGCTCACCAAAGTTGTTTCTAAAAGAATGGAGATCCTTAGTTACTTAGGGAGTTTGAACTCATAATATTTGATTGATTTTGAAATAGTATTTTGACTATGAGCAAGTAGAAGATCCAAAAAGGGTCATATTTGCATGTACCGGGTTGCATGAATATGCATTCTATTGGTGGGACATGTGCAATTAGAAAGAGTAAGAATGGACAAAGCAAAGACCACGAGTTAGGATAAGATGGGTGGAAACTTGAAAAGAAAACTTTTTTCCCTTTGATTAAGGAGAGTTTGATTTCCATGAAAGTTAAATGCGGGAGTATCCTTGGATCTCCATGTAATCCTACTTTTGGTTGCATTTCACAACTTTTCATCATTCATCCTTTCTATTCTTCTGCCATTTCACAACTCCTGGTGAAGAATTTCAAGCTCTAGTTGGTGGTAAAGGGATTTCATGTCTTTTAAAAGAAAGTTTCACAAATTTACAATTAACACGGTGTTTCCCAACTTAGGTAGTGCAAATTACACAAGACATCCTATTATTCTTATTTCATTAGTTTGAAGGCTCTAGGCAACTATTCACTATTCCAAGTCAAATTTGTAATCTTGAGTTTGTAGTGTTGCGTAGCTAAATTTTCCTTTTTTGCAACATTCAATTCACACCTTGATATTGTTTGCAATAAATGTCCTAGCAACCTTGATACTTGGTGTTATGGCAATCTCTTTGCGCATAAGCATCCTTGGGTTGAGTTTACACCTTTTCAAGTCAAATTCACATGTTTCGCAACGTTAGGGTTTGTTTGCAATTAGTTTTTCATGTAGACTTGTAGATTGCAAACTTTGCACCCATTGTAGACTACAAACTTTTCTCTTATTGTGAATTTCATTGCATAAAGCCAAGACACTCATCATTACCATGAGTTGTTACTTGCAGAGGTTCAACAAACATGAAAGATTGTAGAGTAACACTCAAGTTCAACTGATTTGGCATTCCATCACTGTATGACTTGATCAATTGTTTAAAAGAGTACGAAATGATCATGTAATGGCTCTTTATGTCATGAAGTGCAATGCAAAGTGGGAAATAGACAACAAGCAATTGGGTTTGCAGCTACTTGTTGATTGGTTTTAAACTAATCTTGTAACAAGTACATTAGTAACGCTTAAGTGGCGATTTGAGTTCCCTTATGGCATCATCTTTGCACTCATTCTTGTAAGTAAAGGATATGTATAAGTGTGTGTTAGTTTGTCAGGGTTGGGTTCTAGAGTTGAGAAAATAAGATCTAGATAGCTTGTTAGAGTGTTAGAATAGGGGGCAAGGCAAAGTAAGAGTGGTAATGAAGTGCCAAGATGACCACGGTGTGTTGTAGTTTAATATTTGATTTCGTAGAAATTGAAGGGTTTCTCCAATGATTGGTTGTGTCCTTTGCTGCCAAAATTAATGAAATAGAGGTTGTGTGCTTTGAATTGTACCTTCATTGTTTAGCTAAAAACCTAGGCAGTCATGAGATAAATCTCCCTCATTTACCGGTGAGGCTCCCGTGTAAGATGTTTATCAATCTGGTAAGTATGAATCCTAATAACTATTTGTGGGGGTTTTACTTTAATTACAAAGCTCATGAACCATAGCTAAGCAATTCTGCAGCAAGTAAGCAATTGTTTATGAAGTATTTTCAGAAGGGGGAAATAATGGAATTTGGGAAAGAAGAAAGGAAGATATGTAATTCAACCAATAGTTTACAGAGTTGGTCTCATACACATAGATTAAATAAACAAGTAGATCTCACAATATTCAGAAGTAAAGGAAAAGAAAAACTTCTAATCTAAATCTCAGATAACACAAAGTTTATCTAAAGATCCACACAGAAGTAAGAAGCAAATGCACCGTGGACACAAAGTTCTCCGGAAATCTGCCTTTATTCAATTCCTCAGCTTTCACAAAAATGACATCAAGGGCTGCAACACAAAGTCTGGAACTCAAGAATGTTGATTAACAAATTGTGATCCTTTAACCCGTAGGCTCTTCCTCTATTTATAGTGTATAGAGGGCAATTACAAATAGGAAGCTTTCAATGAATTGCCACATGTGGAAGCTATGAAAAGGGAAGCAGTTGGCAGTATCTTCCTCCTGGAATTCCTCTTTGCATGACATGCATGATTTATAACTGAAAATAGAACCTTCTATTTTGCATGTCTGCCACCTATTTCCAAGTAATTGACTTCTTCCAGTAACTTGAAGTAACGGCTTTTATAGCCAATTACCTAAGTTTTACAATTTTAATTGATTGCTCAATTGCTTTGTCGGAGAAAATAAGAGAAAGAAGAAGAAAGAGGAGAAGAAATTAGAAGAAAAGTTGCAACACTCTCAGTCTTGTTCTTCTTCCATACTCTGCATGTTGATCCAACCTGTATTGCACTTCTGCTTCATTCACTTTAGCAATGAATGATCTGAATGATATCTCTGCCTTGAATCTGAGATGTTTTTTCTCCCATATGTTGTTGAATCATTTCCTTTGATTCTCACCAAACTGGATCTGGAAGCAGCTGACTGTGATTTTGCTTGCGGGTGTTGCCTCTGACCTGTCTTCCCTCTTATCCTTGAAGCTTTTGCAGTTCTTCTCCAGTACGTGCACCAGTAAAATGTTTGTCGTAAACAATTCAGACAAAACTCATCACCTTTTATTTTTAATTGCATATGAGCAATTTTAAATTCTGGAAAGCACTCCGGGTGAAGGAAAATACAAGTAAATTCAATGAAGGCTTCAACTGGAAGATTGGGAGCACATGCACAAGCTCCTGAAAGGAATTTTCCATGCAATGACTTCCACATGGGCTGCGTTAGAAACAAGAGGATGAATTTTTTCCGGAAGCCTTTGCAATTATGAGAGCTGGATCTATTTCTTCCTCTGATTCTGAAGATATATTCAATGTATCAGACATTGACTTCTGCTTTCTTCACCAATATGGGCATAAATGAAGTATTCCTGCAAATAATTCAGACAAGTATGCAGTCCATAGCATGAATATCTAATTTCTTCACCGAGATCTGATTATAAAGCCTGCTGCCCTCTATTTTTAGACTTTGCTTGCATGCCAAGCAAGCTAAAAATATTATTTTATTCACCTGTGCACTCACATCAACATGCAGATAGCCAGAATAATAAAAAGGAAGCCTTTCCAACCCTAGGCGCCAAAACTGGATGCTTCCCGACAATTAAAAAAAGTCAGCTTTTAGGCATTTAGCTATGCCAGAATGGGTCGCACTTTTTGGCTAGAAGTCATGTTAAAAATAAGAAGGCAAGGAAGTGGGAATTTTTACCCTTCCAGGCAGCTCCAAAATTCCCATCTTCACATCTTTTTCACCTTAAGTGATTTAACTTTAATGATGGAAAAAACAACCTTCCATAAAAGGAATAAAATTCCCACTTTCCTTCCACCACCAAAATTCCCATTCACTTAAGTGATTTATCTTTAATGATGGGAAAAAACAACCTTCCAGGAAGGCATAAAATTCCCACCTTCCTTCCACCACCAAAATTCCCATTGGCAGCTTAAGTGATTTGACTTTAATGATGGGAAAAAACAACCTTCCAGGAAGGCATAAAATTCCCACCTTCCTTCCACCACCAAAATTCCCATTGGCAGCTTAAGTGATTTGACTTTAATGATGGGAAAAAAACAACCTTCCAGGAAGGCTCCAAATTCCCACCTTCCTTCCACCACCAAAATTCTTCCTTCCACCAAAATGCGACTTGCATGGAAGAAAATTCCTTCCAAAAAATGTGACTTGCATGGAAGAAAGCTTCTTCCCAAAAAGTGTGACTTGCATGACTTCTGCTTTTAAAGTTGCGTGAAAACTCATCAGCAACATTTTATTTCCATTTTTGGATTTTCAGTGAAGAAAACACAAGCATAGAATAAAATTTTCCATTTTTGGAAAGGGTCCGGGAAGATGTAGCAGCAAAAACTTGCAAGTGCCATAACTTTCACTCCGTGGCTCCGTTTTAGGTGTCGTTTTCTCTAAAAGTGCATATTTTCTCGAGCTCTACGCATTGATGGCAATATTTTTCTTATTTTCATAAAATCCATTTTTGCACCTTTTTGGACCAAGCAACTTCTTGCAATCTCCTGAAAGAATCCTGAGCTCTGATCACCTTTAGACAGATTAGTAATTAAAAATACTGGATAGCTTTTCAAAACCCTAGGCCTGGGAAAAGGTCTGACAGGAAGAATGAATAGGCTACGGGAATTGCCGGAGAAAACAAACCAAAACACAGACAAAAAGAAATAAAACAAAACAAAAGAAGTTGCAGGCAATTGCTCGAAAAATTTCTCCAATTAGCTGATCTGCAAAAATTCTTCCCCCCGAGTGAATGTTCTGTGGTAATAATGATGGGGTGAAGTGCTTTATATAACCTAAATCCTCCAATTTTAGCTCAATCTATTTTTAAAAGAACTTTATTTATTTAATAAATAAATAAATAAAACGCTTACAGACAAGGTCTGGCGAAGGAATTGAGTGAGCTTTGGCATGTGGGTATTTGTCGAATTTGGCTTTTATGACTCTCTGGGGATACCTTAGAGCAATGCAAACAACTGCAGGCAAAACAAACACAAAACGACCCGTTACTTTGAAAAGAACGAATTTTTTTTAAAAGGGGTAGTCCCAGATTTCAGGGTGAATTGACTAATTTTCAAAACAGCCTTGTGAAGGAACATGTATTCGAAGAAAAATCATAAGCAATTTAGGTTTAATGAGGCTGAGTTGTCAGCAATGACCTTGTTGAAGGCATGCCCTTAAAAAGGAAACTTAATTTCATGCTCGTGTAAATTCAATTGCTAGAATTTACATATCGGAGGAACAAATGGTAAGCAATTTGTGACACAAATTGCATCACTCCAGTCCCTATGTCCTATTTGTGGTAAAAGGGAAGATTGAATCATTTGAATTATTCTAACAAAAATGTTCATTTGCCAGGGTATGCCAAATGGATAACGGATCTTTTCCAATTAAATAATTTATCTATCTCTACAGAGCATTCTGAAGATTGGACCTAGGAAGGAAGAATTCAGTTTGCAAGGTTATGGAGATAATTTGATGGATAATGATAAACATTCAGTTGCTGGAATTTTGCCGACTACAGCCATCTATAAGTGGCAAATTGAAACGAGTATTCTTGACTTACAACGGGAACCATGATGATGCCTCATACATATGTCAACAAAATATGGAAGGAATAAGAGGAAGATCTTTGGTTGAAGAAGCAAAGGCAAATCTGGGTAAGCTCCTGCTGGAAGCCTATAGATATGCAATGTTGACCATATTTCCAATTTATTGATTCCCTCTTTGTGCCACTTTGTTGATGGTCAAAGATGGAAAAATATTTTAATGCATGTTAGGTCCAAAGAGACAATTTCAGCTTTTGGATGCGATGTTGCTAGACAAATTCTATTGAAAACTTGAGGCCAAGATTGCTTTGGCATTACTGTGGACTTTGGAAGATCAAGGTAAAAAACATTTCTTGCACTTGGAATTGAAATCTTCTGTTTTGCTCCAAGTCATAGAGGGTTTGGTAATGCATTCTAACCACATGGTGAAGGATCAGTGTTGTTGATTAATAAATTAGAGTCTCTTGGGGGCTCTTAACACACCTTGGGAAGACAAGAACATATTGGAAATGTCAAAAGAAGATAATCAGCATGAGCTATGATTGAGGTGCTCAGTATGGTATGGCAAACTGAGATGTTGTTTGAAATGTAGTGGCAAAATTGTATGAATCAGTTGCTATTTTTATGGGATCACTCTTAGTTTCAATTTTGCCAAGTTTTGGATTGTTTTTCATCAAAGGTTTTTCATAATTCATTGAGGTGAAAAATCTAAATTCAGCTTTGGAAAGAGCCAGGAATCAGCTTTCTACAAGGTATTTTCAAGGTGAATTCAGAGAGCTTCATGAACTTGAGGTGAAGTTAATGTTCATATTCTGTTGTGCACTGGGATTGATCCTCTAAAACACACCTAGCAAGAAGGATCTACATGAAGATTGGATTCAATGGGGTTTTGTTGCGTAACCCAACTTTCTTCTAACATGAATGAGGTGATTTGGGTAATGTGAATCATGACTTGACTCTAATATGGAAGCTGTCTTTGCAATCTTATGAAAATCCTGTTATGATCCAGTTAAATCCAATCGTTTGTTTTGCAGCCACCAGTCATGAGATTTCGATCACAAGGCAGATTGAATCCTCTTCTTCTAGTGACATTGAATGTAGACTTTGATAGCTAGTCACAAGATGTTTGTTGGTGGAACTTTAATTTTGAATTTGTGCCTTGTATATGAAATTCAATGCTACAGCCGTGAGGATGTTCTGGCTAGATCCCAAGTTCACAAGCTTGTTGGACTGTGAATATCTTCTTCTAGAAAGCAATAGAGAGACAGATTTGAAGACAATCTTTTCATTTAATTTAACTGTGTAAAGGGATCACTCATTGCAATCAATTAAGGTAGAATGTTCCAACATATTTGGTAGTGTTTGGGAAGAAATTCCTTATCCGGCTGTTATACTTACATACCGAGCACTCTATAAGTTCATTGAAATTTTCCGAACCGAATTTTGAAGAGATGTAGACTTCTTTTGGGGCAGCTTTGGAAGCATTTTTTGGAGGCAAGGTAATCATTCATGACAGCTGTTGTACCTTTTTTGAATTCATTGTCTGCAACTGCAAATGTTTCAGCTCCCCAACTTTTTACCCTTGGTACAGTCGTTTGAGATGGGTATTCCAACCTTTATGAGAGTGAAGGGTTTCCCTTCTACTACCATCATTGATGTGTTTTCACCCCGTTGGAGCTGTTCAGCCACTATCCTTCTGATTTTGAAGATGAAGAAAATGCATGATAACCTGTGTTTGGGTATAGCTTTGGTTGAATTATGCAATTAACATAAAAAAATAAACTTGAGTGGATTTAAAATGGGATGATCACAAGCAATGGGAAGAGTTCAAGTAGCACGAGTCATATTATCAGGCAATGATGAAGGAATGATGAGGGATTCACTTAATGAACATCTTGACAATGATTTATTTGACATGTTTTGGTACTTGTATAAAAGAGAAAATCCAGCTGAGTTTGAAGTTTCCATTCAAGCAAAATGATTGAAGCATTTGAGTTTATAGCAGCTGATTTATTTTCTAAGGCCAAGTTGTTGAAACTTCACGGGCTGCCTTGGTGTAACAAAATCAATATGAACTTGCTTTTGTGAAATCCTTCTTTCACTTGAATTTCGCATCATGCTTTAGATTGAATGTTGGAGCATTACAACATATTTCTTTACCCTGGCGTGATGGTTTGGGCATGAGAGGTTGGAAAATTGTTTGTGGTACAAGAAATTTTGGGAGCAGGACTGTAATGTCCCCATTTTCAAACTAGTTCGTTTTGGAGACTTCTAGCCCATTCCACTTTCCATGGGCAAGAAGGAAGTGAACAAGGGAAGTGTTTGTTGTGTTTTTCAGTCTTTTTCATGAGCATTTGCATTCTTCTGTCATAGTTTCTCTTATGAGTCAGGTCGGTTGGGATGAAGAGGTGAAAAGCCAAGATAAAGTTAAAAGAAAACATCCTTATGAGGTCAATTATGGGGAAGACTCCCTAATTGATTTTGGCGCCACCAAAAGGATATAAAAGGGGTCGCTTGGACTCATTTTGGGCATCTATCTTGTCATTAATTTATACTTGCATGGTTTTTGGGCTGATTGCTCAATTCCTTCCACTAGGGGGCGAAAATCCTTTGGTGTGGCATACAAGGAGACAAAATCCTTGTTCAAATTGAAGAATGAAAAACTCTTCAATTGGTGGTTCCTAAGTGCTTCAAGGAAAGTGATGTTGTTGGTTTTCAGCTAGGGTTTGATTGGAGAAGAGTTACTAAGGTTTCTACATCAATTTTGGACCCTCTTCCTAGGGTAGCGACTTGCTTGGAGGAGTTGGGTGCCTTCTAGGGCACATCTTGGCAATTGGAGCTGATATTCATCTTCCTCATAATTATAAAGGTTGATTTCACATTTTCATGATATTTTTGGGGCTTGGAACCTCCATTTCCAGCCATTATTGTGAGTTGTATTTTTGCTGTCATTTATTTAATTACAATTGGGTATATATCTTTGTAATTTGCACATGTTTTGGAAGTACTTTGGCTTAGTATTTATTCCATTTATTGAATATAGACTTTTGGAGAATTATACACCCATTTTCAGTTTGTTTGGATGGTGTTTGAGGCCCTAAAAGTGCAAATTTAGTTCACTGCTAGGGTTTCTAATATTTTCTGATTGGCTGTCATAAAAATCAGATTACTCTCATTTGGATTTGTGCTATTTCCCTATTTTTTAGTTGCAGCTCTATAAAGGGACATTATAGTGTATCAGAGCTTTGCATCTTCCCAAGCTGAAAAGGTCTTCGATGCCTAGAGGGTGATAAACCCGCAAAGCCAAAAATAAACGAAAGAAGCTGACACCATAGCAGAAACTGAGATCAGCCAGTAGGAGAGCTCAAGGATGGCCCTCTCATTTTCACTTAGACCTCGTGACAATTTTCCATAGGCTCGGGTTGGAGGATTCAAATCTAATGAAGAATTGGCGGATACAAGGGAGATCCTGCTCTAGGCCCTGAACCCTACAAAGATTTCATTACACATGAGAGGCTCTTAACATGGCAAGGGCAGCTCAGTAGGGGGAGTCTTATACTCTCATAGCCTTTGAACCGCCAAGGATCGACTTATGGATCAACCACTATCCCTACTTTCTTTCCAAGGGGAGAAGTCATTCCAGCCTATGGAAACAAGTCATTGAAGAAGCCATTTTATTTCGGCTTTCTATGAAGACTTTTTGAGTGAATGCACGTCTCTTGAAGGTGCCCAGTTTGATGACATAGCTTGCACCGAAATGGCCATGATTCTCATAATCTAGAACCTGTATCCACATGAAATGACATCATGAATTAATTTTTTTTACATGTTTTGTACATTCTCCTGGCTTGACCCTGATTTATTCCATTACATTGAGTATCCAATCAATCTTAGGAGGAGTTTACTGCACCATATAATTCATGACTCAGCTCATGAAGTCAGTGTCATTGATCCCCTCAACATTGTGTACAGATTCTAGATTCGCTACTCTTGTTTAACAACCGGTAGTCCACACACATCCTTAAGGTACCATCCTTCTTCTTGATTTGCTCTCATTTGGGTTTGTGCGATTTCCCTATTTTTCAGTTGTAGCCCTAGAAAAGGATATTACACAAGTGATGCAACCTTCAACTGTCCAAACATATCACTATGTTTCGCCTGGAAAATCCCTTTTGCGTGCACACTGCTCGTGGGAAACTTCACTTTGTTTAGCTTGCCACAGACAATGTTCACAGAATTCAAAGTCCAATGGACACATCAATTCCTTTCGCCATTCCTTTGGATTGTAGTGAGGTCAATCCCTTCTCGCCAATGTGACCCAACCTATCATGCCATAGCATGGTCTTCTCTACTGAAGATATACTAGTTTCTCATGTACCTCATTAGCCTCAAAGACAACAATGTTGTTGCAAACACAATAACAATACTTGCATCCAACTTGAACAATGTTCCATTGTGCACTCCTCTATAGAGTACCATTGCTCCACATGTCATTTCCTATCCATCCTTTGTGAACGACACGCACACCCCAACATCACACATCTTGTTGTCGGAAACTTGATTCCTCACAAGACTTGGAATGTATACGACTCCAAGGAGAGTCTTGATTCTCCCATCTTTGAACCTTAGTTTAACTCTGCCTTAACCCACAATCTGGCGAGTGGAGTCATCTCCCAAAAAGACATTACCACCATCATACTTCTCATATTTGCATAACCAATCTCTATTAGACGTCATGTGGTAGGATGCTCCAGAGTTGACCACCCATGCTTCACTACATGCTTGCACACTCAATGTTGGCTAGTACGTATCTTGACCTTCATCCATGAAGCCTTTTTCACTAGAGGATGTAACATCAGGTGGTTTGTGCTTGTCCACCTTTACTTTGCAATCCTTTTTAAAGCGTCTTGACTTGTGCAGTTGGAACACTTCTTCAAAGGTCTATCCCGAGTCTTAGACCTACCTCTAGACTTTGCACGTTTCTCCCCTGTCTTCTTCTTTTCTTTTTCCTGTGTTCTCTCGTGCACCAACAATGCATCACCATGGTGATCTTCAACGTATTTGCATCTTACTTCAAATAATTAGGATGAGATGATCTCATCTCAAGATCTATCTTGAGAGTGGATGAAGTACTAGTGATTGCCATCACTAAATTATCCCAAGAGACAAGAAAAGAACATAGAAGTATAATACATTTATCCTCATCATCCATTTTGATATCCATGGACAACAATTGACTTGCAAAGTGTTGAAGGCATTCAGGTGCTTAATAACTGAGTCACCATCATTCATTCTTAAGGAATACATCTTCCTTCGCAAAAATAGTTTGTTAACTAGATATTTGGCCTAATACAACTTTCCCATCTTATCCCACAATTCCTTTGATGTATTACATTTAGTAGCACTGACTCTTATAGACAGTCAAATAGAATTTCTTTCCTTCCTATCAACCTTGTCCCATTCATTTTGCTTCAATCATGCAAGTCCTGCTTGTGACACAATGACCCACTGATCTTTGTCAATCAAGAGATCTTCTATAGCTCAAAATTTTTCCCATTGAACTTTTCAATCTCTATTCTTGTGCAAGATTCGCACACCTCAACCAAGACAACTCTTCAAGATCTACCTCCAAAGTTCCTCCATACCTCTAAACCAAGAAGCTCTGATACCAAATGTTGGGAAATAAGTGCAAACCCAACCAAAAAATTAAGTAGATCTTCAACATAAAAGATGAATGAAAAGTATGAATCTTAAATTAGTGCAAAGGAAAATAAAACACAAGATATAGACATAGGTTTATCCTGGGAAAACCCTTCTGGGTAAAAAACCTAACAAAAAAATATTTCTTTTTACTCCTAATCCAACCTAACAATACAACAAGATCTTTAACAAGACTTTGTTCATAATATTCCAATAGTTTATGGACAACCTGTTTGCAACTATAAAACTAGCATATACTTTACAATACTCTTTAGTATATTCAACATTTGATTCATTTAATTACTGTAACATCCTTGAACTGGTTGCTATTTATAAC
Organism: Taxus chinensis; assembly: GCA_019776745.2. Classification (NCBI taxonomy): domain Eukaryota; kingdom Viridiplantae; phylum Streptophyta; class Pinopsida; order Cupressales; family Taxaceae; genus Taxus; species Taxus chinensis. The sequence continues at coordinate 220,308,124 of CM034157.1, forward strand.
AAAACAACAGCCCAAGAACAGCTGTCATAATCGCTTTCCAAAAATTATGCCTAGGAATTTAAAGCAAACCATAGGTAAATTGTCAGAGAATCTCGAGATTCCCTCTAACTGACGCCCAGTCATACTCAACACATCTCTCTGCATGTCCATTCTTTTGACAAGTGCTTGACAACGCATTGTTGTTACTCTCCAATGTTGTGCATCTCCTCCGCGCACCATAAAACAACTCCCACTATGCACTGGTATCGCGCACAATTTTATAATTGCGCACTCATACACACCTCTAAATCATATTGCACACTTTCCACACAGATGCCCAAGTGTCCATACATTTGCGCGCAAGCCTTCTGCACTAGACTTTATTGTGCAAATAATATTGCTCAATCTTGCACAATTCCTACTTTGCGCAACAGAGTTGTGCATCTTTGTACAATGCCAACCATTGCGTAATAGACCATGCACAATGCAACTAACACAAAATTCCATGCAAATTTGAAACATTCCCAACACGTAAGAGAATATGGCTGAGAAACAAGGTTGTCTAGGTGCATGCATTCGACCATATTTAGGCCACACTAGAGATGCACCCACATCATAAATGCACTTGCATTGGAAAATGCAATTGCACCAAATCCATAACCGAGGAAAAATAATGCACCTAGCACACTAGGTGCATTTTCCTTAATTTCACAATCACCACCACATGTTGTATACCTGCGATCACACCCAAACAAGCTTGCTAGTAAATAAGGAGAAACAATCCAAGATCAATAATAATTAGGTCATGTCAATATTATTGAACTTGAGAATGAAGACAAATATGGTTTAATTGTTTCTGAACATTAGAACGATATTGTATGCTATTTTTGTTTTGTCACCTTTAAACATGTGATTGGCAGGGCGGATTGGTTTGTATCCTTTGATGCAAATAATGCCTGGTCCAAAATTGTGAATTCAGTGATGGCAAAACACATTATTTAGAGGTCATGGAAATGTTCATATTATATTGGTAAGAGGTAAGAAAATAACATTTCAGAATTCTTTTTATATCCCTGGCTTGAGTAAGAATATGTTGTCTATCTATGAATCCATAGGAGAGGACATTTAGAGTTTTTTTTCTTTTCGTGCAAATGTGTTTTGTGAAGTATGAAAGGCTTAAAGGGTTAAACTAATCAGCTTTTGGTGTTAGAGTACATAATATCTATCAGTTTCATTTCATTCCACTTAATTTCATGAGTTTTACCCTTCACAAAAACATGCCATATACAATATCTGACTAGTTTGGAGTGACATATAATTAATAGATGGATTACCTCACATACAGGAAAACAAAGCAGTTTGTGCAACGTGCTTGGGAAGAAAACAATGTCGAAGTCCTTTTGAGAAAGGGAAGGCTTGGAGAGCAAAGCATTGCCTAGAGTTGGTGCATGGTGATGTATAAGAACCTACAAAGGTAAACTCTATTTTTTGGTGCCACATATTTGTTTTGCTTTATGAATATGGTGGGCATGGTGATTGTGTAAGATTCTTTATGTAAAAAAATATCATTCCCTAGTTATAGTGATCATTTGCAGGCATATATTTTGATTGATGTTTCTTCCAATAAGGTGAGTAGGGATGTTGTAGATGAGAATGAAAGTATTACTCATTATTTCAGATTCCCATGCTTGATTAGTACCTTCAAAGCATCAAACAAGGTCCTTTCTTTGTGTAGAAATATAGTTTTGTCACATTGATGACCACGGAGCTTTGGTTTGCCAATGAAATATGCCAAAAGTTTGTTGAAGTTTCCTATGGTGGATGATAACAAAGCTGGTATCTACTCCTATGGAGCCTCATCTAAAGTTATGGGCCAGTATTATCTCTCAAACTAATGAGTCGCTTGCTCCAAGGTTGTGGGCAACTTGGTTTATATTGTAACCACAAGGCCACATCTCAACTTTATTATTAGCTATATTTAAAGGTTCATGAATGAACCAAAGATGGATCATTAGAGATGAGCAAAACAAACTTTGAGATATATTGTCAAAGAATAAGATAGTTTACAAATATTTATAAGATTTAACACCTATTTCCTATTGCATTTCCCTAAGGGTAATTGGTAATCAAAAACCCTAACAAAACTATGTTTGTAAACTTATTTCCCATCTCAATTGTAAGAAGGTATTGAGTAATTCTGAAAGCACATGTGTACGCGCGTGCGTGCGTGCGCGTGCGTGCGCGTGTATGTACGCGCGCACGTGATTCTTAAAAATTGTAAAATACATTTGAGAAAACAAATTCAAAAATAAAAGAAAATTCACATAAAAATTTATTTTCAAGCAAATATCCAATGGAATGTAGACTTCATATGGAAATTTCAATTTAGGATCAATTAAGGTTATATTGAGAGAGTGGGTCAATGATGACATGTTTTCTCTAATGAACATGGGTTTTTACAATATGGAGGTTTTTGCTATATGCCTCAAAGTTATTTTGGTTGACATCAACTATTTTGTTTAGTATCTTGGTCAAACTTGGATTTAGTTTGGATTACCATACAAAGGGGAAATATTGACGAATTTAGGTGTTATCTTATATATTCATAGGGATTTAACTAGGAAAACACTTTTAAAAACCTAGAAAAATGTATGTTTGATGACTACTGTTGCCTTTTCTTACAACTTCATTGGTATTTTACCAGGAAAATACTTTAAAAGCACTAGAAAAATGTATGTTTGAAGACCATTGTATGCCTTCTAGAGAATCTGCATACGAGAAATGGCCTTTGATCCATATTAACATCCATATGTTAGTTTGAGGGCACAATTATATGCCTTCTAGAGGATATACATACAGTCTAAAAAATTTGAGCCATGGTAGCATCCAAATATTTGTTTGAGGGTTAATGTGTGACTTGCAGTAGAGGATCTACATACGAGATGAAGCATGTGAGCCATATTAACATCCAAAAAGTGACTGCTCATTTGTATGATTATTTAAGTTAAATGGCACCGCATGGTGGTGTATGCCTTCTAGAGAATCTGCATGCAAGAAATGGCCTTTGACTCATATTAACATCCATATTAACATCCATATGCTAGTTTGAGGGCACAATTGTATGCCTTCTAGAGGATATCCATACAATCTAAAGAATTTGAGCCATGGTAGCATCCAAATATTTGTTTGAGGGTCAATGAATGACTTGTAGTAGAGGATCTACATACGAAAAGAAGTATGTGAGCCATATTAACATCCAAGAAGTCATTGCTCATTTTTATGATTAGTTAAGTTAAATGGCACCGCATGGTGGTGTAGACCAATCGGAAACACCCAATGATTAGTAGGCCTTTAAGCACATTGATCCATAATATAAGAGGAAAGATGGTGTCGGTGTGATGATGCATTATGTTTCCATACGCACTTTGTCATCTATTAAGAGAATTCGATGTTGTATTACTCCCACTCCATGTTTGGCATCTAGAGGTCTTATCACCTAGCAACACACAGCAGTTAGTTATGTTTGGCATTTAGATATCTTATCATGCGGCATCAAACAACATTGCGCTAGGGGTTTCTCTTTGCTTTGGCTGGACTTGATTACATTTGTGGAAATTGAATCATAATTTAACCCAAAACTTGTTAGTTTCGAGTTATGACTGTGACAATTACTCCCATTCCATGTTTGGCATCTAGAGGTCTTATAACATGAAATAATACAACATTTAATTAGGGATTTTTCTTTGTTTCGGTTGGATTTGTTAGCAGTTTTGGAATTTAAATAGGACTTCAACCAAATATTATAATATTAAACTATGTTTTTGATGGTTACAATACTATGAAATCATATAAGACCATACAGAGGTTTTACCCCAACAATAGTAGGCAAGTCTACGGGTCATCTTCTGGCCCTTACACTATTATTTATAGTTAGAATCTTTATTATTGTTAAGATTGGAATTGTAATGTCCCCAAATGGACATATTTGACCTCAAATGGTTTTTAGGCCAATCCCACAACCAAATGCAAACTTATAAAATTGATATCATATTTTTACTATGCAGATCTGAATTTTAATCTGAAAAGTGCTACTAGGGTATAGTGGGAAACCCAATCAAATCAGCATTTATATTTATATATTTCCACCACAATCTGATCCAGTGTATTTGTAAAGCCAAAATGTGAAGAGAAACTCAGATTTTATTGCTCAACAAGGCTGAAAATAATTAATAAAAATCTGTAGACAAACTGCCCTTGTACAAGACTGAAAATGGCACTTTAAGACACCCAAAAATACTGAAAACTGGCTGCTTTGATTCATAAAAATCAGATTAAGATATAACAATACAAATCAGATCTGAAATACCTTCAAAAACAACTCAGATTTGCCAAGAAGTGGGTCTCTCCACCTAGGATAAAATAAGAAAATCACTGCTGCAAATCTTCCCTTCAGACCGTTGGACAAAATCTGCAAATCTCTTTCATTCAACTGCTGGAAATAACTGAAAATACTTGCTAATCCAATGAAGCACAATGGAAACCCTTGTGTAGAGAATCCTCACAAACTAGAGGAAAGTTTTTCGTCCTTCTCTAGGGTTCTTGGAGGTTTTTGTCCTCAAGTAAAAAATGCAAGCCAAATGCTTAACACTCAAATCTGAAATTTGATAATAAACAAAATCATGCCTCTCCTAAGCAAGTTGACTTGCTTATATAAAGAAGATGGCCCAACTTACCTTCCTCAACAGCCAATCAGATTTGTCCCTTCATTTAATATTTTTTTCCACCTCTTTCATCCTCCGAGCAAGTCACAGTTTCTCCTAGAAATAATTATTTGGCCCATATGCTCTTCTTTATGTTGCCCTTTTTAATCACTGACTTTTGCTCCCCAAGCTAGTCACACTTTTCCATGAGAAATACATTTTTATTAAGTGCTTTTACCTTTTTATTTGTTTCTTCTATTTTTAAGTTAATAATAATTTATTATAAGTGCATATGATATTTTTATTTTATTTTATTTTTATTTTGCACTTTATAATAAAATATTAGAACTTAAGTCACCCTTTATTTTTTGCATCCCCTTAGCCATCGGGTAGACAAAATAGGCTAAGGGTCTTCGACTGGGAAGGGGATATTACAGGCATAATTTCTAAAGAGTAGTCCCTAGGGTAGCCACAGTTAGGCTTAATTTGATTGTTGTCAGTTGTGCATCATGGCAACTCAGTATTATGGTGTAAGTCGTATCCTTAAGTAATTACGACTCACTTTTTATACTTTTTGTGATAAAAATTCAGGATCAGTTTTTTTATATTCATGAAAAAGTGGGTTCACATAAACATATCCCCGTTATTTAAAAATCCAAGGATGCGGAGATGATCAGTGGAAAGAATGACAATCTCATTTTTGTATTTAGTATTTATGAACTGCATTGATATGCCTAAGAGGATAAATAGATTGGAATTTTTGGGCATTCCTATGTATCCACCTCCATGGAAACCAAAATTAGACACAAGAGACTGTAAGGTACATTGAACTTTCACAATTTTTTTACAACATTAGAACCATTTAGCTTGCTACCTATACTATCATTTTGAAGTAGTCTAGTGGTGCCTGCCCTTCTTTTAAAAAACAAAATTGAAAACAGTCCCCCATGTCACTCCATATAGGGGTATCATGAAAGAGATCTTGGAGGTATTGCTATGAAGTACTGAGTGGAACTATTGCCAATGCTCATGGTTTCTAGAGAGGTTTCGTTGGTGGTTGCCCAGTAAGCTCGAGGCCTATATATTGGGGCTGTTTGCTCCTCTACCCAATTGCTTGTTGTTCCCTAACTTCTTGCTATGTTAAGACATGTATGATCCAAATGTGCTGGTAGTACTATAGTTCTAATAAATTAAATGTTTGTCACGTTATTAGTGTTAGTGGTTACAGGTTATAGGTTGGTTGGTTATATGGTCAGTTGGGCCTATTTGTTGGTTGGGTCCTATAGCCAACCTCCTGTGAATGCTTATAAAGCTTGGGAGCATTGTAATAAAATAGTAATGGAGCATTCAATATATTGTGGTGATTTTAATATACATTGTTATTCTCTTCCATTTATGTGTGCATCAAGCTCTATCAATAGTGTCAGAGCCATGGAAATGGATCCATGAGGAAAGAATAGTGGAATATTTGTGAGATTATTTTCTGCTTGGGGCGCTGAATGAGAGTTAAATCTGCTTGAAAATTCTTGCCTGGATAAAAGTGTTGAAATTTGATATTGGCGATGGAACTTGTCATGCATTGCTGAAAGGAGATATTGAAAACTTGCAAAATTCACCTGAGGCATTGGAAGTTCAATTCTGAAGTCTGATATCTGAAAAGTGGCACCTCACATCGTGAAGGAGAGTTGGAAATCAATGCACAAATTTATCCTTTTATTCTTTTATTGATTTGGAGTGTTGTGTGAACCCTACTCAGTGCTGAGGGGAAATTAATATTGCTGGGTGCTATTTCTTTTATCTGGGAATGCTGGAATCTGAAAAACAAAGGATTAAATTACTGCTGAATTATTATATTCAGTGCTGAAAATATTAAGGACCTTTTTTTATGTATTTGGAGTGCTATTTTCTAGGCTGGGCATTGGAAAGAAAATAAAAGTCCAAATTAACCATTGCAAAGGATTGGAAAATTCTAAAAAGGCATCGGAACAACTAATATAGTGTGCTGGGCGTGTGAATGCAGGTAAAAGCATTGAAATCTGGGTATGCTAATAAGGTTTTCATATGCAAAGGTCTTGACTCTTAGGTTTAAAGTTTTAATCTTCTTTTACATGTGGTGAGATATTCAAAATTAGATTGCATTGAGTCAAGTTTATTTGTATTCCGATATTTCACAAGGTTGTATAGTGGACTTGGTGAAAGTGGGTGCTTATAAATCTGTGAATTTGTAAAAGGTCATTAGCTTGAAACAAGAACAAAAATTCAAAAGAGCATAACTTTTGCATATGATGGTCAAAATTGTCATATGACCACTCGTTATCCATGGAATTCAGTATTTGAATCGATTGGAATGTATTTCTCTATCTAGCATCTCTATATATGAGTTTGTATTGAAAATGAAGAAAACAAGCATTGCAATGTACAACAGGTGCATTTTCAATGGAAACTGACACCCTGATTTCTCTCTAAAGTTGATATGCTTCCAAACCATGGATGCAACATTGTTTCCCTCCAATTGTGCTATTGAAGATGATCTAGTTGCACTTCAGGGTTTACAGGTCCCTAGGGATTTGACAGGTTGACATAGCCAAGGACACACCCGCCTTGTGTGAGCTGTTAGGCTCAAGATTAGGATATGCTATAAAAGCAATTTTGGTTTTGACTGTTGGGGTTTTCTTGTTGTTTTGGTGTTTTGATATCATGAAGAGGAGTAGATAGGGTGGTTGTGATTGGTTTTGTTGTTGCAAGGACTTCTCACCTCTCAACTGATAGGGAGAAGAGACTACAATGGCCTTCAATCAGTTGTCAGTGACTGCACAAGTTTACATAGGAATTTCTAGCATAGACAGTGTTGAGCAAAGGGATGTCAACATTGTTGGGCATCAAAAAGATGTTCCATACACAATACAAAATACTCATTGGGTGGGTTTCTATGTGAGACCTTATGTGGATCTATGTAGTTGAATAGACTTTGATGGTGCTTATATTGCAGCACAATACAAAATGGGTAGAGGGGATGGGCACGCCAACAGGGTGTTCATCATTCATGCCACAACTAGCAGCGTGGTGGGCTTCTGAGTGAAGGGAATGACATCGGTTGATCAATACTATGTACAATGTGCAATGAGCCAGGTTGCAGGTGTGGTAGAGACTATTATATGTCATCACAGTCATGTGCTCCAAATCATGTTCTTCTACCCTTTTAAGGGTGTTTATAAAGACATGTATGATTGAAATGTGTTAGTTGATAGTACTATCGTTTTAATAAATTAAATGTTATTCACATTATTAGTGTTAGTGGTTACAGGTTATAGGTGAGTTGGATGGTTATATGGGAAAGTGGTTGGGTCCTGTAGCCAACCTCTCGTGAAAGATTATAAATCTTGGGAGCATTGTAATAGAATAGTAACAAAGCATTCAATATATTGCAGTGATTTTAATAGACATTGTTATTCTCTTACATTTACCTGTGCATCAAGCTCTATCATGCTAGGGTTGTATGATGTTTATGAGCTGGACATTGGACACGATAGTCCCACATCAACTCAAGACCTCATTTTCCCACTGATTCATGCAAAATAAACTCCTCATACATCAACTTAAGAGCTCATTTTTCATTGATTCATGCATGATATACTCTTCAATAGTTGTCGTGCATTTTGTTTGTTTTTCGTGGCATGCAAGCAAGCGGAGAGCAATTTTCCAGAATAGGATTTGAAAGGCCATTCTCGAATTTTTCATAAAAAACTCTGGATGATGTTATCTATTAACAAAAGGTTAGTGATATGAGTTGTGCCTATAGGGGTAGACTCAATTTTTTTTTGGAGTCTGCACTTCCCACCTTAGGATTGTATGGTATTACTTGGGGCTTGCTGAGTACAAGGTAGACCAAGGGTCTAGTCTAGTGTAGGTGAATGGTTTCAAGAGACACGACATCAGAACCAAATTGTGGGGCTGAGGAGATAATAAACATGTAAAGAGAGGGATGAGGGATACCTAAATGGGTATGGGCTGAGGGGGAGAGGCCGTGAACATGGGGTGTGGGATTTTCAAACTTTGTGAGTGAATGTACCCGAATATGGGGAGGTGGAGTTGGGCACTGATAGTAGGGCCAGTGATGTTATGCTGACTCACATTCACATTTGTGGAAATATGGGGATGCATGCATACCTAAGGTTGCCCTACATAAACTTGATGTTGCATTTCATGTTTATCCAGATTGGATCATGAAATGAAATGAAATTACATATTAATGTCCACGAATGAAAAACTGTAATTCAATTTAATTGACGTAACTAGGCACACTTCATATTTGTATGACCAAGTGAAGTGACTTGAAACACTCAAACTAACCCAAGAAATGGGAATTTGTCAAGATAGAGTTACTAGACAGAGAAATCAAGTGCAAGAAGGCTCAAAGGTGATCTAGACACTCTTAGGTAGACATGAAGTTGAAGAACCACTCATACTCGACAGGTTTTTCTGTAGCTGAACTCTCAAAATGTTCGAATAGAGATAAACCAGTCTTGGTCAAAATAGAGCTATACAGATGGGTTCAAACCCATCCGAACTTGTGCCATATAGGATAAAATAACAAGCTCATATTATTCCAAGTCTAAATGCTTCCCATTCCATTTTTTTAAGCACTTTGTTGTTTGGGATCTTTGTTCAGTTTGTTTGCTCTTTTTTTACTCAAGTATAGGGGCATGTATTGTCATTGAATTATGAGTTCTGGTGTTGTAGCACACATGCAAATGAATAGAATAGTGAAGTGAGTTGTTGTAAGCAAATATCAGGACAAGGCAAGCATATGAGAGCACTGTAATAGACTGATAGTGCTTCAAAAGTCCCACAATGTTCTTGGAGGATTCATTGAAGCATTTGGCTTGTAATTTTGCATGATGAATGGGTTTCTCCAGGGTAAATTCTTGTGTTGATTTCTCTTTTCATGTGTGTTTCAGTTCTTTACTTGCTTATTGTTCATACTACATAACTACTTCATCAATTTCAGTACTTATGCATCACAATACTAAGGACAAGAACTTTTGTCTCAAGCAAAGTACTTAAGGTCAGTAAGCATAATTCATAATATCCGATTCGGGAAAAACTTTATGGAATTCAATATTCTTAAAATATTGAATCACAGGCAAGTATGTTTTCCTTAAAAAATAAGCAATATTTGTATGCAGATTCTGAAGAAAGCCGGAGAATTTACAACTAATACGTGCATATTTTAGTGAATTTGACAACTTTAAGTACAATTTATAGTAAAACTTGGCGAATATCTTTCAGTAATTTTCTAATATGCGGGTCTAATTTTTGGGGAAATTGTGAAAACTGAGCCAATTGGCAAAAAATATACTATGTTAAATACCCTGATTAGATACATATATGGTTAAGATTCATGTTGGTGAATTAGTATTGGAATATCTAAGCTAATTGTCGATTGCACATACCTGAGTATGAGCAGGGGGCATCCTTATCATCTATTTTAGTATTCGGAACTTTTTAGTTGATGATGAAGGTTTCTAATGGAAAGAAGTTACGCATTTTACCTGTATAGGGATGCGTACTTGCTTTTTTATTTTAACAATGGCAGACTTAATTGAGGATTATTTGCATATACATAAATTTGGGATTCTATTTACAGCCAATGACAGTAGCCTAGGACTCCTGCAGGATGTGCCATGGATGCTTGATCTGATATAGATCCACTTGAGTGCAGATCAACGGGGAGAATTTTTCAACTTGATCACATCTGGCGCAGATTTGAGTGATATACTTCACATTTTCTTTGAAGGATTTCAAAACCCTGCTAACACTATTGTAAGCAGTTATGATGCCCGATAGGGTGGTGGGTGGGTGCCTTGAATGAAAGGGAGTAATACCAAGTGGAGGATGATCTCATAAATACTTCTTCTAGCTCGAAGGATCAAGATTCCTTCATCTTGACTGTCCACACTCACCCACTTTCCTATTGTCACCTTTTGATCTATGTTTGAATTTTCCTCTCGATCCATTAATGATTCGTATCAATTAACATGTAAAACACAATTAAGGTTGATTCTGCCATTGAAAAGGAACAGTGTTCTGGTCATAAACACAAACAGAAATTTTAAGAGAAAAAGCACGGGAGAACTGGTTTGTCATGTGATGGTTGTGGTTGCAAGGCTACTCTAAGGTTACCATAACTAATAAAGGGTTTGGCCAGTTGGTTTCCCCTTGGTAAGTGGTCATGGGGACATAATTTGATAATTGCGAGGTTAGCTCAATAGTCAACTTTTTTTTTCTTATGATATTTTTCAAGTTTGAATATGAGCTCCTTGAAAATGTAGATTATTCATTTTAAATATATGCTTCATATATTAACAAAAAAATTATTTTCAATGCTTTAAAGCTTGGATAAAAGAATCAGCAAAATTATGCGGCCGCTGATCCATATAGGAGGAATAGACCCTTGTTATTACACTAAAGCGAAGTGAGACCTAAATCACAATAGTTAGTGGGAACAGATTGACTAGATTCTTTAAGCATTGATGATGCCTTTTTCAATGTTAGTATGACATTCAAAATCTGGCCTTGCTAAGCGCTTTGTTTAAAAACAAGTGACCTATTCTTATAAGAAAATGTGCAAGTATTGATCTGTGAGATTCCAAAGGATGCAAGAGCTCTGGATCCACTTTGGACTATCATTACCATATACTTATCAAGCACGTGTTTTTGGATTGACAAAGGTGAGACTCCATAGTAAAGCTCTGAATCCATTGCAATTATGATCATTGCATTTATTGTTCCAATATGGGGAAGTTTTCATTGACAGTGGTGGGAAACATATGATGCCTTTATGGTCTTTTGTATTTCATTGCTGATACATGCCACTGATATCCAGTGAGAGCTAGGAAAATAGGTCTCCTTCGCTAACATCCTTCAACCTTAGAACTAATAGCTCTAAATAGTCTATTAGTAGAGAAAAATTTCTGGTATTAGCCTTATGCACTAGCTAGCAACTTTTCATTATAGATCATTAGAAAAATCGTCGAGTACTTGCCAAAAACTGCGAAAAACAATTTTCGCTACAATAACATCGCCTGAAAAACTTGCAGATATATTGCACTCAGGCGAATATTGACAAATATTCGCCAAGTATATTTGGCGAATATTTGCCAATATTTGGCGAATCTGTGCCCATTATTCGCCTAAAGCGGGACAATCACGAAACACACAAAAAACGCGGGAAAAAAACTGAAAATACAGTGCAATTTCTCTTTTTAAGGCAGCACACCCCTTCATTTTTTTATCACACAACCATTGAACATGCATTGCATGAGTTGAAGGGATTTTATGGTGAATTCGAAGAGCAAATTTGAAGAATTTCAATTGGAGGTAAGTTTTTTTTTCCCTTTCTCTTCACAAATTCGTTCTATAGTATTTATAAATTCATATTGTATCTGAATATGATTTGCAATTTTAAATGCATTTAACCATTGAGCATCGTTTGCATGAGTTAAGGGATTTAATAGCGAATTCGAAGAGCAAATTTGAAGAATTTCATTTGGAGGTAATTTTTTTTGAAAAAGTTTTTTCATAAGCTTTTTTTGACGAATTCGTTCTATCTTATTTAAATTATAATGCATTTGAATCATTAAAATATATTTAGAGTAATTTTAAATGCACCAATGGGCATTTAATTTTTAAATTTTTACTTATTAATTTATTCGTGTTTGTTATCATTGTTAATGAATGAAATTGTCGGAATGTATTGTAATTTTGTAAATGTTATTTTAATTTCTTTTTTTGGAATGTATTTTGTTCCTAAAGGATTTTACAATTTACAATTTAAATTATGTTAAATAGGGTTACAGACAAAGCTAATTTTAAATTTTTAATTAAGTTTTTTGCAGAAATTTTTTAAATACATTGGTTGCAGCGATTAAAGTTTACCAATGGATCAACTCCAAACATACTTGCTCAACATCTGGGTCAGAAATTTCCAAATGAGCTATGTAATACCCTAACTAGGACAAGTTATAAACTATTTTTGGAATTTTTTGAATCACACACTGCTGGAGAAATTTACATTTTCAAACCCTAACTGCTGAAAATTTTCAAAAATTAATATCTTTTGCTAGAGAAGTCCAAATGAGCTGAAATTTTGGATCTTGGACCACAAAAATATGAAGAATAATATTCCAAAAATCAGATTTCGCACAGCAAACACGAAACCCTAATTTTTCCCTAAAAAGTAGGTCGCCCAAGCACATTTAGGGCATCAAATCTACTCCAAAAATTATAGAATCACCTTCTCCTTACCTCCTAATTGGTACTATCACATTCAATATTAAATTGATCCCAAACTTCAGATCTGAAATTAATACCCAATTGTTAGCAACCAAATAGCTTGCAGACAGCTGAAATCTTCTAAAATTCATTTCACTCCTTCAATATTCCATGTTTTCCCTTCAAATAAAATGCAGATAATTCTATAAATTAAGATCTTTCCAAAAAGGTGGGGTAAAGATCTGAATTTTGTTGATAGCTGAAACCCCTCCAAAACAGCCCCCAAAATTCCCAAACTAGTCGCTAGGGTTAGAATAAATTGCATAATAATTTCCGGCACTTAAAAACCATTCAATACACTCAAAATAGCTGCCCAAACTTAGAAAAACAAGTCAAAACATATCAGATCTTGAATATAGATGATTTACCCTTAAAACATGCCAAAATAAGACCCATATCAAGTCGCCATTTGGAATAATTACAACATTTTCAGACCATAAAGACATCAAAAAACCACTAATCATTGGGAAATATGCCCGTCAAACAAACGTGCCCATCCCAAAGCAATTCGCCAATGTTGGCAAGTATGAATCATGCAAAGAACATTGCTTCAACACTTGAACTCAACAAATGGAACAAGAGAGAATACTTCAATTGATCAAAGATCCACCTCACTAACTTCCCACGCAAGACTCTTCGAGAGAGAGAAAACATTAATGGGCATGCATCCCAACTCCAAGCATGGAGTATCAAATAAATCTCATCATAACATGATTCTAACAATGATCTTAGCACTCCTTTTATAAGCAAGGAGGCATGAAATTCGAAATCCCTAGGTGTGGCATCCCCTTTTCAAAGGGTGATTTTAATATTTAAAAGCCACCTAAATATTATATCAATTAATTCCCCTAATTTGCATTTTGGGAATTTAATTAAATAATTAAATAATTACTTGCTCCATAAATATTTAAATAATTAAATAAATATTGTTTTATAATGTCAAATGATTATCACTCTAGGCAATAATATCTAATTATTTAATATAATGTTCCCCTTGCAACATCCTAAAGCCCGCGGGGACATGATAGGCTAAGGGTCTTCAAAAACGGGGACATTACACCGTATCTTTAGTTGTCAATGGCGTATTGGGCTTCCTATCAACTTGATGGTCATAAATGCAATTGTATCAAAGTTGAAAAACATTTGTTGGAATTAAATGAATCAATCCCACACCTAAAGTCCTGGCATAGATTGTTTACCCAAATAATACGCTAGGGATGTGCTCCAATTTATCAGAAGGCAAAACGAGAGAGAATAGAGTTGGAGGAGAAGAAACAAAAGAGGGAAAGGGTGCATGCAACCATAGCAAAAACCATTAGACCTAGAATGGTTTTAGGTTTAGAGGACCCGATGTTGCAATGATTGTGAAATTTTACAAGGTCCACACATACGAACTAAAAGAGGTACATTTGCTTCATCGAATTCGAGCAAAGGGATACATAATTTTTTGTACCAAGAAACATACATGGGGCACAACCTTTATTGAAAGGTATAGGCTGAAACAAGGATGCGCACAAGGAAGCAAATAAAGCATATGCAAATTTTGGTATTTTTTACAACAAAGGTTCCCTTCAATGGTGGTTGAAGAATTTGTATTTTGGAGTATTTTTGGTGACAACATTTTTAGTTGCAGGGAAAGGGTACATAGGCATCCTTCTCCAAAAGATTTGAGTGGGAAAGTTGTTCAAGGGTGCAATTGGAGCAATGGAAAACAATCTAGAAGATCAAAATAAGTAATGACAGAAATAGATGCACCATTCATTTCAGATGGGTGGACGGATGGAAGGAACTTGTACCCTCATCAAATTTTTAGCACCCTTGCTTCAAATGGTGAGATGATGTTTTTTGAAGTCAATTGATGCCTCTAACATATAAAAAATGCAAAAAAATTTGTGTCTTATGTTGGAGAAGGTTGTCTTAGAGATGGGTATCCAGAATGTTGTGCAAGTTGTCACAGACAATAATAACATATGTGGCAGCTGTAAAGACCACTATCAAGAGAGGCATCCATCACTCTTTTGGACTAGGAGCCTTGTGCGGACTTCATTGCCTCGACATTTTATTTTGGAGGACATATGCAAAGGTTTTGATTGGGTGATACCGGTTATAGAAGATGTAAGAAATATAACCAAGTACATATATAATCACCTTTGGGTTCTCATCTTGATGAGAGAACACTTGAAGGGGTAAAAACTTGTGTGAGCTAGTCTCACATGGATTTTGCAACTATTTCTTGATTGTTGCAAAGTATTTTTAGTTTGTTGTCATCATTGAAGTAAATGTTTGTGAGTCAAGCATGGCTAGACTCACAATATTCAAAGAAACCTTGATGGAGAGATTGACTTTCAAAGATAGTTTTATTATGATGTCTTTGCAAAGAGAGCTATAGAGATCATCAAGGTAATTTCAAACTTCAATTTATATTTCAAGTCGATTCCTTTATTTGAATTCCTTTATTTTAGTTTGTTAAATGTATTGATATTTACTTATTTACTTTCTTTGTACGTGTGTAGCTTTAAAGTTTAATTTATGTGTAGGTGTCAGCACCATTGGTGAGGGTTTTGTGCTTGGTTGATAGTGAGCAAAATCCGATGGGATACATTTATGAGGTCATGCATAGGGCCAAAGAGCCATCCATAACTATTATAAGGAGATATTGCCAAATTTGGTCTCTTTTGGGAAATAACTGATCGAATGGAGAACAATCAACTCCACCAACCCATTCATGTAGCAAGGTACTACTTCAACACCAAGTTTTTCTTCTCTGATGGCTTCACAGATATGAACAGGGAGGTTATGGAGGGCCCTTTCAACATGCATTGAGAGGATGATACTAGAGGTTGAGACGAGGGGCCTCATTATTTTAGAGCTGCAAAATTACAAGCATGTTAGGGGGAGGCTCTTTTCTTCTGGCGTTAGCTATCCGAGGGAGAACCACGCAGTCACCAAGTAACAAAAATTAGAATGCTTACTAAGTTACTTATATGTTACAAGTTACAAATTTAATTTTATTAATTACTTATAAACTTTTGATTATCTTGTTTATAGGTTCTTGGTAGAAGGATTGGAGAGGAAATACCCCGCACCTTCAAAAGCTAGCCCTCAGAATTTTATCTCACTCTTGTAGCGGTTTTGGATGTGAACGCAACTAGAGTTTGTTTGAGGCCATTCACACAAAGAAGTGCAACAAGTTGACTCAAAAACGCCTCAATGACTTGGTTTTTGTGCAATACAATCTCCGGCTTTGCACAAGAAAGTTGGAGGCCACATTGCAGGAGCTTATTGATTTGGATGAGATAGATCCATACAGTGACTGAATTGGGCAAGAAGAGGAAATCCTTGCATTTACATAGGATGAGATTGTTTTTTGCGAGAGGGAAGCTATGGAGGGAGAAGCACAAACAGGAGATATTGGATTGGATGACATCTTTGGAGGTGATGTCAAACATGCAACAGAGGAGCCACCACCATCTACTACCAGGTTGGAGCCGCACTTACAACCTTCTAGGAGGAGCGAGGAGACGCAATTGAGTGTGGGAACTAGTAGAGGCAATAGATCCCCTCCTCAATATTTCTCTAGAACGGGGAAGAGGAAAATGTAAATTATTGTAAATTGTAACTTGCATAGATATGAAATTTATGATGATAATTTTCAATGACAATCATCATAAATTCATAGCACTTATCAGCAGGCTGTTGTATTCGCATGATGATGCAATTTTGTATTGTATTTGTATTCAAATCTAATAGAAAATACTTATCCTCATTTGATACATTTTGTAGTTATATTTTGCATAAATTTTATGATTTTCTAAAGAAAAATTGCGTATTTTTGAAGTTGCCTAATATTTCCGAATATTTGCAAGGTCTTGCCAAGTTTTTTCCGAGTCAATTTTTTTTGGGTTTGCTGAATACGAGTTTGCGAAGTATGTTTTAGACAATCCCTCAACTTAGAAATAATAGTTCAAGCTACTTAGGTTGAATTCCTATTTCCTAGTTTAGTTTTATGCACAAGGTACAACTCTTAGCATTTTAGAGAATACAACTTCCAACACAAATTGCATTAATTGTTGCAAATATTTGAGCTGATAGAGTAAATTTTCCTTTAGTTACTTTTGTGTATTTTAATGTTTTATAAATTAAACACACGCCTAGAGCATACACTGAATATGTTGGCTGGCTGGTATCTTTACCTACAGAAAAATCCTATCAATTAAGTTCTACGGAAGTATAGAAAGCTTTCTACAATTAGGCACAAATGTAGTGTTTCCAGTTAGGAATCTAGCTAATGTCCCATTTCAATAAAAACATTGTAGCTTCCATTTCGATCATATTCCTGGTGATTGCACTTGTAGCGTTTAAATTTCCATATCACTTTATTTGACCAACTGATTGGGTAACAAAAAAGAGTTATTCATTCACCAGCTGCCAGTTTTCAGGATCACATAGGTGTAATCACACTCTCTCCATCCCCAATCAAGCTAGCAAAGTATTTTTGAAATTTAGTGGAGGGTAAAAAGGTTGCATAAGATTTGCACAACTTGAGAAATGTAATCTTACAAAATAAAGAATTGAATTATTGCGGTTTCCAATATAACTTTACTGTGCTTTTAGGAAAATCTAATTGAATGCATATTCGATAATCCTTAACATTGGAAACACAATCCATAGAAATATGTTCCATATATTTCCTTTGAAAGATTAAGAAGTAGTTATATAAGAGATTGTTCCGCTAGGAATTGGCGGGGCAAAAGCAATAAGAACTTTTGCAAATA
Source organism: Taxus chinensis (assembly GCA_019776745.2). Lineage (NCBI taxonomy): Eukaryota > Viridiplantae > Streptophyta > Pinopsida > Cupressales > Taxaceae > Taxus > Taxus chinensis. The sequence continues at coordinate 220,325,912 of CM034157.1, forward strand.
TTCTTGAAAATGTGAAATTATTACTTTGGGTAGAATTGCAGAGAATATATAGGGACCTGTCACTCAATGAAAAATGTATTCTACGTTTGATAAAATCATCAAAACCTCATCTGTCAGGGCTCAGGATGGGCTTTAACACCTAGGGTTCCCTCTTGCTTGAAATATCTACCCAATGGCTGTATGACAAATTGCCTTGCTCCCCTGAAATCTGTCTTACCATTAGAAGATGGACAGGTAGATTCTCTGTCGTGATCTTCCTGTTTAGAACCTATGAAAGCCTGCTTTAGATGGTTATGTCACCAACAGTTAGAATTTGGTTCTGTGTTATCTAAGTGTTGTATGTCAGTCAGCGCACATAATGTGTGTGGCCAAAAAGTTATTGTCAAGCATGTCTTTTTTAATTGTTTATTTGCTCATATTACCAAAAAACAATTCCTTGTAGGATGGTCCATTATGCTGAAAAGAATCTATCCTAGAATGATATAGCCTTTGGTATCATAAATTATAATAACTCTGTCAAACCTAGTTTGTTGTATAGGGAAATGTGGGCTATCACGATAGCTAAAATTTTATGGTTTCTCTGGAAAAGGAGAAACAATGACATTTCACAAAGGGAAATAAGGGTGCCTACAGAGTTCATCAGGGAAGTCACCTTTCTCATTATTTCTTTGCAGGCACACTTGTTCCTAATGATTCCTAAGGCAGAATTGAGGAGGTTCCTAAACAGTGGGTGACTTAGTTTTGACCCAGAGCAATTGTGTAACACTGATTTTTTTCTAGGATTGCTTCTGTAAATATTGGTCACAACTGGACCCTTGTCTAGAAAATGTCAAGGTTGATGATGAGGGATGGAGTGTCATTAGGAATTGATAATATGAATCAGGAGTATGAAGAATTTTGCAGAGGCAGGTACAGCTGGGTACTGATGAAGACTCGTAGGAAACAAGTCACATCAAAGGTGAAGATGATACTGTGAATAGCGAACAAGTGACTTATAATACAGAGGCAGTCCTCCTGGCTCTACAAGCGGCTGCAGATAGAATGGAATGAAGATAGCAAAGGCTCCAAGAATAAGCAAACTATGACCCCCCTCTGAATCAAGTGGATTCAGATCAACATCTGCTTGCATTTTGTTCTCTGATTTTTCACTTGCGGAATTGTCACTTCCTCGTGTTTCTTATGGGGGAATTGTCCTAGTGTTCATTGAAAAATTGATTGAAGATAAGCTAAATGAAATGGTCAATTCTTTACTTTGGTTAATTGATACTATAGATGCTTGTCAATGGCAGAGACAAAATACAGAGATAGAATGTTCAGGGCATGGTTGCTGAAGATGGTAGAGCTCTTGATGGACATGCTGTGAAGAATGTGGGAAACGATCATGTACATCCTGATGTTGTGGGCCATTCAAAGCCCAAATGAGTGATTGTTTTCTTGGTCCTTGATAAAACTATGTGATATTGGAATATTTAAGTCAGTAATCTTCTAGTAATGATCAATGTCCTGGAACTATTACAGCAGAGTGATGTTGGATAAAGCCCCATAAACGATATTATGTAGATATTGTTACAGATTTGTTGACATGTGATTGTCTATTTGGACATATGCTTATTGGTGAACATTTACGCCTAGATATAAAAACATATTAAGGAGACGGAACCTTGACAATTCCGTCTTTTGATAAATGAACAATAACCTGTCTTCTTTATGTGAAATGTTTAGAAGATAACTTGCAGACATAGTAATATTAAGAATTCACTTGTAAGTTTTCACACCAAAACCCTAACAATAAGCTATTATGTTAAACATATGGCAGGCATTTTTGGCAGTGTTGAAGCAACATATGTAAGGATATTCTAACATTCAAATAGAATAAATCAAACACCTTATAAATTTAAGATGTTGAGTGCATTTATAAAAAAAATTGTAGGTTTGCAAAGTTAAAATTACTTACAGGAAAAGCTAGTTGTTGAAGGCTCAAGAGACGAATGCATTCAACACTTTTGAGTCCTAGTCCTCGGATGTTTAGAAGAAAATTTCTGCCATTGAGAATTTAAAAAGAATAATATTACTTGACATATCCAAAAATAATCAATAAAATTCCTATTTTACATACACATTTTAACGAGCTTCCAATTTTCTTTCATAGGTATGCTTTAGAAGATTAGAAACATATCTCAAAAGCATATGTAATATATCTTACTTTGTATCATCAGGAGGGAGATCTTTCAACCACTCCAGGTCAATGCTTCCGTGTTCTTTATGAAGCATCTCAAGAAAACGCTGCAAGTGAAAGAGTATCAAGAAAAAACAACAAAATGGTTATCCACTTGTACTGAAAAACTATATGATGCCAATTTACAAGCATAAATTTTGATAATGAAAACACCTATCTTAGCTAGCTTGTTGGGAAGAATTAGTTGGCCTTATAAGAGATCTTTATTTTTCTCAAGAATAATGTATTTCGATTATTGTTAATTCTCTTTTTATTTCCTTTAGACCGATAATGTTGTAGGAAAATAATTGTCCACGTAGACCTCGTAGACAAAAAAGGTAACCATTAAAATACTTCTTATAAATGAGTGTGTGCTAGGTTCAATACTATTCATGGACACATATCAAAGAATTTATAATCCTAGTTTACAAAGAAAATAAATTGACTATCAAATGAAAGAAATTCACTAGAAAGGTTTCTCCTTAATGCAAGATTTAAAAAGAAAAGACAACGAATTATAATTTCAATTGTTCTCACGATAGTATATAGACTCATTGAGTACTTGCAGGCTCAACGAGTACTAGCAGGAAATTCTACTGGGTGAGTAATTGCTAGGATAACCTGATAGATGCATGATGTGATAGGAGAGAATGTTCAATAGAATAGCTTGATAGATTCATTCCCACTTATATATCAATATGTACCATTTTTGTTTTATGCTAAACTAGTGACGAGCATAAGGCCAAACTGCCAAAATAAACTTGGGTCTGTCAAGTCAGCTTATAGGCACATATAAACATTAACAGTAACTTTCAAGACTAGTTTTCCTTATATGCCTAGACGGGACACTCAAGTTTAGTTAAGTGGGAAAATAGTACCCCAAAACTATGTTAAAAAGCTCGGTGAAACTCGTGGATAACTTGCAAGGCAAGTCAAAGATGAAAAATCATGCAAAACTTGCCGAGCTGAGTCAGGTGAGAATAAATTTTGTTGAGTAATATTGTAATTACTCGGTAAAACTCGTTGAGTTTTCCCTGTTGACTATGTCGGGAATGTATATAATGCCCAATAAAAAAAAACTTCATTTTTACACCTGTGCCTGCAATTTTTTGAGTTTTACTTTGCAAATATAGCAAAAACATTGATTCGAGCTAAAGGTTTTCATTGAATCATTTATTGGAGCTAGTGAATGATTGAATTAACGAGTTTAGAAACAAATATTAGAGCCAAAGTCTTCCGCATTTGAGCATTACATAGGGTCTTCCTTGCATTATACAATGACCGGTCAACTTATCAAGTGAATGTGATTGTTTGGAGCTAGGCTTTTGAGTGTTTGAAGAAATCAGCAATGTATAATAGCAAGCTAACTTGTAACTTGGGAAAAAACAAGTTTGAAACTGAAACAAAGATCAAATTTCAGAGCATGTAGGTAGGGATTTTCCATTTTTCTGAATTTCTAAACTCTAGTTTTTAGTTTCTTCTTTTCAATATTCCATATTTAAGTGCTTAAACAAAAATATTCTGCTTCTACCATTTTTTAACAACCAGCTGCTAGGGTTTCCATCTAAAACCTTTTTTTGGGGTGGGGTTTATACTTTCTATTGTTTAAATTTGCAAGAAAGGTATCCAGTTAAAGCTCGCTTACACTTAGCAAGCCCAAGTCTAATGACCCTTCCTAGAAGCATTGTGAACGGTAGAGAATAATTGTGTGATATGCAACTATTGTGGGATGAAGATGGGTGGAGGTTGCGATCACCGGAAATACCGTGTTGCACACATATAACACGGAAAATGATGTGGCAATGTGCACACAAGTGCCACTTGAGGCTCAAAGAGAGATGGTTGCATACCTTGCAAGTTATGTGCAGAGAAAAAAGAGCAAAGTTGATGTCACTTGCAGCCATAGTGAATAGAAGGGCAACGAGAGATGATTACGAGATTGAGGCCATCTTCTATTGTCCCTACTCTTAGGTGAGTCGAGGGATGGGGATGATGGCTTATCTATTGGAGGACAATTTGGGCTTTCTTTTGTGTCCCTTGAAGTACTTTCGGGGCACAACCTATCACTCAAAGGTACTCAGTTAGAACTACAAAGTTCACACAATGAAGCAAGGATAGTTGCAGTGAAAATTTTGGTACTAAAACAACATTCCATTCAATATGGTGAAAGCCCACACAAGGAGAATTTAGTTACTAAATTGATCATTGCCAGAGAAGGGGTTTAAGGCTTCCTACTCATGATTTGAGTGGCCCACTGTTGGAGGATTTTATGTCAAAGATACACAAGCTATTATAGAAGAGTGAAAAAAAAACATATGCCAAAAGAAAGGCTGCACAACATTTTGTCTAATGGGTTGATGTATGGGAAAAATTGCACATTGATTAACTTTTCTAGTGGCTTCAAGTGGGTACTTGGTATCAAGATCAAGCAAAGAATGGATAAACCCTTTTGCTTCAACCTAAAATATCTCAATGTCAGCTATTTCGAACCCAAATGGGGTTGGAACTAGCCAAGGTGGTGGGATAGATTGGAAGAAAACAATTGGAATTTAAACACATTCAAATCAGATTTTTAACAGCTGAAAAATAATTAATAATCACACCCCAACTGCTCTTCTCCTCTCATGCGCCTTCCACGTTTCCGAAACGTGGCATTCCTCTGTAATTTTCCAAAATTATTTATCAATTAACCATCCAAGCAAAAACCTTCAAACTTTTGATTTTGGGCCACAAAAATATGAAGAATAATATGCAAAAATCAGATTTCGCACAGCCAACACGAAACCCTAATTTTGCCCTAAAAAGTAGGTCGCCCAACACATTTAGGGCATCAAATCAACTCCAAAAATTATAAAATTACTTTCTCCTTATTCCTTCTAATTTCTACAACCAAATCCAATATTAAATTGATCCCAAACTGCAGATCTGAAATAAATATTAATTAATATCAACTAGATAGCTTGCAGACAACTGAAATCTTCTAAAATTCATAACTCATTCAATACTCAGTGTTTTTCCATGAAACAAGATGCAAAATAAACTAGAAATTTAGGGTTTTCCACTGCATTAAGAATCTGAATTTTCTGATCAACAAAACCACTCCAAAACAGCCCCAGAAAACTGATTTCAAGTCGCTAGGGTTAGATAAAATTATATAAATTATTATCAACCCTTCTTTAGCCTCAAAACACTCCAAATAACTGCCCCAAACTTAAATAATAATGCTAACACAGATCAGATTGCAAATCTAGCACATATGACACCAAAACATGATAAAATAAACCCCAATCCCAGTCGCTATGGCTAAATAAATTGCAGCAGCAATAACAGTCACAAAAGTACTTCAAACCCTTCACATACAATGCAGATTTACTCTCAAATGAATGCACCAATACTCTAAACCAAGTCGCCAATACTTAGAATGGAGAAACAATGCATAGATTCACTCAACAATGATTGCAAGAAGGCTTCAAAGCTAGGGCATACATCCCATTTCTCCAAGCATGGAGTAATTTCAAAAGTTCAATCAACATAACCCCACTAGAGGAAATGCGACCTCCTTTTATAGAGTTAAGGGGTGCAATATTCAAAAAGACCGACCTTTCCCTTTTGGAGGGAAAACATAAACTCTCATTATAATAAAGTCTCTAATAAACTAAGACTATGTGCACTTTATTATTTTTAATTAAATAATAAAAGCAACTATCCTATGTGCACATTTAAACTAACTAAAGACTCCCACTTGTAGCGCTAGGCATGCCAAGGGGTTACAATGCAAATGAAAATAGATATTAGTAATGTCCCGGAAAAGGGGACATTACAAACCCCTTGTGCAACTCATTACATTGATCTCCTATTTGAGGACATAGGAAAAATGACATAGGTGAAGAGACAAAAAATATTACAAAGTTCATCTACATTCACCCTTGGGTGCTAAGCTTGATGAGGGAGCACACCAAAGGAAACGAGTTTGTGCAAGCAGGAATCACTCCATTCACCACCATCTTCATCACATTGCAGATCAGTATAGCCTTACTAACATCTCTTAAGTAGATGGTTGTGAGTACAGCAAGTGGTTGGAGTCTTCCTATGCTAGGAAACTCGAAGCGGAAAACATCATAAAGACCATTTTTGACGACATGTTTACGAAGTGTGTTGGAAATCATTAAGGTAACCTTAAACTTAACCAAATCTTCATTTATCCTTTATTTGTTATAATTGTTTCAGCTTAAAATTTTAAATTTCATATAACTTTGGTTCTTGAATTTAATATTTTGCAATCTTTTGTTTTAACTTTTAGGTGTCAAAGCCTTTGTTTAGGGTTCTACAATTGGTGGATGGAGAGAAAACTCCAATGGGTTATTTGTATGAGGCCATGGACGTGGCCAAGGAGGCCATAACAAAATATTACAGCCAAAATCAAAGAAATTATGAATCCATTTGGTGCATAATTGACAGGAGATGGCACAAGCAACTCTATCGATATATGCATGCAACAACCTACTACCTGAACCCAAAGTTTTTCTATTTCCCATCATTTAAGGCCGATGAGGAGGTTATAGATGGCTTTAATACATGCATAGAGAGGATTATCCCCGGCAAAGAAATTAGAGATGCAATTCTTAAGGAGCTGTAGATTTACAAGAATGTAGGGTGGAGGCTCTTTTCTTCGGCTCTAAACATGAAAAGAAGAAACATCAGTCAGTCAGGTAAATACAAATTGATTCATTTGTTTTTAGTTTCACTACGCACAAAACTAGATACTAGAATTATGACATTTATTGAAGCCTATTTGACTTACAAAATTATTGACTTATTTGTAGATTTGTCGTGAGAAGATAATGGTGCAAAAACACCAAATCTTCAAAAGTTGTCCATTTGCATTTTGTGCTAGATGTGTAGTGCTTTTGGGTGTGAATGAAATTGGAGCATGTTTAAAGTTGTTCATACAAATAAAAACAACAAACTGACAGCATAACACCTCAACAACCTCATTTTTGTGTGATACAATCTGTCTTTGTGCGAGACAAGTGGAGGGGGCAACGAGTCATGAGGCAGTTTACTTGGATGATATCGATTCATATGTCGAATGGACTATTGATGATGTGAAGCCCATGTTTACGGAGGAAGAGATCACAAAGTTGGATAGTGAGACAGAGAACATGATGTCGTCAGAGGAAGCGATGGTGTAAGAGGCAACAAAGGCATCAGGTTCCAGAGGGTTTGTGAGGATGAAAATATCCTTGCATTTGATATTGTTGTAAAGGAATATTTGTTTTCCACTTCTAGAGGGCAACAAAATTATTCTAGGAAGGGGGATGATTGTAATTTAATTTGTAGATTTCATATTCGATATTAGTATATTTTGGAGTTCTATGTCACTATATCCTATGATTGTAATTTGTATGTCATACTCTTTTTTGGTAAAAAAAAATTAGAAAATATACTTATGCATTTCTCTGCATTCATTTCTCATGTCAATTAATAGTGTTTTTCATGTTATTCAAGTTTATTTTATGAATTTATATGTTTTTTAAGTAGCAATAAAGTTGGCGTATAATTGTTGAGAAACTCCATAGTCCCGAGTAACAAGTCGGAATATGGGTTGCCGAGTAATGTCCGAGTATGAGTTTTTTGAACTATTCCCTAGAATATGTCACCAATTTCTCATATGTGCATAGACTACATATATTTGCACATAGACATTTCTTGAGATAATTATATCTTTTAATAAAGTAGTGTGTGCAAAGATGAATTTTTGTGTTAAGGGAATTGCCAAGGGTGAATTACCACCCATGGTGAAACACAAAACATGTAATATTACCATCACTTGTGAATGCCTATGCAATTAAATAAAGCATTTTATCAGTGGATGTTAGTGTATTTGAGTGTTTCTCCTTTACCATTGCGAGTCTTCATCGATGAGACTAAAGTCACCAAGTAAATAGGACACCTTCCCATTGAATTTTGATCTTTATGGATAGTGTGCAAATAGACTGTTAAATAGAGACCATACATGAGCCTCACATCACAAGGGACTAAAAGCCCACTAAGTGATCGTGTATCAGTTATAGTTATAAATGGTGTCTTATTGGGCCTATAGAGTTACCAAGATTTTTGTCATTCCTTGGGATTAATGTCGGTGTGATAGGTCATGCAGTATTTAGTCACCCAACACATTAGTAGTTATAGGTATATAAATAGATGGCTTCTCCCCATCTGCATTCATATGATGATATGCCATATCATCATTATTTTTTATTCTATATTGAATGTATTAAATCTAGGATGCCTTGACAGAATCCACAATATCATGGTGTTCTTGTGCATTGATCTATTTATGCACAATTTTTTGTATTTTATTGATCATAGAGTTTTCCCTAAATTCTCACATAGTACTATAGTTTAGGGTTTTAAGCTTTGATCCTTTACAACCAATTGATGCATGAAGGTGTAATGGAAACGAAGGAAGGTGTTTGGTATTACCTTTCAAGAGAAGCGATTAACTTAAGTTTGTTGTGGAAAGGACATCTTAGGTGATGGATCTTAGACTCTCTCAAAATTTTAAAGAGGAGAGTACTTATTTTCCAAATCTGATCACATATTTGGGTTTCTCCCAAAACTCCGTCAAGGGCAATTTTTCTGCATTATACCAGATTCTGGCATTTAGGGCCTACTAAAATTAAAGTTTTAAATTTGATGTCCATTTTACCATCATACGGCAGTTTTGATACTTGATTTTTTGAAGGTCATAACTTTGTCGATAAGGATTTTGTTGATTCTATTTACCAAGTGTTGGAAAGATATTTTAGAGATCTACACAATGACACTATTATTTTAGGCATTTGGAGAACTTTAGACTTCCCTTTATTTAGCTTAGAATGTAACCAAATCACGGCGTTCCCTGGATGGTAGGACACAACTTTCAAGTTTTGGATTTGGTGGAGTTGGCTTTGATGGGGATGGAAGCATTGCCATTTGGCCATCAGCATTGTATTCTCTACTAAATTTGATATATGAGTGGCCTTGTGAGCATGGCCCACTCCATGGAGTGAACATTATTATGTTGATTTCATATTTTCTCCTAAGAGTTGGTTGGGAGGATGTTGGAGGTCATCTTTCCAAAGAGGATTTGTTTCATTGTTCTCTTGAAGGGCATATTTTCGAAGAGGACTGACCACAGTAGCATTCTATTTACATGATATTGACAAGGCATGACAAAAGTATTAGTGTTTTGAAGTCCTTGGGTTCAAAACAAAAAAACTCGGTGAAAGAGTGATAAACTAAAAAATATCAATAAGAAAAAATTGTGATTTCCTTGCGCTGCAAATTTTTTTCATGCGAGTGGAAAAATGGTACAAAACAAAACACATTATTTAGAAAACAGGCTTAAGTAATCGAAAAAATAGCAAGCAATTGTAAAATATATAAGTGTTTGAGAAAATTGCAAGTAAATTGTAAGTTTTTGTAAAACATGATTTTTGGTCAGACATTCAGTTTTGCCATGAAGTATGAAAAATTAGATTGGAACGAAATTTAATTTGGGCTGCAATTAATCACAATTTTTTTTAATGAATTATGCTACTACAGCACTGACTTCATTGTTTGTCATAGCATTATGTAACAGGGATAGGAACATAGCTTGTTTCCTTAGTGATGATTTAAGGGTCGAAAGGCATGAGCCCATTCAAGGTTGAGCGTTGCATATGTATGGATGGAAGGTGGTGGTTGACTTAAGTTTTTTGGTATGGATCAATGGTCCTTGCTTGTTTTGGGAGCTTATGTACATGGTTGGGAGCCTTTGGTGATCCATTTGGTGGTCAAGTCACACTTGACTTCAATAGTTTGGTCATCATCATCACTTCAATGGATGACATGTTCTTAGGAAATTGCTCGAAATTTAGGGCGTTTGAGAGCATTTAATGATCGGTTAGTGGTTGGGTCATGGTTAGCGTCAACATTTTTGCCATCTTTCTCTTGAGAGTTGTTTAAATTGGAAGTTTGAGTATTGTAAGGCTGTTGGAGTAGTTTGAGGATATTGTGGTCATTAAGGGGAGATGCTAGTGATCGGGTCATAGATGGCTTCAACATTTTTGCCATTGATCTCTTGAGACTTGTTGAAATCGGAAGATTGAGGATTGTAAGGTTGTGGACCCATTGTTGGAGTGGTTTGAGGATAGCTTCGTCATTGAGGGGTGATGTTAGGGGCCGGGTCATAGTTGGCTTCAACATTTTTGCCATCATTCTCTTAAGGCTTGTTTAAATTGGAAATGGTTGAGGGTATCTTGGTCATTAAGAGGAGATAATAAGGATAATGGCAACTTTATTTTATGACATCTTTCATTATAGTTCCTTTTTTGGAGGGGAGTTGGAGGGAAGGTTTGGCGAGTAAATTCCACCTTCCGTGATTCCTCTTTAAGGGGGGATGTTGGAGTTAAGATTCATCAAGTAAATTTGACCTTTCTTTGGGTCATCTAAATTGTGCTTTAGGAGGGATATTGGAGTTGTAAAACTTGTCATATCGAGCTCATAAATTTACCAATATTTTTGATATTTCTTGGGTTTAATGCCGGCACAATAGGCATTAGAGTGCTTACTCAAGATGTTATTAGGAATAGGTGTATAAATAGATGGCTTTTTCCTACCTATATCCATACAATGAGGTATACCATTGATTATTTTCTGATTCAATGTTGAGTATATCGTGTTTAGAATGTTTCAAAGGAATCCACCACACTCTACATCAATTCCAAGTTCATTGAAGTGATGTACGAATTGGCATCAAATTTTTAAATTTCAACACATGGTACTAAGAAGTACAAAATGTTGACTAGATGTCATCGTGGATCTAGTCTTTGCACCAACTATAATTACTTAAAGAGTTTTAGGTTCAAAACCAAAAAGTAACAAAAAATCTGTTAAAAGTTTGTATTGTAGTGATTTTTCCTGAAACCGACTAGGAGGGGGGAACCATTCTCAATCAGAATTAATGGAAGTTGTATGTTAGAAGACTCTTAGAATCAGGATGGCAATTTATATTCATCATAATATTTTCAGTGTAATTGATGTCTAAAGCATTTTATGATATAGATGCAAAGGGATCATCAAATTAAATTTAAGAAGAGTTTATGATTGTAATTTTGGATGGCGTTGTAATCAGAAATAAACAAGGTGTTCCTCAAATAGCTGTTTGGAGATCTTGCAGAAAAATTGTTTTGTTTGAGCATACATCAAATTACTTCTAACAACTTCAAAATCACCATGAAATATACTCAATTGCAAAATTCAGACATAGGATTGAAATTTGACCAGTTGGCATCAACTACAAATAAATAGGCAAAATCAAGAACCTTTAGATAGGAAATTTGTTTCGTAAAATTTGTATGAACATACCACTACAACTATGATAGTATTTCTTCTTATCTCTCAAAATTGAATTGGAGATTTAGGAAAAACAAAAAACATGTGTGCTACTTTTGGATGTAAGCTTCCTGCAGGTAGACATCTTTTTTACTTGATAGACACAAAAATTTGGGAAAAAAATTATTCACAAGAGAAAGGAATATGGGAATCGACAATCTCTATATAAATGACCTCATTAGGACAATGTGTTCTCCATGGAGGGAGAGATGTTGGAACCTATGCTATTATGCGCGGAACACTTGTCATAAATACCATGATATCTATACGGAGGTTTTTAACTTAATATAGACAAAAAAGTTTGAGAAAATATTTAATTCACAAGATCAAGGAATATGGGAATCGAAAATCTTTGTCTAAATGACCTCGTTAGGACAATGCATTCTCCATGGAAAAAAAGATGTTGGAACCTATGTTATTATACATGGGAAAACCTGTCTTAAATACCATGATACCGGTACAGATCTTTTAAATGATTAATGCCTAATGAAGTGATTAATAAATCGCCTATGATCATTAATGACCGAAAATGAAGGCCTGGAGGTGTCGTACTTGAAAAGAGGATAATAAATTAACCAAGAAAACATCTTCATTGAATTTTGGTCACCATTCATTTTCACAAAATCACAAGCTAGTAATTGGTTGACATGAGTGTTGCAGTTTTTTCTTCATTTTGAATATAAATTCTGTATATATACTGGTAAATTTTATTTATATACTAGTATATATACTAAGTATAGAAGTCCGCTATAACATATTTGAGCATGCCAGAAAATGAAGTAAAAATGTCATGCATTACAAGTTAAAGAGTGATTTCTATTAAAAAGTAAGAGAGTTTGAAGCGTTATGTTAGACAAGTTCATGTTTTCAACATAAATGAAGGTTAACAAACAACTCACTTTAATTCTTCCTGCAAGAATATTGTTCATTCCTCGCTCCTTGATGGCATCTGCAATATCTTCAAGATCAGCACATCTGACTGCATCCCAATTTACAGCATCCTTGCTATTTGGGTCCCTTTCTATTTTTACTGCACAATCATTAAATTCACTGACATTCTTCCTTATAGATTCCCAATCAAGTCTCTTCTTACCATTTCCTTGAGTCATTTCCATAGCTGCTCTAGCAATGCCACTAGTTTTAGTGATAGAATCTTTGAAATAAAAAGTTCGACCTGTAAGATTTTTGATATGTCTAGTTCTACTAATAGAATCTTTGGTAAAATCAGATCTCCTGATACTCCGGGGACGTTTTGGCACATCTGAACCAAAAATATTATGTATAGGATCATTGCTTGGAGTTGAACTTAGAGTCAATTTAAAGTTTGATTGCTCGGTTGCTTCATTATATTGTGGAATCAAGTTATTGGGGAGTGCCACTGAATTTCCTTCTTGTAACAGGGAGTGGGTTGGCATTGCAGCGAATTGACTTCCCTTTGCTAATGAAGTGCACTGACATCCAGAAGCAGCATAGGCTTGACACCTTTCTTGACAGAGTCTCTGAGGGAATGGAAGGGCTTGTGAGGTGGCGTTAGATTCACCAAACTGGGCAAATTCCTGACCAAGAGAACCATAGCCAATTAATTCTCTGTAATTAGGCTCTGCTCTTGCAGAGGAATGGTCGTGGTTGTGCTCAGAGTGTGTGCATATTGATCTTTCATTGTTCTTTCCAACGGAAACATTTCCCCATCCATCATCTAACTCCACAATTTCAATACTTTGTCTGCTATCAGGTTGCATTTGGATTTCTCCATTAAGTCCAAGAGCCCGTTGAGTCATCTCTCCATAAAATTTAGCATTACCCATTTCATTTTCTGCTGGTTCATTTTTGCCAAATTCTGCACATAGATCTGGTACTGTTTCATGCTTCTGTAACAAAATTGATTCACAAACCTTGTCAGGAAGCCTGGAACCTGGATTTTGAGGGAGATCAATACTGAGACCAAGATCCTCTGGAGTCCTCTCATGAAATTTTACACATCCCATCTCATTTTTTGTTTTCTCCTTTTCAATAACTGCTGCACATAAATCGGGTATTGTTTCATGCCTTTGTAACAAACTTGATTCCCAAAGCTTGTCAGGGAGCATTGATCCTGGATTTTGATGGATCTCATTGCCAGGACCCAAATCATTTGAAGCCATCTTCCCATGGAATTCAGCATTTCTAATTTCACTTTCTTCTTGCTCATTTTCTACATATACTGCAGTTAAATCTTCTAGATCTCTTCGTACCAAAATTTGTTCACAAGCTTTGCTGGGGAGCCCCGATCTTTGATTCTCAGACGGTTCAATACCAAGATCCACAATTTCATCAAGGAGCTGATGTTGGCTACTTGAATTATATTGATTGCCATTATGATCCTGTAAATTCATCTGCAAATGAAATTTAGAATTTTCCATTTCATTTTTGCATGGTTCATTTTCCAAGGATGTTATATTTAAATATGGTAATATTTCACGACTTTCCAAGGAAGGGGGTTCGCATTTTTTTTCAGGCCACCGTAATCTTTGATACTGAGGTGGCCCTTTACACCAAGTTGCAGTTCCATCAAAGAACTCAGATTGAATACTTATTTTTGCTTCACTGTTGCTGCTCTCCCTCTCCAGAAAGCTATCATTAACAGCCACAGTATCATCAGAATCAGCTACCTCAAAGATCCTATCAACTACCTGTAAATTACACAACTCCTTTCTTTCTGTTTGTGCAAGGTGTTCAGTGCAAGATTCCTCCAAAATACTCTCATTCACCTGAATTCCAGCAATAACATTAGATTCTGAATTGGAACTGCAGTGACAGATAGGCTTATTTGCGGGCATGATATTTGCTTGTGCATTTGTGTCAAAGCCAGAGGCATGGGAGAAAATATGATTGTGAACAGGTTCTCCACGTGAGTTGCTGCCATCCATCCCAAAGAAGAATTCACTAGTAGGGGAATGGGGTGAAGGTACTTCACATATAGCATCCACCACTGAATACTTATTTTGATATGAAAATATTTTCTCACATGAAAGATTACTTTTATAAAAATCTCTACTGTAATTCCTTTCCCTTAGCAAATCCGGACTCTGACCATACGCTTCACAGCTTACATAAGAAGAAGATGTGTTATCTAGAACAATAGTGTCCAACCCTTTGGTATCAGGTGTACAACCTTGATTGTTTTCAGCATGAGGGAATCGTGAAGCAAGGGATATGTATGCTGAGCTGCAAAAGACATTTAAAACTCGTTAGAATACCATGAAATTCATGGCTACTATAGGAAAAAACTCAAATAATACATCTAAGAAGTTGCTTGAATTCCCACCAGAAATGCCCATTCTAAATGAGCATCTATATTTGAACAATAGCAAAAATAAACAACTAAGTATTCAGATCAAAATTTCAGTGCCAATGTCTCAAAATACCTTGAAAGATGATCAGAAACATTCTGAGTTAGGAATGCTCCGACAACGGAGTCCACAACCGATCCTTTCCATGGTGAGAACTGACGATTTCCTGCAACCAAAAATATACCAGATTCCCAATCAATTTTATCTTAAACCAAGGCAAATACATTGGCGTCTATGGCAACCTGAATGTTCTGAGATAATTTATTATGTGAGAAAATTTCAATTTTGACAGTTAATCTTCAGGTTCCTATGAATCCAGAAGTTCATTATTCTTGGATTTCAAGATGATTTTAGGATTCTATTTTACTAGCATATAAATCTCTTTGCAGAAACGCCACATGCCAGACAATGTTACCAGCATACCGCATATAACCTCTAGGCATTACAAAATATATCCTTACTAGTAAATACGTCTCAAATAGCATTTCTTCCAATTTTTCTCACTGCTACCAAATGCATTAGACATTAATTTTATTGTTTACTCTAATAAGGTTTCTTATTGCTACCAAATGCATTAGATGCTAATTTACTTGTTTACTATCAGGTTTCTCATTGCTTTTTAAGGTCATGTAGGTTACAGTTGCATACTCTGGTGTGTGAATTTGAACAAATGTTGCATGTTAGACACGAATGCAATGTTTTACTTTTGTTTTGTGTTTCCCGAGTGAAAGTTGTCACCTGAATGTCATTAAAGCAATATACTAATTATTAACTGCAAAGTAGAACACTGAACACATATTTGCAAGTTACATCCACAGAGAAATTTAGTTTGTATTGGAAAAAACATCCTTCAAGGAACCCACCAAACATTATACAGTTCTCAAGAAAAATTAATAAGGTGAATTTACTACCTTGAAGTACACGCATGCATGCTATGAAACTTTCTGCCCGGTTTTTGAATATCTGTCTTTCCTGCTCTAGCTTTTCTTTCTCAGCATGATCTGTTTCATCCTCAACCCCTCCCTTTCCCATTAAAAGATTAAAAACTCTTTTTGTCTCTGAATGTAGAAAAACTTTTGGTCGAAATTTTTTCAACTTCAATGTTTCAAAAGGTTCTTTATATGGGACCAGAGAGAGGTAATCAACGTTAGGAATCAAATCATCCTTTCTTTCTAAAGGTATTAATTCTTGCCTGTTGTGTATACTACAGATCTGATCGCCCTCAAACGTCAGGTTTTCTAATCTCTCTTTGATTTCATCTACTGCACCTGTGCATAATTTAATATGTTTTAGAAGTCTGCTTGTGTTCTCACAGTCAATAATATGTTCAGGATTCATTCCGTGTCCATGTTCATGAGGATTATAAGTACAGAGCGCCCTGTCATAGGTGTCAGAATTAGCTCTTATTTGTGAGAGGAAACCAGCCATGATACCATGACAAGGACCAGTAAGAGTGCCTGAATTAAATGTCGTTGCTGATCTATTTTTGCTTTGTACAGTTGGATCTACTAAAACTAAACTGTTTTCAGCATTTTGAGAACCGCCAATTAGTTTCTTTCGAGGTGAAACTTTAATGAGAGGGTTCATAGATGCTACTTGCAATGTGAGGGCACTGCCATTTCCCTCATT
The DNA here is from genome assembly GCA_019776745.2 of Taxus chinensis. Classification (NCBI taxonomy): domain Eukaryota; kingdom Viridiplantae; phylum Streptophyta; class Pinopsida; order Cupressales; family Taxaceae; genus Taxus; species Taxus chinensis. The sequence goes on from CM034157.1 coordinate 220,342,505, forward strand.
CTCTATGTAGTTTTCTACTGTAGTGAGCTTCTTTTTTCGTGCAAGGTCTTTTAACTTGGCTTTCTCACTCTTTCTAGAGATAGCTGAACTGAAATTTTTCCAGAACCGTCCATTTACACTTCGCACATGGTTCTCGAATCTCATATGCATCAGTTTTGCTTGTTCATAAGCAACCCGAGAAACCGACTCTTTATTATAACATTGATTTTCCACAGCTACATCATTATTGCAACAAGTACCACTTTGAGATTGTGAAAACACTGAAGAACCCAATGTCTCCCCATTTGTAGCAGAGCTGACATCTGTTACAGTCTGAGAAGAATCTGATTTTCTCAGGCAGGAATTCTGTAAGGCTTCTTTGGTAAGTGTTGGCGTTTTTAGCTGATGCTGATTACCCTTGGAATTCCTTTCCTTCGGAAGCTTGCTACGGGCAGTACTGTCAACTTGGATCTTTGAGCCTGACTTTTTGACAAAAATTCCTTCCTTGATAAGAATTTTAGGTCGGTGCTTTTTCCTTTTTGGTTTTCGGGAAGGTACTTTGGTTAGGTCCATCTCATGATCACGTCCTTGCTCAGTTGCTAATAGCCCATCTCTGGGTTGCAAATGGAATGTTTCGTCTTGAAGAACATCAATAACTCCCAAAATTGATGAAGCTGCCACAGAAGAAAGCTCTGGAGAGAGTAAATTGGTCTGCTTGTTCTTTGAGTGCTCAACTCTTTCATGCATGCATGGATTAGATACTGGGTTTTCTGCAAGTAGTTGATTTTGAATGTTCTCTTGTGTAGTTGATGGAGTCGATGGGCCAGAAATAGTTTCCGGAGTTGATGGATCAGGAATAGTTTCCGAAGTCTTTGGTAACCTGGCAATGCTTGTAGTATTATGAACAGCTAACGTGTCTGTAAATGACATAAATGCATGTGTAAGATGATAAACTTCAGAATTGAAGAAAGCTACCTTAATTACAATTATCAATACTTTCACAATATACACTTCGATGCCTAGTCTATATGCATATGCTGTTAAAAATCCCAGGAAAATCAGGTCTTAGTATTAAGATCCACACCTTCAGTTATGGAAGAAGAGTCGACATTCTCATTATTCAAACTACCAGATGTTTTGCACCCATTTCCATTTGGCTCAAATAACTGAGCCTTGGGATCGCCACTTATATTTTCAGAAGTGCAGAACATTGCAGTTCCTTGAAGTGGAAAGGCACCTGCTTGACTGCTTCCTACACAAACGAGATGACAGGTATCAACATATGATACCTGGTTTGAAATATGAAGAATGCTATCCCAGTTTCTGGAAGGAGAATCAACATTCTCGTCTATCAAATTAGTCGACGTTTTCCACCTGTCGCTATTCGGCTCAAATGACTGATCGTTAGGAAAAACATTAACAAGATTCTGGTTCGCAACTACATTTGCAGAACAGAATACCAGCTCAGATCCTTGATTTTGCAATCCACTTGCGTCATTGCTTCCTACCCAAGAGGGTTGTGGAAGTATTTCTTTATAAGAGCTATTACCCGTCGGAATTATATAAATTGGCACGCTAACCAAATCTAATTTTCTTTTTTTTGCATTAGGCTGTGGTGGCGTGTTCGGACCTTCTATCTCATCTGTATAAATTATTGTGTTTTCCGGGTCACTATTCTGAATTCCAATCGCGCAGGGCAAAAGGCATGGTTCTGGATATGTTAATAGCGAAGGATATGAGTACAAACTGTGATTAAATTGTACTGAACGTGGTGGAGTTCTTCGTTTTCTCACAGCCCAAGTACAAAGGCTTGGTGGCTCATCAACTTCGAGTTGCTTTGTTTCCATTGTAGTATGTAGCCAGCCACATTTTGGCTGATCCCGGCCACGTTTAGACATATTTCTAGTGAATACATCCTGCAATAGTGCAAATGTAAATTTTAGTAATCTAGATAAAATGTGAATCGGAAGAAAACCAGAGGTGGACATTTTTGCAAGAAGTAAAATCAGGCATAATTGATCTTACAACACGTAGGATTGCTTACCGAAGACCCAAATGTACTCACATTCATACTTTCTGCTTGAGAGGCTCCTCCACTGCATCGACCTTTTCTAGTGCATCCATCCTACAATATTGAATCAATTATTGTTTAGAGCTCTGCACGGGAAATCTCATGAAAGAATGCAAAATAGTATCAAATGTTTAAACTTCTATCTACCGAATTTTGAGGCTGAATGTTTTAAAATTAGAGATGATCTTCCTTGGGATGATCATGAAAGGAAGCTACGGCGATCCTATTGAAAGGAGTATGCAAATTGATAAGAAATTGATCAAGGAACATCATGGGAAATGATGTTAAGGTAATGGGGACATGTATCAGCTGTCATTCTATATATTCGGGGATTTAAGTCTTAATTTTTGAGTTGGGTTTTGTAAGTTTTAAGTTACATTTCTTTCTCCTTTTGCTTGTCATTCAGAACATAAATAATCAATGTTAGGATAGGCAACACGCACTGACAGCCATGGCAATGCTAGGGAGAAGGGCGGTGGTCATGACTCCAGCAAATGTGGTAAGGCTGCCATGGGAACTATTAGTCAAAAACTTGTTATGGCTGGGAATTCATTCACATGCGACTTCAAAAAAGTAAAGTTACGTTTGTAAAGAATTTGAAGCGTGGGGAGTTGATGCCAGTGAATTTTGAAGCTCTGGTGCAGATCCCGGTTACTAAGAAACACAATATCATTTACAACTCTTCAAACAAGCCCTACGGAAATTTCTACTTCTCTTTCTTCAAAGGATATGGGAAAGAACTCAGCAGGCATTTGGATAATTACATGCAGGATGCACAAGAGGACACATGAAGGCCATCAATTGACTACGACACGATGTATCTTGCAATGCTTACCTGTAGGTCAGGTCCATCAAAATTATCTTCTTCATTAAGTCCAAGAATTTTCAGAAGTTATGCACCTGGGCCTGGTTTCATTGGCCTCTCTATGAATCTTTATATATATCCTTGTAGTGTTAACGGCCAAGTTAATAGCAATGCGAAGAACTGTTTCAGGATAGGAATATGTAAATTTTTGGAAGGTGCTCTTATTGATTGGAACTGATATTTATATTTGTTAAGTTTTGGGGATCCAAGATGGTTACGGTCATAAAAAAAGCAAGGACGTGGACTGTGGACATATCAAGCAGCTTGAGTACAAATGCAAAAAATGATTTACTTAACACAAAAAAACCACCGAGAATTTCATTTTAGTATCAGTTAGTGCCATATGGCCAATTTATCTTCTTGTGTTAATTGATCACAGCCACAGTTGCCCTATCAACTGATGGAAGAACAGGGAAGGGGAAGAGTCAACTGAGTAATATTAGTACCACCAGTATTGATTGTTTAAATCAGTGTTATGCAGGGACATGTTCCTGAGATCAAAACCTAACAATAATACATTAAAGGAAGTTACCAATGAAGTTATGACACCTCCAAGAGTGTAGTGAATTAACAAGGTCTAGTTAAAAGGTGAAAATACAGGGCTAAAAAGGGGGACTAGTAAGACTCAGTTACAAAGTCAAAATATAAAATTTGATTACAAGGTGTAAACTATAAAGAAGTTCAACTTTGGGTTGGGTTGTAATGGCAGAGATATAGTCTCATCTCATGATCTATGTAAAGCTCCTTTATCAATATCTCAAAAAATGAGAAACACGATCAAATATTAGGCTGGGATATATAGTCTATGAAAAATGGGTTTGTAAAATTTATAAATTCAGTCATATTTATTAATGTCATATTAATTTAAGCCTTAAAATAATGTTAGGATATGTTATCCATTAAAAAACAGTATCTATTAAATTTATAAATTCAATATTAGTTTAATTTTTTATATTTTATTAATACAATATTATTTTAATTTTTCATATTAATTATTATTATTTTAGATTAAAACAAAAACTAGTTTCAAAGTCATTCAAATTAATTACGTTGAAGTCATTCAAACTAGTAATCTCGTAAGAACTTTTATGTTTTTAAAAAAGATACCCAATAAATAAATACTGAATTTATTGAAATGTTATCTACTCAATAAAACCACATGCGAGGTTAGTTGATAAAATATTGAAAAGTTATCTATCCGACAAATATACGCAGTTAGTCATTTCCCACTTATAATATAATAGGAGATTGTATAATCACCATGATTTGCATGCAAATTGTAGAGTGTTTTGGTTTTATTTTTCCTTTTCATTGGAATAATTAAAAAAATGCTACAATTGAGGTCTGAAGAATCAACAAACTACATGAAATTTATTTTTTAAATTTATAAGAGAAAAAGCACAAATTATCTTTACCGCATATGCCTCAGGGATCAATTCATTTTCATTTCCACTACGGAGTTTCATTATTTTGGGAGCGTGTTTCCTATGAGCAAACAAGACAATGAATAAGCGTCTAATTTTTTGTTATAATTTTTTTAACACCAACTTCTAGTCATAAATCCCCTACTTGCAGCGGTGGTATAAGGTAAAGTTTCTCATGCTGCAAAAATCAGATTGGCTTATAATACAACTTCGCTAAAACAATACTCATGCTCGCCAACTTTGAAAAAATCTTCCATAAACACTAAATTCATTTTGGTCAACAAATCTTCCATTAAGAAATAACTCACTCAATTCATTTTGGTTTATTTCTCTTTTCATACCTCGTTAAAAATTATTCTTCAAAATAATCTTCTATTCTTCCCACCTTAACCCGAACCACTATAGAATTTCTCTTGCATGAAAATAATTTTCGAAACAAATAAAATACAATTTTTTTTTATTTTAACTCAGAATCTTTATATATCATCTTTCAACAAATAAAAAATCCTCAAAATAACATTATTTTTTATTCTTGAAATCTCAACAAGCTAGTTATAATCCATAGTTTAAAAATAATATTATTTTTAAGCATTCCACACAATAAATTGGAGATATCACAGGGCTCTTCATTCATAGAAGCACGCCAATCCTTTTGTTTTATAAGAATTTTCTTATTCGAATGAATATTGAAATTTTTTATCCAACAAACTAGACTTACCTTAATTAGTTCCGCCCAAAAAAATCTTTGCTAGAATTAAATAATCAATGTTTTTACATCATTTAATAATAAATATATTAAACAATTTTTATAATTAATAGAAGGTTTTCACTTGGACATTGAATTTACGTAAGTATAACCCCAAAAAATATAAAATAAAACTTATATATATATATATATATATCGAAAATTGAATTATTGAAAACCTATGTTTTGCCTCTTAAAAAGTAAAAAGTTGGTTTTACTTTATTTATTGACTTTATACATTAGAATAGCTTAAAAATTATATTTTAAGTATGGGTTAAAATATAAGATATAATCTATAACAATTAAGTTGAGATAATTTGTGATCACTGAGTATTATGTAGAACTATTTATTAGAATAAGTTTTATGTCATGACTTATTTATGTTCAAGGAGTTGTACTTGGAATATTTAATGGATATTATACTACAATTGTCTTAAAGGTGCAAAGTGCGTTTTAGGGTATGTGATTTTTTTCAAAGGAATACAAGAATTTAAACTTGTATTAGTTAACATTGTTATATAGTCTAAGTGACACTGTTGACATGTCAAGAGTAAGTATCCTTCACACTCTTGGCCTTTTTGTAACTCCAAATGGTGAGACTACACCCATCTTTGTGGTCTCGTCTATTTATTTTTTAACTATATTATTAGTTGATGCAAAAATAAGGTTCTAATTTGAATTCAAGTGTTTATAACTAGACAAACATCGTAGTTTAGTTTCATCTAGAAAGAGAAAGAATTATCAAGAAAGCATTGAATATTGTTAAGCATTGTAGGGAGAACAATCAAATCATTAGAACGCTTATTATTTTTTGAATGTAGTATTTTGCATGGAACACCCTTTTACACATAAACTAGGGTTTGCGTGTCACTAAAATTGTTTTTAATCATGCATATTTTTGTTTTGATATTGTTTATTGCTTAGAGCCCTGATAAGCAGATGATGCTTAAAAACCTAACTATCCCTCAACACAACCCCTTAATGAATTACATAAATATTGTTTCCCATAAGATTCAGATGTTTCAGTGCTTCTAAAGAAAGAAGGAGAAATGTGTTTTGCAAGTTGTAGGTGTTGTAGTGCATAAAACAATGCAAGGTTATTGAAGACCAAGACCAAACAAACACAATGTCAAATCTTTTAGAGCCTCTTTGTACATGAGCATCTTGCATGCTCCATCCAATTGATTATGTTCATTGTTAATTTTTTCGACAAAGTTTCTCTTACTTTTTGGTGCACATTTCAAATATCACATTTTGACAATTGTCATGAATTATAAGATGCACCCGTTAAAATTCACATAGATCTCTCTTTGGTTTTAAAAATAACTAATTAAAAATGGATTTTGTATTTGTATATTTATTAAGCCTAGTTAAAAGTAATTGAACATTTGTATTGCAATTTAATTGTAGTCTATTTATCCATACTATATGTTGGTGACCTCGTGCTATTTTACACCCCTAATTTGGTTTTAAGACTATGAACTGAAAGAAGACTGACTTGATGGGTCAACAATGAGACTGAGCATATTGTTGGCAGATAATTATTTGATAAAGGTTAAACACACGACCAAACTTTCTTATTTGTTTTACTCACTAGTCGAGCTTTTAATTAAAAGCTCTCATAATTAATGATTTGGTTTTCAAAATAGTAATTTTGACTTTGCAAAAAAAATATTGAGTGTTCTCGTTGGTGGGTCAAACTCACAACCTCAGCCATCGAAGACTTGAGCTCACCAACTTCTTTTTTTGGCACAATATACTAAACATAATCTTGAATTTATTTTGTTAACAATATATTTAAACATTATCTTGAATTTATAACTGCTTTGAATGTGTTGCAAAAGCATAGGCGGCCCATGGATAGAACCCAGGACCCTTAGGGTCTAAGCCAAATTGATCATTCAACCAAATACATAACCAAAGATACAATTTTTAACGAGGTTAAGGGTAAAACCTGACACTGATGCTAAACTTGGTTCTCCTTAATACACTCTATGTCTTGTTCGGGGATTCTTCTCTGTAGATGTAGCCTCTGCCACCTTGAGCTGGGTGATCCTCTGTATAGAATCCTTTTTTTTTAAAACAAATACTCTTTTATTGCCAACCTGCGTGTTTCAATATGCTCAATTCTGTACTCTTAAGCTCCTATGTGTTTCATAAAACTCTCATTTTTATCCATTTCACAAACTCTCAAATCTGCTATTAATACAATTCTTTTGCTCAACATGCAGAGCACTCGTTTTCTTCCCTAACCTCTCTGCGATGTTCTCTTTTTAGAAATCTAAATCTTATATATCAACATGTATCTCCTTTATTTGCAATTAACTTAGCATGTGTGCCGTGCTTTTTATGTTTGCTCCGTTGTTCAAAATAGGATTCTGGGTTTTAAATATATATAAACTACCCTCTTTTTTTAGAACACCAGCGCTTATGTTAATTCTCTTCTTGTATTCCCCCCTTTCTTCTAATTTGCTTGTGGTAAAAAGCTTTTTAAATGTGCCGCCACTTAAAAATAACCACTTGCCATCCACATATATATATATATATATATATTGGTTATAACTTTGTTAATAAAAATTTCGTTTGATTCTATTTACAAAGTGTTGGAAAGATATTTTAGAGATCTACACAACCACTATTATTTTACGTATTTGGAGAACTTTTAGACTACCCTTTATTTAGCTTAGGATGGAGTTGAATCATGGTGTTCCCTTGATGGCAGAGGACAACTTTCAAGTTTTGAAATTGGTGGTGGAGTTGGCTTTGATTGGGTTGGAAGCATTCGGCCTTTTATGGGGTTGGAAGTATTTGGCCACCAACAATGCATTCTCTACTAAATTTGACTGATGAGTGGCCTTGTGAGCATGGCCCACTTCATAGAGTCAAGATTATTGTATTGATTTCATATTTTCTTTTGATGCTTTGGGAGGATGTTGGAGGTCATTCGTCCAAAAAGATTGATTTCATTATTCTCTTGAAAGGTAGAGGATTGGTCATAGTAGCATTCTATTTACATAATATTGATGAGGCATGGAAAAAGTATTAATGTTTTCGTGTACATAAGTTCAAAACCAAAAATATGGTGAAAATGTCACAAACTAAAAATAATATAATATTTTTAAAAACAACAAGAAAAAATTGCGATTTCCTTCTGCTCCAAAATTTTGTCATGTGAGTGGGAAAATGGTGCAAAACAAAACACATTATTTAAAAAACAAAGTTAAATAATTGAAAAACACAAAGGCAATTGAAAAATATGCAAAATATTTGAGAAAATTGCAAGTAAATTGTAAATTTTTAAAATACATGATTTTTTGGTCAGACCTTGAGTTTGATTGCCATGAAGTATAAAAACTTAGACTGGAACGAGATTTAATTTGGGCCGCAATTAATCATAGTTTCTTTATGATTTATGCTACTATGGGACTGACTTCATTATTTGTCACAACATTGTGTACATGGATAAAAACATAGCTTGTTGCCTTAGAAATGTTTTAAGGATTGCAAGCCCTCAGCCCATTCAAGGTTGTGTGTGGCGTATGTATGGATGGAAGGTGGTGGTTGACTTGAAGTTTTTTTCGTATGGATTAATGGACCATGCTTGTTTTGGGAGCTTATGTATATGGTTGGGAGCATTTGGTGATCAATTTGGCCATTATCATCACTGCAATGGATGAAATGTTCTTAGGGCTTTACTTCAAATTTAGGGGGTTTGAGAGTTTTAATGATCGATCAGTGGTTGGGTCAGTGTTAGCGTCCATCATTCTCTTGAGACTTGTTTGAATTGGAAGTTTGAGTATTGTAAAGTTGTGGACCATTGTTGGAGTGGTTCGAGGATATTCTACTCATTAAGAAGAGATGCTAGTGGTCAGGCCATAGTTGATTTCAATATTTTTTCCATCAATCTCTTGAAACTTGTTTAAATTGGAAGATTGAGAATTTTAAAGTTGTGAAAACATTGTTGCAATGGTTCGAAGATATTCTGGTCATTAGGACTGGATGTTAGTGGTCGGGTTATAGTTGGATTCAAAAACTGGAGATAATGTTCAAAACTTCAAAGTATACCACACTAACATCAATCTCATGTTCATTGAACTGAGTTACGAATTGGAATTGAATTTCTAAATTACTTTTGATGAGATGGCATCGTTTATTTTAGCTTCACAATAAAAAAAAATAACAAAAAAATCCGTTAAAAAATTGTATTGTAGCAATGTTTTCGGAAATCGACAAGGAGGGGGGAACCATTCTCAATCAAATTCATGGAAGTTGTATGTTAGGAGATTCTTAGAATCATGATGGCAACTTATGTTCATCATGATGTTCTCAGTGTAATTGATGGATCAAGAAATTTGTGAGATAGATACACAGCGATCATCAAATTAAATTTAAGAAGAGTTTCTGATTGTGATTTTGGATTGCATAGGTGTTCTTCAAATAACTGTTTGGAGATATTGCAGAATAATTGTTTTTCTTGAGCACCATGAAATGTACTTAATTGCAAAATTCAGACACGGTATTGAAATTTGACCAGCTGGCATCACCTATAGATAAAAATAAATAGGAAAAATCAAGGAGGGCCTTAAATATGAGATTTGTTTGATGATGAACATACCACTTATTTTATTCCTGGAAGAATATTGTTCATTCCTAGCTCCTTGATGGCATCTGCAATGGATTCCTGCACATGCAATCTTTTAGCTCACCCTTAACAGTTAAAACGTCGCCGCTGCCCCCAAAATACAAGTCTGCCTTGAATTTTCTACTATCTATTCAGACCGCCGCTGTTATAAATTTAGATTCCTTGTTTCCGCCAATTTCCTTTTGATGAAAAGCTTTTTAAATGTGCAGCCACTTAAAAATAACCACTCGCCATGCAAGGCTTACTAAAACTAATTCATGCACGAGCTTACTTGGAGTTGGAGTTAACTCGGCCGCCATGATTGGATAGCGTATCGTTCGTTATTTTTTATTCTATAACACCTGTGTTCTTGTGTAATGATCTATTTATGCGCAGGCTATTGTATTTTATTGATCATAAAGTTTGCAGTAAATTCTCGCATAGTACTATAGTCTACGGTTTTAAGTTTTCATCCTCTACAACCAATTGATTCAGGGAGGTGTATGGGAGTCGAATCAATAGTTGTGATACCTAACTTGACACCTAGTGGCAATTGTATGGTGTTATGTCAGCACTAAGAAATCCTCTTATAGTTGAGTCAGCATGTAATTAATATATGTTTTTCGTTTCATGTATTTATTTGAGGGAAAACCACCCTTTGAATTGATGTAAAATAACAAATTTAAAATGCACCAAAAAAGAGTTAGACTTAAACTTGTGCACCACGTGTCTAAAAGTCAGGGATACGCCGTGTCACTTTGTGATTGGTTACGTTATACACCTTTTAGGTATAAGTTGTACAATAATAAGTAATTTGTACAAGTATTTTTCATTAAAATTTAGTCAAATTTTGTGTATTCCCCCCTAAGTACCCTCTCAACTATTGGACCTTGCCCAAGTATTAGGTTCTCTCCCATAATGGAAACGAGGGAAGGTGTTTGGTTTTATGTTTCGTAGTGCAAAGGACATCTTAGGTGATAGATCTAGAACTCTTTCAAGAACTTAAGATGGAGAGCATTTATTTTCCAATTCTCAACACATATTTGGGTTACTTTTATGAATTATACTAGACCCGTTCTACCATTCAAGATCTACTAAAATAGAAGGTTTAGATTTGATGTCCATTTTACCATCATATGATAGTTTTGATACTTGATTTTTTAAAGGTTGTAACTTTGTTAATAAGTATTTCATTTGATTCTATTTACAAAGTGTTGGAAAAGTATTTTAAAGATCTACACAATGACACTATTATTTTAGGCATTTCGAGAACTTTAGACTGTCGTTTCTTTATCTTAGGATGGAGCCAAATCATGGTGTTCCCTTGATGGTAGGGCACAACTTTCAAATTTTGGTATTGGTGGTGGAATTGGCTTTGTTGGGGATGGAAGCATTTGGCCCAGGGAAAACTTTAGTGGCAAATATTCGTTAATTCACGAATATTCCGGTTTTTTAAATTTGAAATTGACGAACTTTTAGGGTAGGAATTAGGACCGGGTCACCAAATTTTTCTGGGTACAAGTTAATTTTAGGGGTCAATTCGTCATTCCTATGAAATAGAAATTTGTGATATTCGCCTTTATGTTGTTGGCCGGTAGCATTTTTTTATGCTACCCGCCAACAATATAATATATGTTGTTGGTCGGTAGCATAAAATATGCTACCAGCCGACAACATATTTTATGCTACCGGCCGATAGTATACTATATGTTGTCGGTCAGTAGCATAAAATATGCTACCAGCCGACATTATATTTTATGCTACCTGTCGGTAATATACAAAAAACTATCAGTCAATAGCATTTCATAGTGATGGTATGGGATTTTTTTGCTTATGCCATATTTTGGAAGGATAGATTTCTCATTGAGATGATCATTTTAACTGCTAAGATAAAAAAAATTCAAAAAAAAAATTCTCATACAAAATTAGTGAAATCTGTATTTTTTTCATAATTTTTTTTATTGTTTGCGCCATATTTTGTGAGGACAAATTTCTCGTTGAGCCGGTCATTTTAACTGACATTATCAAAGAATGATTTTTCAAAAAATTACATATGTTTTTGGCTGACATCATATACTATCAGTCGACAACATAATATATGGTGTCGGCCGGTAACATAAAAAATGTTACGGACCGACAACATATTTGTATTTTCTTCATATTTGTCATTAGCGCGAGAGTCAATTCTCATAGATTCACCAATGAATTTCTACGATTTTTTTTTTGGGGGGGGGGGGGGGGGGGGGGGGGTCTCTTAATTTTTTCCTTGATTTGGCCATCAAAAATGTATTCTCTATTCAATTCGATGAATGAGTGGCCTTGTGAGCATGACCCACTCCATGGAGTCAACATTATTATGTTGATTTTATATTTTCCTCCGAGAGTTGGTTGGGAGAATGTTGAAGGTCATCCATCCAAAAAGGATTGGTTTCATTGTTCTTCAAAGTGCGTATTTTCAAAAGGATTGGCCATAGTAGCATTCTATTTACATAATATTGACAAGGCATGACAAAAGTATTAGTGTTTCAAGTCCTTGGGTTCAAAACAAAAAACACTTGGTGAAAATGTGACAAACTAAAAAATACTATAATATCTGTAAAAATAACAAGAAAAATTTGTAATCTCCTTGTGCTCGAAAATTGTGTCATGTGAATGGAAAATGGTGTAAAATAAAATATATTATTTATATAACAAGCTTAATTAATTGATAAACTCACAAACAATTGAAAAATATAAAAGTAATTGAGAAAATTGCGAGTAAATTATGAGTTCTTGGAAAACATGTTTTTTTAGTTAGAATTTGAGTTTGATTGTTATGAAGTATGAAAAATTTGGTTGGAATGAGATTTAATTTGGGTGGTGATTAATCATTGTTTTTTAATGATTTGTGCTATTATGGGTCTAACTTTATTGTTTTTCATAAGATTGTGTATTAGGGATAGGAACATAGTGTGTTGCCTTAGTAACAATTTCGGGGTTATAAGGCTTCAACCCATTTAAGGTTGTGCATGGCATATGTATGGGGAAAGTGGTGGTTGACTTAAGTTTTTTGGTATGGATCAATGGACCATGCTTGTTTTGGGAGCTTATGTATATCGATGGGAGCATTTGGTGGTTTAGCCAAATTTGGATTTAATGATTTGGCCATCACTTCAATGGATGACATGTTCTTGGGGCTTTACTCCAAATTTAGAGGGTTTGAAAGCATTTAATAATCGATTAATGGTTGGGTCATAGTTGGCGTTAACATTTTTGCCCTCATTCTTTTATGATCCCGGTGTGTAAATTCATTAACGCATCAATATTTTGCTATAATGGTTTATTACATTTAGTATCAGAGCAACCACACATGTTTGGGTCCCAATGCGGGTAGCTATGCCGGTATTGTAGTGTTCGCTTAGGGCTCGTATAGGGTTGGACGTGGTCCCGCTATACGAGCACAAATCTAGCCCGGGGTCTGGGCTACGAAATGTGGTGGGATGTTATGATCATGGTGTGCAAATTCACTAACACCTCGAGGTTTTGGTGTAATAGGTCAAGGTTGGCGTCAACATTTTTTCCCTCATTCTCTTGAGACTTGTTTAAATTAGAAGTTTGAGTATTGTAAGGTTGTGGACCATTGTTGGAGTGGTTTAAGAATATTATGGTTGTTAAGGGGAGATGCTAGTGGTTGACTCATAGTTGGCTTCAACATTTTTGCCATCAATCTCTTGAGACTTGGTTAAATTGGAAGATTGAGGATTGTAAGGCTATGGACCCATTGTTGGAGTGGTTGAAGAATGTCTTAGTCATTAAGGGGAGATGTTAGTGGCCGAGTCATAGTTGGCTTCAAAAATTTTGTTGTCATTCTCTTAAGACTTGTTTAAATTGAATGTTCGAGGATTGTAAGCATGTGAAACAGTTTTTGGTGCTGTTTAAGGATATCCTAGTTATTATTACAAGATGGTATAATGACAACTTTATTTTATGACACAGTTTATTATATTTCCTTTTTTAGAGGGGAATTAGAGGGAAGGTTTGACAAGTAAATGCCACCTTCCATGATTCCTCTTAAAGTGGGGATGTTGGAGGCAAGGTTCATTAAGTAAATTTGACCTTTCTTTGGGCCATCTAAATTGTGCTTTAGGAGGGATACTAGGGATACTAGAGCTATAAAAGTTATCATACCAAGCCCATAAAGTTACCAATATTTGTGATATTTCTTTGGTTTGATGTCATCACGGTAGGCAATAGAGTGCTTACCCAACATGTTATTAAGAATGGGTGTATAAATAGATGGCTTTACCCTACCTATATTTATATAATGAGCTATAACATTGATTATTTTCTGATTCAATGTTGAGTATATCATGTTTAGGATATCTCAAAGGAATCCACCATATCTTGGCATTCTTGTGCATTGACCTATTGATGTGTGGGATTTTCTTTCTATCGATTATGGGCATTGCATTCACCAACTCAGTAACAACATGTGCTTTCAACACTAATTCAATTTAGAGTCTATTATATATTTGGTTAGATGTGTGGTTGTTTGGTGTTTTATCATGTTTAGTGTTTTGATATGTTAATGTGAATCATATGTAGGGTCCCATCACTATCGATTTTGTCAAAAAATTAGAATAATTAGACTAACTAAATTGGAGATGATGTTCAATTCATACCACACTCTACATCAATTTCAGGTTCATTGAACTGATTTACAAATTTTTAAATTTCAACACATATGCTACAATGAAGGAAAAAATGTTGAGAAGATACCATTGTGTTTCTAGTCTTCACACTAACTATAGTTACTCATAGAGCTTTAGCTTTAAAATCAAAAGGCAATAAAAAAATCTCGTTAAAAGTTTATATTGTAGTGATGTTTCTTAAATTCTACTAGGAAGGGATAACCATTCTCAACTAGAACTCATAGAAGTTGTATGTTCTTAGAATCAAAATGGAAATTTGTATTCATCATGATGTTTTCAATGTAATTGATATCTCAAGAATTTTTTGAGATAGATGCATAGAGATCATAAACTTAAATTTAAGAAAAGTTTGTGATTGTAATTTTGAATTGCATTGTAATTAGAAATAAATAAGGTGTTCCTAAAAGAGTTGTTTGGAGGTCTTGCATGTTTTTGTTTCATGGTGTCTCCCTTTCTTCCTCCCTTATTTATCTCCTCTATTTTTGGATCTTATCGAAATTTGAGTCAATAGTGTAAGTGGTGCTTTTTGATCTGTCAAGAGTTTCCTTCACACTCTTGGCCTTTTTGAAGTCCCATATAATGAGGCTACACCCCACTTCCCTTTGGCACCTTTTATTACTGATCATGATACTGTGGACTATGTGATGGACATTTTTATAGTTTTGATTTAGTATGATGTTAGATGTCAGATCCTGGATTACTGTTGAATCTGATTCATATATGATGCATGATGATTGTTGGAGACATTTTATATAGATGATTGACATGCTGTTGGACATGGTTATATATATATATATATGGGTGTTGTTAGGACATGTGATATTTGGATATATTGAGTAGACCGAGAAAATTGAATTTAAAATTGATGATTATATAGTTGTTGATGAAATTGTAAGTGATATTGTTGATTGTCTGGATGTTGTTGTGAATCATATATATATATATATATATGATATTTGAAATTATATGATGATTTTGAAATTATATTATATTCATTTTGGATGTTCTGATATGGCCACGAGGCCGAAGGAGGTATTTGTGTTTTGCAGGTTAAAAATCACAACAAACATCGGGGGATTGGAGACCAACCACAATGGAATTCTAGGTGAATTCGACAAGGTCACCATGGCAACTTGTTTTATTGTGTTGTGTTTGTTTGTTGTTAGGGATTCCCATGGGGGGATCACCTTTATATGTGACCATGGGTTTTGTGTATTTTATTAATGTGGTTACTTTTTATTATTGTTGTATGTATTTTATTAGTGATGTGTCCCTTTCTTTTATTTAATTAAATTGTGGTAGATTAATGTGAGAAAACATATGGTTAAAAGATAAATAAATCAAATTGGGATATGGGAAAGTAATTATAGAAGTTGTTGCCTTTGTATTAAATATGTAAGAGATGTGTAAGTTTGTGTAAGAATTGTGTAAGTCAGAATTTGGAGTATGAAATACTCCACCTCCTTGGAAATTCGAATTTGTCCTTGGGGGCTGTTTTTTGAGGCTTTTGGGATGAGTAAAACTTGTCCCATGCCTCTTAAAGTTTATTTACAAACTATACCTATGGTTGAAGGGTTGATTTTATACCCTTTAATGCATTTTATTAATCATGTTTGCATGTTTTATTGCACTCTTCTTACATGTTATTTAATTAAGTCCTTTGGAGTGTGGGTTTTTTGGAGTGTGCAAGTAAATTTGTCATATTTTCACCCACCTCTTTATTGTGCTTGGGAGAATGAAATTTGTCTTTTGTGTTGGAGTTGAGGATGTGTGATGTGGCATCCTACATGGATCCACATCATCCTCTTCTCTTCCCTCTTCTATAAAATTCAAACTCTTTGCTTGTTTTGGGTTGTTGAATCATTTTGCATACTTCTTTGGGGCGCATTTTCTTGTTTGGAGCTCTTTGGCTTTTGGAGGAGATTGGAGATAATTTCATACTTGGCATTGCTATTTTGGGACTGTGTTCTTGGCATTGAGAGCTTGTTGTTTGGAAACAAAAGCTACCATGGAGAGGTAGGAGCTTAGCTCTTCTCTTATGTTGTTATTTTCTTGTTGTGTTTGTGTGAATGGTGTATGTTTTGTTTATTTGTTGGCTGTTTGGGTAGACTGCCATAGGGATGGTGTAGGAGAAGGCTATGGGGAATCCATGTGGGGGGGGCATAAGGGAATGCTAGTGGCATCATATTTGTGGAGGGAGTTTGGGTTTGGGATCCACCATGGAAAAGAAATAGCTTGCATTTCTTACTTTGTGGGGGGCATAAGGAAATCTGTGGGGGGCATAAGGAGGGATTGTGGGGGGCATAAGGATATGTTTGGTGAATTTTATTGGTGGTTTGTTATAGGTGGATGCCCAATTCCCATTGGGAGGCATAAGTAGCTTCCCCCATAGTCCTTGCTCCTTTGGCTTGCATGATAAAGCCTGAGTTCTGTTTGAATGTTTTCAAATGCAGTTGTAAACTGTTGTCTTGTGTTGAACTGTGTTTTAATTTGAATTATGCATGTTGAAAGAATGTTGTGTGTTGTGGAAGCCTGTTGTTGCCATGGGTTGCTATCCATTTCTTATTGCATTGTGGTTGGGGCTCGGGGGCCAATGATGAAGGATGGCTTCTCCTTTCATTGGATGTCTTGGTTGGGTGGAGAGCGTTGCCTTTCCCCCACTTTTGTTGTGATCAAATTGAAAGAAAAAGGAAACTTGCATGTTGTTGTTCTGGAGCAGAAGAGAAAGATATTTTTTGTCCCTTGTGAAATAAATATTATATTGTAACCTTTCCCACTTTGATGTGGATGAAATTGTAATGTATTTTGTGAAGTAAAGATGTATGTAATTGGTTATGAAGTTGTATATTCGAAATGTGAAAGATATTTATATTATGTTCTGTATATTTGAAGAAAGAAGGTGAAATCTGCTAATTGCATTCAAGGAATGGAGAATGTGAAGATGTATTTATTTTTGAATTAATAAAGAATTGCAAGACTTTCCCTCATATGCATTGTTGTGTTGAACTGGAATATCAAATTGTGATTGGAATCCCTGTTTTGGAAAGTGGAAAAAAAAGGAAGAAACACGTGGGATGTAATTGTATTATTCTACCTTGTTTTAAATATATGATTTTGGGAAGAGATAGAAACTAGATTCTTGTTTTAAATGATTGATTGAAGAAGGAAAAACACTTAAGTCTAGCATGGAATGAATTCAATGTTTCATTGTATGGCAAAAGAGAATAATTAAATCTCTGTTTGAAAGGAATAAATGTATGTGGGAATAATACAATATTTTGTATCTTTTTGGAAATGTATAAAATCGAAATTCAGCATTGCATTTTGATTTGGAATGGTTTGTATAAATCACTTAAATGTAATAGATTGGAAAGGAAAGACTTTCATACTTGGAATGATAGAAATGATAAAATCCCTCAAGAAATTGATCTCTGTTGTAAATTTAAAACTGGCAAATAATTTAATTAAAATGCACAGTTCGGAACCTGCACATAAATAATCAACTTGAAACATTAAAATTTAGCATGTTTATGATATCAATGAACTCAAATTGACAAAGAAACACTTAAGAAAATAATTTAAAACATTGCAAAATTTAAGCCCAAACCTTTTCACAGTCTTTTTCTGTCAATTGTTGGAAAAATCAAATTGGAAATCAAGCAAGTAAAATTACCTTCCTAAAACATCTTAAATCCTTCCTAGACAATTCCTCCATGTCTGTTTGGCATGTTGAGTGAAGGAGAAGATCAAATTGAACAAAATTTATAAGTTAAAATTTACCAGTTGGCTTTTTAAAATCCTGCAGAATGTTTTCTTCATAAAATTGACCCCTAAAACTTTATCAAAATGTAAAATTTTGATTCTTGTACAAAGAGGGCATCGAGAGCTTTCCAGAAAGTCCTTGTTTTCCCAAAACTGAGCTTTCTAGAAAAAGTTATGGCCCTTTGAAGTTTTCCTTCCTTGGCGGGAAAATTTGGGAAAATTTTCCCTGGCGGGCCCGCGGCCCGAAAATTTCCCTTTCAAAAAAAAAAAAAAAAATCCTTAGAAAATAAATTTTGAAAAATTCTTGGGGAATTTTTTTAAAAATTTCCTCCACCAGCCCATAGCCAATCAGAGGCTGCCATGTGTCCTCACGGGGCAACGGCGGAGGCGCGACATCATTTTCTCCCTTGGGCCTTTTAAAATTTTTGGAAAATTTTACCTTTTCCCCCGCCGGCCCGCAATCCCGCATCCATCAGGTACTGCCACGTGGCAGCATGGGAGATACCGGAGGGGGGGGGGGAACCCGCGCGACCTTTTTGTTTTTCAAATCTTGTTTTCAGAAAATTTTGGAGTTGACCTCCATGGCCCCGCACTCCTGCCCTCGCCTTGGTGTAATCCCCTCCGTGGACTTGCGGACCCACGCGTGCCTCTTACCCCTTATCTCCCCCTCGGTGAAATCTCCCAAACTCTTCCGCCACCCTGCCCTTCCCTCACTTTCTCCCCCGCTTGGCTAGTTGAGCGCCACGTGTCCCTAATGGACCCGTGGGTGTGTGGGCGCAATTTGGATTTTTCCTCCTGTGCAAGAATAAAATATCAACACCGCCCCATGACCCGCCAACCTGACAAAGGGCTATCTTCCCCGCTCGACACGTGTCCCCTTGGAGGAAAATTTGACTCCCAAGGCCCCGCCGGCCCATAACTGGAGTTTTACAAGGAGTTAGGAGGACTTCTTTACATCATCGGAAAGGTGAGAAAATTTCCTATCCAATGGGAATGATTTAGGGAAATTTTGAATGCGTTAAGTGTGAGAAAAATCAAGTTGAAACCCTGAGCCTGTTAGAGAGTGGGTATGGTGATAATTAACCCCCTGAACCTTATTGAACCTTCTAACCCTAAATTTTGGACCTTGTGACCTCTGAGAATTGTTAGTAAAAGAAAAGTATGTTCTAGTAGATCAGAATTGTCCTAGAACTTGTTAGTGACAACTGTGGTCTCGTAACCTGGTTGTAGACACTCTTAACCGAGTCCTGGGAGTGGGTAAGTAAGACTTTACTCTGATGATTTTAAATATGTATTCCTTTCCCCACTGTAATTTAACCCTGCTCTTGTCTTAGATCTTGTGGAATTAAATACCTTGGGTATTTAATTGTTTTGGGTCCCTTAACCCTAAAATTTTATTCAGGGAATATTTAGCTAAAATGTCAATGTAATCAGTGATTAATTTAATCCCTAAGGAGATTTGAGCTAGGTGTGGACTTATTACACTTGTTGCTTTATAATGTGGTATTAGTAATTATTATAATGGGAAAAGTTATCAGTTGAATTTAATTGTCCTTGAGACTTTGGTTGTTAACTCCTAACACCTTTAAAAAAAAATTACTCCATAATTTTGTAACTAAACCTAGGTTGTTCATGGTTCTCAAGTGGGTTGTTTTAGCGGGCATTACACTTGGTATCAGAGCAGTGGTTCAAAATCTTGGACCCTTGGGCACACTAGAAAACTTGAGACATGAACTGTAAACCTAGCACATTTTTAAATCTTGTTTGAAAATTGAAAGAGAAATAAGTATGAAGAAATATTACATTACTCTGTTCATTTGAACTGCCAGAATTAAAATCATAATAAAATAACAAGTTGTTTGAGTTGTTGTGCTTGCTTAGTGGCATTTTGTCTAAACCCAGGTAACTAAGAATGTCAGATTAAATTGATTTTTGGTGAAATTCTAGTATAATGGAAACTTGATTTAATTGTATGATGTGTTAAGCCCTTTGTTGAGACCCTCCTTTATTGATGTTGTTGGAATGATAAGTTATATGGTGTGATTCTTGTAGTAGGACAATAGTGGTTGTGTTCTGGGTCGGGAAGAGTTAATTAGAAGTTGTTTAGAGCTTCCTTCCTTCAGTGGTTAGGAAAGAGGGTCTGGTTGTCAGTTTTCCATTTTGTTACCCATGTGAGAGAGTGGACATTAAGTCTAGGTGTCGTTTTTGACCCAATCCTGAGTTGTGTCCTGGAACTAACCTCGAGGCAGAGTACCCCTATTGGTGGCCATGAAGGGCTGTGGAGTGAATGTGGTGTTAAATTTTGTGTTTTACATTCGTAATCTTGTGATTATTTTATCAAGGACCAACATCTTATTTTATGATTGGATTGAGAAGCTCTGAGAATATTTTATTTATTTATAATTTTTGGCAAGAATTTTCTAACTTTGCAATGTGGCTACTTAGCCACTTTTCTTGATTGCCGGTATTTCTTGGACTTTATTTTGATTAGTGACTCAGAGCTCATTATGTTGTTGGCTACTTGGCCAAATGTTACGTGATTCTCACTTGCATGTTGTTGAGCTGGTTCTACGTTGTTTGTCTCATAATATTTTGTCGTATGGGGGTACACCCTAGGTGCCTGGAATGTCTTCTTAGGTGCGTTAAGTTATACCTTGGCTTTGGATGCATGGAACCTTGAGTGTGTCTAAGATCTTAGAGTAACCCTTTCATTGCTTGACCTTGCTAGAAAGAAAATTTGTTGTGTAGTGTGGTCTAGATGGCAGTCTGACAGTGGTAGTGGTGATCCTCTTACAATCTGGTAAGAGCTTGACCCTCGTCGGAGTAGAAGTATTTATTTATGGGATTTTAGATTTTGTTAGGATTGGATTGCCTTTTGGATGACTGTAAATGTTACTGGAAAAGTGTTTGTTTTGATAGTGACTTTTCATCAATGGCATGTTAAATTGTATCATGGGTTCTTAGTTGCATCATAGAAAGTTTTGACTCGTGGAATGTATGCATCTTGGTAATTATGGAAAGATTTAAGCCCTTTCAGGTAGTGTGTTTATTTAAGTGTACTTGTTTTTCTCTCTTGACTTATGAATAAGTCTAACCTTACCTTAAATTTCCTTTACTATGAATAACATTCTATGACCTATTAATCTTTGGGTTACTTGGAAACACTTATGGATGCTTGGGGTCTTTTGGACCCTTCTCTTAGAGATGTTAGTTTGGTAGATCTTAATAGTTAATCTCGATGGTGCTTATATTGTACTTCCTCCTTTAAAAAAAATGTAACTCTTGGCTGTAAAGTCCATGATTTGGTAAATTATTTGGTTGCCCCATTGCATTTGATGCTTTCTAGTGTGGATGTGGTGTCCTTGGAGTAAAGTTGCATTGTCATCTGGTTGCTTGGCTGGTGGTATCTTGTGGGGACATGAGAATTGATTGGAAAACCTTCTTTGGTTATTAGGGGAGTAAAATGTTACCACCCTAAACAACAAAAATTGTTAAACCTTAATAGATTCGTAAAAGTAAGATTATACCTCTTTAATGAGCCTTCCTTGAAAATTTCTTGTGAGACTTGTGGAGACCCACTAAGAATGTTTAATGATGCTTGAAATTATTCGGTGAATCTTTGAAATCTTGGTGTGACTCATGTTGGTTCATTGTTTCCTAGTTCTTACAAAAATTAATGATGTGATTTCTATGACGAATGTCTCTTGTTCCTTTAGAATTAAAAATGTGGTGTGTTGATTTATATCTCTTTCCCATAAAAAGTAATTATGTGATATGTTTGAACCTTCCTTCTCATTAAAATTTGATTGATAAGATGACTCAACCAAAATGCCATAAAACTATAATTAAGGAGATTTGACCTTGGAACTTAACAAATAAACTGGAGCATAGAAAAAGGGAAGTGATCCTTGTTATACCCTTGGTAGATTATAGAAGAAATAAAAAAAAAAACCATGTAGAAGAATAGAAAGGAAACCTTGTCCATCCACCTTCCTTACGAGTAAAATAAATGCTCTCTGCCTATACAGAATGGTGAGACATCATGCCCACCTTAGTGGTGCTCTTTACAACGTAAACTGGTGATGTCATAATAGAAGGAAGTTTGTAACTAAGGAAACATGAAAGGAATGTTCTTAACAAGAAAAGCTATAACTTTTGACTTAATGAGTTGATTTATAAAATGGGTAAAATTTATGTGTATTGAGTACAATGTATAGTTGAACCTGTAGTTCTGTCGCCTACCTGAAATTGTGAAACCCGGTGGATAGTAATGTGTTCTAGTTGCTTAGTACTTATTGTTCATAGATTTATGTGCCTTCTTGTGGGATTTTTGGATCATCATACCCTTATCGTCTTGTAGCTTGATGAATGTGAGTTGTGGTCCTTTTAGATTGAGACTTATTTGTTATTTGAGAAGTGACCTCCATGCGTGTTGTCTTGTCCTTGGAGACCTAAGTTATTGTAATTTTAAGGCAACATATGTTAAGGATATAAAATAACTTTGGGAAGTCTTCTTTTCTTCATACTTTCTTGGGTCACCTTGTCGTTGCTGCCCCTTTTCCACTAGGATGGAAGGTGCAAGATGATGTTATTCACTTTTGTTACGATGCACCCTTGGATTGTGATTGGACCCCGTGTTACTTGTTCTTCTCCCTAGCGACCTTGAGTGGTCCTTGGTGTTTCTTGTGCTCTCTTTATGGTTATTCCGAGCTTGAGTAGGAAATAAGATAAATAAATCCCATTGTGATATAAGGTATGGTACTTGTATTGATATGTTAGTTGCTAGGGGAGATATAAATATATGTATATATTTTCTTTTGCTAAATGGTTGAATTCTTTAGATTTGGTTGGTATGGTGTGTTTGATTCATAAAACAAAGTGTAAAAAAATTAGACTATAGGAAACCTTGTGGTCTTGACTTCACTTGTATTACCATGAAAAGTTATTTGTACCCTCTCGAGTTATAGAAGTGCTTTCCTTGAATAGTCCCTTGATTTTTTTAATGTTTTGCTGATTTAGGTGTCCTCGTTGATTCACCTCATCCTGTGTGATCCTCAAATTGTGGGACCTTGAGTAAACTTGTCCCTCGTACAAAATTTTGGCCATGGTTGATTCTGCTAGCCTTGTCTAAACAACGAACTATGAAAGCATAATTTAACCCTAGTGGAAACCTCAATTTTTGTTACTGTAGTATGTTGTATTCCTTGGGAAACTATGTGGTCTTTCTCAAACTCATGGAATCCTCCTTATTATTCCTCTACTTGGTGGTTACTCTTAATGATCTTTTGGAACTCTTCTTGTTATATTGTTATGTGTTGTATCTTGTTTGATAGCGTAAAGTTACTCCTTAAATTTAAATCTTTCGTAGCCTTGCATGCAGAAAGTTTAGAACTCACTTCCCTTACAATCTCCCTTCTTTTGCTAAATTGCATTAGAAAAAACTTGGGATTCTATGGACCCATTGCAAGGGAACTTGTTGATCCACTTCAATATATTATGGATGTCCAGATCTTCCTCATATATCCAAAATGATTCACTACCCAAGCAAGGAATCCCATAATTGGGAGTGATCCTTTTTCTGTTGCAATGTTATTATATCTCTCTTTCCAAAGGAGGTATTTCAATCTTTGCAGTTAAAAAGGAGGAAGTCGAGTCTAAGGGGAGGGGGATGTGTGACCTGTGCCCACTTCAGGATAAGGTTATTGCTTTTTGGCACCTTTTATCTTATTCTTTTTTGTTTGTATGATCATGAATGTGGACTATGTGATATGAGACTTGTGATTTTTAATAATTTGTAAGGGATTTTATAGTTTTGATTTGATGTATGATGTTAGATGTCAGATCCTGGATTAATTCATTACCATGAATCTTATACACCCTAGCACTGGGTTTTATTCATATATGATTGAAAATGTTCTTAAATTGATTTATTTTTGTTTCCCTTAGGTGTGGCATTTTACCTAACGTGAAGGGTGATTTATATAAATATTTTGTTTTTTAATATGATGTTGGAGACATTTTATATAGATATTATTGACATGTTATTTGGACATGGTTATCCCTTATCAATCTCCCTTATATTGGACAAAACTTGGGATTCTGTGGACCCACACTTGTTTGAATCCCATAATGGGAGTGATCCATGTGTGACTTCCAGGAGGAAGTTCTAAGGGGAGGGGGATAGTACTTCCCTTTAGCACCTTTTATTACTGATCATGATACTATGGACTATGTGATGGAAAATAGTTTTGATTTAGTATGTTAGATGTCAGAATTGATGTTGAATTGATTATATATATGATGCATGATATTGGAGACATTGTAATGTGATATTATTGATTGTATATATGGATGTTGTTAGGACATGTGATATTTGGATATATGAGTAGACCTAGAAAATGAATTTATTGATGATTATATAGTTGTTTGAAATTATATTATATTGATTTTGGAAATTATATTATATTCATTTTGGATGTTCTGATATGGCCACGAGGCCAAAGGAGGTATTTGTGTTTTGCAGGTTAAAAATCACAACAAACATCGGGGGATTGGAGACCAACCACAATGGAATTCTAGGTGAATTCGACAAGGTCACCATGGCAACTTGTTTTATTGTGTTGTGTTTGTTTGTTGTTAGGGATTCCCATGGGGGGGATCACCTTTATATGTGACCATGGGTTTTGTGTATTTTATTAATGTGGTTACTTTTTATTATTGTTGTATGTATTTTATTAGTGATGTGTCCCTTTCTTTTATTTAATTAAATTGTGGTAGATTAATGTGAGAAAACATATGGTTAAAAGATAAATAAATCAAATTGGGATATGGGAAAGTAATTATAGAAGTTGTTGCCTTTGTATTAAATATGTAAGAGATGTGTAAGTTTGTGTAAGAATTGTGTAAGTCAGATTTGGAGTATGAAATACTCCACCTCCTTGGAAATTCGAATTTGTCCTTGGGGGCTATTTTTGGAGGCTTGTGGGACAAGTAAAACTTGTCCCATGCCTCTTAAAGCTATTTACCAACCATACCTATGGTTGGAGGGTTGATTTTAGCCCTTTTTAATGCATTTTATTAATCATGTTTGCATGTTTTATTGCACTCTTCTTACATGTTATTTAATTTGCAGTCCTTTGGGGTGTGGGCCTTTGGGGTGTGCAAATAAATTTGTCATATTTTCACCCACCTCTTTATTGTGCTTGGGAGAATGAAATTTGTCTTTTGTGTTGGAGTTGAGGATGTGTGAGGTGGCATCCTACATGGATCCACATCATCCTCTTCTCTTCCCTCTTCTATAAAATTCAAACTCTTTGCTTGTTTTGGGTTGTTGAATCTTTTGCATACTTCTTTGGGGTGCATTTTTGTTGTTTGGAGCTCTTGTGGATTTTGGAGGAGATTGGAGATAATTTCATACTTGGCATTGCTATTTTGGGACTGTGTTCTTGGCATTGAGAGCTTGTTGTTTGGAAACAAAAGCTACCATGGAGAGGTAGGAGCTTAGCTCTTCTCTTATGTTGTTAATTCTTGTTGTGTTTGTGTGAATGGTGTATGTTTTGTTTATTTGTTGGTTGTTTGGGTAGACTGCCATAGGGATGGTGTAGGAGAAGGCTATGGGGAATCCAGGTGGGGGGGGCATAAGGGAATGCCAGTGGCATCATATTTGGTGGAGGGAGTTTGGGTTTGGGATCCACCATGGAAAAGAAATAGCTTGCATTTCTTACTTTGTGGGGGGCATAAGGAAATTTGTGGGGGGCATAAGGAGGGATTGTGGGGGGCATAAGGATATGTTTGGTGAATTTTATTGGTGGTTTGTTACAGGTGGATGCCCAATTCCCATTGGGAGGCATAAGTAGCTTCCCCCATAGTCCTTGCTCCTTTGGCTTGCATGATAAAGCCTGAGTTCTGTTTGAATGTTTTCAAATGTAGTTGTAAACTGTTGTCTTGTGTTGAACTGTGTTTTAATTTGATTATGCATGTTGAAAGAATGTTGTGTGTTGTGGAAGCCTATTGTTTCCATGGGTTGCTATCCATTTCTTATTGCATTGTGGTTGGGGCTCGGGGGCCAATGATGAAGGATGGATTCTCCTTTCATTGGATGTCTTGGTTGGGTGGAGAGCATTGCCTTTCCCCCACTTTTGTTGTGATCAAATTGAAAGAAAAAGGAAACTTGGCATGTTGTTGTTCTGGAGCAGAAGAGAAAGATATTTGACTGTCCCTTGTGAAATATATTATATTGTAACCTTTCCCACTTTGATGTGGATGAAATTGTAATGTATTTTGTGAAGTAAAGATGTATGTAATTGGTTGTGAAAATGTATATTTGAAATGTGAAAGATATTTATATTTTGTTCTGTACATTTGAAGAAAGAAGGTGAAATCTGCTAATTGCATTCAAGGAATGGAGAATGTGAAGATGTATTTCTTTTTGAATTAATAAAGAATTGCAAGACTTTCCCTCATATGCATTGTTGTGTTGAACTGGAATATCAAATTGTGATTGGAATCCCTGTTTTGGAAAGTGGAAAAAAGGAAGAAACACGTGGGATGTAATTGTATTATTCTGCCTTGTTTCAAATGTATGATTTTGGGAAGAGACAGAAACTGGATTCTTGTTTTAATGATTGATTGAAGAAGGAAAAACACTCAAGTCTAGCATGGAATGAAGTCAATATTTCATTGTATGGAAAAAGAGAAAATTAAATCTTTGTTTGAAAGGAAGAAATGTATGTGGGAATAATACAGTATTTTGTATCTTTTTGGAAATGTATAAAATTGAATTTCAGCATTGCATTTTGATTTAGAATGGTTTGTATAAATCACTTAAATGTAGTAGATTGGAAAGGAAAGGAACTTTCATACTTGGAATTAGAAATGGCAATAAAATCCCTCAAGAAATTGATCTCTGTTGTAAATTTACAACTGGCAAATAATTTAATTAAAATGCACAGTTCGAACCTGCACTAAATAACCAACATTGAAACATTGAAATCTAGCATGTTATGATATCATGCTTTCATTTTGACAAAGAACACTTAAGAAATAATTTAAAACATTGCAAAATTTAAGCCCAAACCTTTTCACAGTCATTTTCTGTCAATTGTTGGAAAAATGCAGATTGGAAATCAAGCAAGTAAAATTCACCTTCCTAAAACATCTTAAATCCTTCCTAGAACAATCCTCCATGTCTGTTTGGCATGTTGAGTGAAGGAGAAGATCAAATTGAACAAAATTTATAAGTTAGATTTTACCAGTTGGCTTTTTAAAATCCTGCAGAACGTTTTCTTAAAAATGACCCTTCAAACTTTATCAAAATGTAAAATTGATGATTTATGTGCAAAGAGGGCATCGAGAGCTTTCCAGAAAGTCCTTGTTTTCCCAAAACTGAGCTTCCTAGCAAAAGTTATGGCCCTTTGAAGTTTTCCTTCCTTGGTGGGAAAATTTGGGAAAATTTTCCCTGGCGGGCCCACGGCCCGAAAATTTCCCTTTTAAAAAAAAAATCCTTAGAATTTTTTTTTTTGAAAAATTCTTGGGGAATTTTTTTAAAAATTTCCTCCGCCGGCCCGCAGCCAATCAGAGGCTACCACGTGTCCTCATGGGGCAACGACGGAGGTGTGACATCATTTTCTCCCTTGGGCCTTTTAAAAAAATTGGAAAATTTTACCTCTTTCCCCCGGCCCGCAATCCCACATCCATCGGGTACTGCCACGTGGCAGCATGGGAGATAGTGGAGGGGGAGCGGAACCCATGTGACCTTTTTGTTTTTGAAATCTTTTTTTTGGAAAAATTTGGAGTTGACCTCCGCGGCCTCGCACTCCCACCCTCACCTTGGTGTAATCCCCTCTGTGGACGCGCGGACCCACGCGTGCCTCTTACCCCTTATCTCCCCCTTGGTGAAATCTCCCAAACTCTTCTGCCACCCCGCCCTTCCCTCACTTTCTCCCCCACTTGGCTAGTTGAGTGCCACGTGTCCCTGATGGACCCGTGGGCGCAATTTGGATTTTTCCTCCCATGCAAGAATAAAATATCAACACTGCCCCGCGACCCACCAACCCGACAAAGGGCCTTCTTCCCCACTCGACACGTGTCCCCTTGGGGGAAAATTTGACTCCCAAGGCCCGCCGGCCCATAACGGGAGTTTTACAAGGAGTTAGGAGGACTTCTTTACATCATCGGAAAGGTGAGAAAATTTCCTATCCAATGGGAATGATTTAGGGAAATTTTGAATGTGTTAAGTGTGAGAAAAATCAAGTTGAAACCCTGAGCCTGTTAGAGAGTGGGTATGGTGATAATTAACCCCCTGAACCTTATTGAACCTTCTAACCCTAAATTTTGGACCTTGTGACCTCTGAGAATTGTTAGTAAAAGAAAAGTATGTTCTAGTAGATCAGAATTGTCCTGGAACTTGTTAGTGACAACTGTGGTCTCGTAACCTGGTTGTAGACACTCTTAACCGAGTCCTGGGAGTGGGTAAGTAAGACTTTACTCTGATGATTTTAAATATGTATTCCTTTCCCCACTGTAATTTAACCCTGCTCTTGTCTTAGATCTTGTGGAATTAAATACCTTGGGTATTTAATTGTTTTGGGTCCCTTAACCCTAAAATTTTATTCAGGGAATATTTAGCTAAAATGTCAATGTAATCAGTGATTAATTTAATCCCTAAGGAGATTGAGCTAGGTGTGAAATTATTGCACTTGTTGCTTTGTAATGTGGTATTAGTAATTATTATAATGGGAAAAGTTATCAGTTGAATTTAATTGTCCTTGAGATTTTGGTTGTTAACTCCTAACACCTTTATAAAAAAAATTACTCCATAATTTTGTAACTAAACCTAGGTTGTTCATGGTTCTCAAGTGGGTTGTTTTAGAGGGCACAATCCTTCCAACAATGTTGTAACGTCTGCCTCATTATGAGAATTTCACTATGATTACGAAGTAGAAAAATTTAATAGAATGAGTGCCATGTAGTTTCTTATTCTTGTTAAAGGGGCTGTATTTGAAATATTTAACGGATGTTATACTAATAATTGTCTTAAAGGTGCAAAGTATGTTTTAGGGGATGTGATTTTTTTTCTCGAAGGAATAAAATAATCTATACTTGTATTAGTTAACATTGTTATATAAATATATCAAATTATCATATGAAAGTGGATTTTTCATTGCCTAACAAATTATATGATTTTGAATTAATTTTAACCATTTGACATATGGAAGTATTTCATTATTAATTGTTTACAAGTAACCTATATAATACATCTCCTAACTCATAAAAGAAACAATAAAAAAATCAATAATCATAATTATGAAAAACATTCCAAAAAATTAAATTCCAAATTCACGCAAAATGTCTTAAATTTGCACCTTACAATTACATTGTTATTTGTATGTTACTATTAAATTCTAAATTTCTAACAATTGTTATGTAAGTGAAATCAAGTTGCAAGTTGTAAGCAAGATAGCATGGTCAATTCAACCTTTCACGTGCCATGTTAAACATTTTTTTAATTTCAAGTCTCTTTTAATGTAAACTTATATATGACGTGATTGCACCTTTCTTACATCATCATAATAGTCTACTTTTGTTTTTAGTCTATAATTTTGGCGTGATTATTATTCTACAATAACACCCTAGGAATATCCCATTCTTTTTTGAAGTCAATTTTTGAATATATTAAGATAAATGAAATTAGTGTTAATGTGATTGACTCAAAATTTGAAATTATTGCAACTAGTGGATGTTATATTACCTTGCCTTCAAGAGGAATAATAATGGCATTGTTTGTGCTTTTAAAATTGAGGTTGAATGCAGGATTCTAAAATTAAACCATAAAACAAAAAGTTGTACAAATGATTAAAAGATAAAATAGTCTTTAAATGTCTAGCATAAATGATATACTGGGATATTTAATTGTTGAAATTTTTATTACAAATTTGAGATAACTATACATTAATAAGAGTACAAAATATTTCTTTAATTAAATTATGAGTAAAAATATACGAAAACATGATTAAGTTATATGATATTCACAATTTTTAACACTCTACAAACCTATATAAGTAGACACTTAAAAATTGGCCTCTAAGTATTATTTGCTAAATTCTATGATTTAAGTGTGTTTGTGTACTTGTCAATTATTGGTTCGAATTAGTAGTTATTCACATGTTTGTGTGTCATTGTGTCACCCTTTCTTCCTCCCCCCTTATTTATCTCCTCTATTTTATATTCTTATCGAGATTTGTGTCAATAGTGTAAGTGACACTTTTATATCAGTCAAGAGTGCACTTCACACTATTGGTCTTTTTGTAGCCCATATGATGATGCTAAACTCATCTTTTTTATCTTGTTCATTTACTTCTTAGTTGTTATATTATCGGTTGACGTAAAAATAAAGTTCTAATTTGAATTCAAGTGTTTATAAATACATAAACATTGTAGTTAAGTTTCATCTAGAAAGAGGTACAAGGAATTATCAAGAAAGCGTTGAATATTGTTAGCATTATAGAGATAACAATCAAATCATTAGAACATCTATCATTTTTTGAATGTAGTATTTTGTGTGGAGCACCTTTTTGCATAAAAACTAGGGTTTTCGTGTCATTAAAATTATTTTTTAATCATGCATATTTTTGTTTTGATATTGTTTAATGTTTGGGGCAACGATAAGTAGACGATGCTTAAAAACCTAACTATCCCACAACACAACCTCTTAACAAAATTTTGTTTCCCTTGAGATGCAGATGTTTAAAAGCAATGTTATTTAACTATATCTTAAAATATAGCTTTACAAGTGTTAAAAATGATATTTGAAATTGTATTTAAAATGTACATGGTATCCTAAATTAATCAAGAATATATGAGTAGATAAAATTAAGAACTTTGAAAAAAATAATATATATAACATTTTTAATAATGTTAAAAATGTAACAATTCAGTTTTTAAAAAATAAAAATAAAAACATTGAAAAAAAAAAGAAAAAAAACCTTTTTAACAATTTGAAAATTTTGAGAAAACATTGGAACAAAAATTCTTGATACTTTATAACTAATATGATTCAAATTTTCAAAAAAACTACCTCAAGACACACGCACACACACATGCACATGCACACACACACACATATAACACTTATTATTTTAGCTAAATTTACTTAAGGAGAGGGCTCTTCACCAACAAAAATAAATCAAAGTGTAGGTGGTTGGTAGCTTGAAGGCCTTCCAAACCACAAACGAGAAAATACGTCTTATCACATAGAGAGAGAGAGAGAGAGAGAGAGAGAGAGAGAGAGAGAGAGAGAGAGAGAGAGAGAGAGAGAGAGAGAGAGAGAGAGAGAGAGAGAGAGAGAGAGGAGAAGAGGGAAGCCAACAAGGGGTTGACTAAACCCTACCAATATCAACCAAGTAATTAATCCTACTTTACTCACCAAATCTTCAACTTCAAATCAATCAAATAAATGCTTAAGTTGTATATCCTTACTAAACTTAGATTATGGATTATAACTTCTTTGATTGGAGGAGGACCACTCTTTACAAGGTTGAAGGTTCTTCATGCCAAAATTCAAACCCATTATTTAAAGCCAAATAAACTTGGTATTGAATGGACTAGTCCAAAACATAGTCCAGAAAGGACCAAACCACATTGTGTCTATGTGAGAGGGGTAACCAAAGTTGTGATCCTCACAATCTATAAAAGAATATATTATTCAAAGATTCATAATAATTCAAAAAAAGTATCTTGCGAGTTCCCTAAAACCAAGTTTGGCAGTTATGGAAAATTACAAAGGCCCCTCCTAGCTGTAAATATATACATTTTTTTTCCATTTTCTAATTCTCCTACATGTATGTTTCTCATTTTCCCCCATTAACATAAAACAAGAGGTGTAGGTTTACTTAGGGATAATGACATCTTCTTCCTCCTCTTAAAAGGATTCCATCTTATAGTCGAGTAGAGGAATTTGAGCCCCAATTGAAAGGTGCATTTTATATGCCTTTTTCAACTCTTTATTTCCCTATATAATTCCATTGATTCCCTACACGATTGTATGCAAATGGAAATCCCCCTATGATTTATAAGGAGATTCTTTCCATAATTGCGTGTTATTGGTGTAGAAATAATTTTCTTGGTGCACTATCCATCATATTTACAGAGTTGAGGCTTTATGCCATATTGAAGAGGTTTTTTTGTTGGTGTATCCTCGGTCATCTAGCAAGTTCTGCATCAACCCCTTCAAGTCCCATTCCTTTGCCTATTCCATCTCCTTCGTAACCTACATAATTCCATTGGTTCCCTACATGATTATTACAAGGAGAGTTCTTTCCATACCTTCATATTACTAGTGTAGGAGAAATCTGGTCAATGCACTAACCGTCATGTTTGGATAATTGAGGCTTTGTGTCATGTTGAAGAGGTTCTTCTATTTTTTGGTGTCTAATTTCATCTAGTAAGTTCCACAACATCCCTTTCAACTCCCATTCATTTGATTTTTCCATCTCATTTTCTTAATTCTCCTCTTGATTTGGCTTCTTCAGGGCTTTGCTTTGACTGCATAGCAATTTTGAAAAGGACACTTGAGAGGAAAGAATGATGAGTTATAGGGATCTCTACTCTATTACAAGATTTTTCCCATGCTCGAATAAAATACTTAAGTTATTTGTATGTTGTGAAATATCATGCCATTATTGCCTGTTATTATTTTTAGAACTTGTGGTGACTTACTATATATGCCATATATATGATGTCATCAATATAGCCAATTTGACTCCCTCATGATTATTTTTTGACATATTTAAAATGATGAATGGGGTTTCATCATTTAACAAGCTCGTTTAAAAAAGATTTTTTTTGTTATTTAGTTAGATAAGAATCACATTGTGTTGATAGACTTTAGTTGTTTTATGTATGTCGAGAGATAATAAGTCTAAGAGTGAGTGGGGGTATCTGATCTTGATAAAAGATAAACTCGTGAATTTTCTTCCCTTTCAAATTTTGATTGCCTTATCGTTGAATGTGTGTGACTTTTACTTCATTTACGTATTTTGTTATCAATGTTGCCTCTTTTTAGATGTCTTGCAAAGACCATGAGTTAATTTATCCATCCTTCATTCGGGAATCCGTATTTGAGAATGACCTTGCACAATGAGTTCATCCTTTCTTGGTTGCTTCTTCTAACCCCTTAAGAAGGGAAAGCCCTTGAACTTGGTTGCTAGACCCAAATCCCATGTCAATTGCAATTGTTGTAATTAGTTAATTTGTTGAATATCATAAATAAATAACCCCCATCAACTAGATTTGGCTTTCCCTTTACTGCACCATCAAAATTCAAGTCTATAAATCCTTTGGAAGGAGTCTGGAGGATCCTTTGACCATTCAATTTTCTTACTTCATAATTGAGGGAAGGTACCGATCACTTGTTCACTTCTCTTATTTACATAGAAGGTTGCATATGCCCAAGGGGAGTTGGATTCCTGCATAAAATTTCCTTGTAACAACTTTTTTATTTCTTCTTCACATTTTGTTATATCTTTAGGATTCATTCCCTTATGATGTGCTTTGAATTTTTGAAGCTATTGTTTTCCCTCGTGGTCCTTTAGAATGAATTATATTCTGTAGTGATGTTTTTTTTCTATTT
Organism: Taxus chinensis; assembly: GCA_019776745.2. Taxonomy (NCBI): domain Eukaryota; kingdom Viridiplantae; phylum Streptophyta; class Pinopsida; order Cupressales; family Taxaceae; genus Taxus; species Taxus chinensis. The sequence goes on from CM034157.1 coordinate 220,376,291, forward strand.
GTAAAAGCATGGGGATTTTTAGAGCATAGTTTTTCTTGATTTTGGAGACAATATCATTGATATTGCTTTAACACAATGAAATGGATTTATGGATCCATTCATTGTTGGGTTCTTTTCCAGGCCTGGTAGCAATAGGAATAACAATTATGTAGGTATATTTTCTAGGTATCTAGACTGCAGGATTGAACAAGGAAATATGATCTTTGGTCAAGTTGAAAGTTCCATAGTTCAACATTGTATCCATTCCTATCAAACAGTCATATGATTGCATATCATGTTGATAAAACTTTATAGTTCTTTGATATCCAACGATGCTAACTCGGACATAGATTAGGAAATGAGATACAAGTTTATTATCAAAGGTTATTTTCAAATAGGTTTTCTCCCAACAATCCTATGGGATGGATCTGGTTCTTAGCAGACTAATGTCTGCACAAGTATCAATCATGGCATCAAGAGAATATTGCCTTATATTGGGAATGCAAAAAGTAACAATAATAAATGGATTTTGAGCACTCTTTAAAGTACTCACCTCTGGAACTGGTTCTTCTTCATCTGGAGTCTAGATGAATTGACTGTAGGCTTGTTCTAGTGATTCTTGGGATTCCTTTGCATTATCCTTTTCAAGCTCATCTTCTTCTGCTAGCTTTCTAAATCCACCAATAGTGTTGGTTATGAATTTCTGGAGGAAATTCATTCTATTTGTATGCCATTATTTTCTTGAAACAAGAGGATCCAATTCATTCCTTCTGGAGGGTTCTCCTGGTTCTACTGAGACTTCTTCTGGAAATAGGAAAGGAAAATTCCTTTCTCTCCCTCTTCCTCTTCCTCTGAATCATACAACTCTTCCTCTTGATCTTGTCTTTTGAGGGTTGGTTCTGTAAGGACTATTTAGGACAAGTCCACCATAAAGATCATCTAAATCTTCATCACATGCTAAGCTTTCAAATTTGTATTTCTCTTTTTCATGCTCTAGGAGAGCTTTCCTTTCTTCTTCATTTTGTTTTTGTTCAAGCTTAACATTCAATCTGGCTTGATGTTTGTATTGTAGATTTGTCATCTTTTGGTACATATGTTTTTCTTGCAATATCCCATGGTGGACACTTATCATATTCATCTTGAGCTTCATCTAGTTGATGACCAAGCAATTCTGAATCTGGTGGAATGAAAGGATGAGGAATTCTGGATAGCATATTTATATTGGAAAAACAAGGCAAGGAATCATACCCTATATCAGAGCTAGCATCTTCAGAATTATTCACAACATTTACTTTCTGAATTTCTTCTTCTGAATCATACAATATGTCTGAACTTTCATAATAAGATCCGGAAGTAAAGCAATAATTATTCTCATCTATATGATTTTCTCTCAAAAAATTGACCTTTGTTTTTCCTTTGTCAATGTTTCTTTGGGAACACTTACTAGCATAATGTTCTCCTTTGCAAATGAAACAAACAGGCTTCTTTTTGTCATAGCTAGGAGAATTTTTTTTCTAAAAAACCTTTTTCTAGGAGGATGAGAATACCTGATAAATTTCTTCTTTTTATACTACCATGATGACCCCTTCTCCTTTTTGGAAAAGGAGGAACATTCAAAACAAGGCTTGTGCTTTGAATAATGCTTTATGTAATCCACATTCTTGCATCTAAAAGGATTTTTTTCTTGCATTTGGCAAAAATTAACACCTAAAGCTTTTTGTGTTTTGACAACTTCTTTCTTGTCAATATTTTCTTGACAAAGACAAACATTAGTTTCGTTAATTATCTAATTGATGGCACCAAAACTTAATTTCTCTATAGGATGATGCCCCATTGCTTTCTTATATTCAGTTGCAAAGAAAATAAGAAAAAATTCTATATACCTTATTTTCATTGTAGGATCATGGATCCTACTAGAATTATAGTATAAATTCTACATATAACACTGATATTTCTTGATCTGGGACATATCACATATTATTGCTTTTAAGAACAAAAATATTGTTCTTAAATTTTTTATTTTCTAAAGTTCCCATAAATTCATTGATCATTGCAATAGTGAGACTAGAAGTACCATGAGTGAGAATGGATTTTTTATCAGTTTCAGGAAGAGAATCCCACCATTCTTTAAGTATGCCAACAAAACCATTGGTAATTTCTTCTACCACAGTATGTGGATTTTTTCTCCACTGTAAAACTTGTGTGTTAGACCATGCCAACATTCCGTGAACCATCTCTTTTATTTTTGGAGGATCATCACATTCTATTTTATACCAACTACGTTGTAGAGTTTGGATGCACACATTATTATTTAGTGGCTTAGAGTGAGAGGCTTCACCAGGGGTATATATGCTCTCAACACCTTCAACAGTTAAATTATCCATGGATATACTTATGAATGAAGAAGAAAGAATTTTGGTCGATTGGTCGAATTTCTTAATAACATTTGACCATGAAACCTTTTTGGACCAATCTGGAATAATAGGCTCAGGAGGTGTAGTATTGGCTTTTATGGCTTCAATTTTTTCTACCATATCAGGAATGGGTTCTATTGAAGCTTGTATGATATCAAGTTTAAGGTTTTGGTCAATAGAATGTTTGTGAACTAATTGTACTCGTCTTGCTAGATTATTATGGCAGGTAGAAAGCTTTGATCCTATTTCTTTTTTGGTATCCTCAACAATTTTTACTATGGGATTTGTATTTTCAGTAACTACTTTAGAAAATTCTAAAGACAAACTAGGAATATCAGAAATGGTGGGAACAATAGACTCAACAGTAGAAGACAAATTTTGTATAGAAGAATGAATGGAATCAACTTTATTATTGAGTACAAAGATGCAAGATTAAATCTCACCTTTATTGTAGAGCTCCAAAGCCTTCAGTGTCTGTTCCATCTCTACAAGTGCATCTTGAGGCATCTTTGAAGTTTCATGGATTTTTCAACATCTTTGTTTTTCCAATTCAACATCTTGGAAGATTTAGAAGATTCCAATTCTTTGCTAACATAAATATTTAATTACACCTCTTCCCATGTATCCTAATCACTTATCTACCCCAAATTTATTCTATCTATGTATCACCCCTATTTTTTCCTCTTCCCCAAGCGGGATATTTCCCGTATTTGGGGTAACTCTTACCTTTCTAGAAATCGTTCATTTTGGCCATCTCGGGAGTCTGTCCCGCGATCGGCGCCGACCTATACGGTCGGCGCCGATTTTTTAGGAGCGGCGCCGATTATAAATACAAACCCAGAACTCAGTTCTAGGGACCGAAAAAAAAGACCGAAAAGAACACGACGCGCACGAACAGAGAGAGAGAAAGAGACATATCACGAAAGAGACATAGGTTGTAAGAAAGAGAGATCTTTTAGCATCAAGTGTATCAAATGAGATCAGATCCTGTCCGAATCAATCCCTGAGAGGAGCACCGTTACTCTGCTCCTATCACATCAACATCGCACGTATCCATCGATCTTCTGGTGACTCTGTTCCAGTATCTCACCAACTTCGGCACATCCAGCAGACGTTGACGATCCGTCCTATCACTTTCCAATTCCCGAATCTTCTCGCACTGTCCCCGATTGACCGATCTGCTTTCAGTCGACGCCGATCTGTTTCAGTCGACGCCGATCACATCAGTCGACGCCGATCACATAAATCGACGCCGATTCTACATAATCGACGCCGATCATCCTGCAGACAGGTAAAAGGACACAGGTAACACAAATCCAGCTTTATTTTACATAGTTTCCTGTTTTCTGTAGCTTTCTGTCTGCTGTTTAAATTCTACTTTTCATTACTGTAATCAGAAAATCTAGTCTTATATGTACATCTTTTATCATGTATGCTTCTTTACTTAATTGAAAACGTGGACTGACATCCGCCGAGGAAGCTTATCGCTTCCCGGACCCGCTTCTCGGGCAGTCCACCTAAATACCTTTTAACGTGGTCTTTTTCTGTCAAGCATCGGTGTCTTGCAGGTTACTCGGATCTATTGTGCGAATTACTCGTGTGCGCCCGTCTTATCTACATCGACCTCCTTATCCGTCTACATCTTCGGATCTTGTCCATCAGGTATCAATTTTATTGGAGTTTTTCAGGGTTTTTGTGTTTAGTTTGGTGCATTAACTTGGACAGGTAACAAGCGCGAAATCCTTGATCTACATTCTGGCACGCCCGGTGGGACCTAACCAAAGTCCCTTATTGGCAAGTTCATTTCTTTTTTTAGTTTTGAGCTTTGTTCTTTTTCTTCACTGATTTCTATCAGTTCTGCTTGAGCATTTCCTTTCATCGTTTTAATCTTGCTCTTTTTGTGAAATTTTTATTTCCTTGGAATTTTCCTAGTTCCTTGAAATAGAAATTTCCGTTTCACCATTATCCGGATATATCTTTCTGGGTTTTTTTTGGTGTTTGCTTAACCTCTTCTTGCGGAGCACTTTGCTTGTTCGTGGGATTGTTCGAGGGGAAAAGCTCAACAACGCGCTTTTTGAAGTCCACACACCTTGGAGAGCTAAATCTACATGTATTCCTCTTTTACGGTGTTTTCTCCTTTTTAGGAACAAAAAAAAAATTAAAAAAATTAAAAAATAAAATAAAAATTCTTTGTTTGTTGTCTATCACATTCAAACATTTCAATTTTTGGTGCTTAAAAGGAATTTAATCGCATTTGGGAAAGAATCTGTTTGACTTGTCTTCATCGAAATCAAACACTTCGTTTTTAAGTGCTTAAAAAGAACCTTTTCTTTGTCATTGCTGCTGCATGTTTCTCATCTAGTTTTAATTAGGCTGGAAAATTGATCAAAATCGGTAGTGACACTATTTGATTTTTATTTTTCACCCTTGCACACAAAGCCAAAATCACTAGGTATAAAGCATTTAAACAAAAATTCCTTCCCTGGCCTCGCCTACTTGGAAGTGACATCCAAGAGGAAGAGCCTACGCGGTACTCAGGCCGCGCTATAAATTCACGGAAGTTCTGGTATATATTGGCAAAGCACCCGACTCCCTTATCGCAGCGGTGTGTGAAGTGCGGGGGTAGGCCCCTATATCAAGCCACGTACCGGTCTTTTACTGAAGTGCCTTCGGGACTCCTCACCAAACATTCCCCAAACCATCCTTAGTTTGGCTATCTGAGTAGTTCCTGTTCTAAAAAGCCTTCCCTAATATTTTCTTTCTTAAAAGCATCAAAACTTAAAGGAGATAATCACCTGCGCTGCTTGAATTGTCTGTGCATTAGTTAGGTCAATCTTCTTTTCTGTGTGTTTATGACGGTCATCACTCGGTTACAATCTAGAAGAATGGCTCAATTGGCCCCTTCCTCTTCCGAGATTACCACTAGCGTGGATGTTTCGGCACCCCCCAAATCTTCCTCGGGACCGCTGTTAGTTGGTTCCCCATCCTGGTCATATAATCCTTTCTATCAAGCCAAAGTAACCCCATCACGTCCAGCTTCCCCTAGTCCTTCAGAAATATCATCTACGTCTGACTCAGAGTATGTTCCTCGCGGGGATCCTGAATTTCAGGCGCTCCTCGATCGCAATCCGGTAGCCCTTATGGACTACCTATTACATAAGTCTATTCAGATATCTCATCAAGGACCACCAATCCAACAAGTGTACGATTATTCTCATGAACCATCCCAGGCCTTGGTAGAACAGTTTGCATCATCTCTCTTGCCTCGAGCCACGGAGAAGGGCGGTGCCCCTGTGCCTCCTTTTTCTCTTCCACCAACCATATCGACTAGTTCTCAAATAGTCTTACCTATTCCTAACACCGCAGTTACCTCGAATATTCCACAACCTACTTCTGAGAGGTCCTCTGCCCTGGCTATAATGAATGCGTCTGCGCACGTGCATATTGCTGTTAATTCATCTATGCCCTCCATTGTGTCCCAAGGTCAATACCCCTTTATGAGCCAACCCCCTCCGAATAGTCAGTTGGCTCCTGCTTCTCGTCCTCCAGTGGGTCTTTCTTCCAATGTTCCAGCAACAGTGACCTTCACCCATCCTCTAGCATCGGCACCCTTAATGCCTAATCCGGCAGTAGAAGGCCCCTTTCAGGTCTTGTTCCCCAATATGTCCAATCAAATCGGCACTCATGTTCCTCAATCTATCCCGATTCAGTCAACAAGCATAGGAGTCCACCAATCACAGGCTCCACCCGTCATCCAACCTTCATTTTCTCAACCACTTATTATCTCACAGCCTGCCTATACACAAGCTACTTCACAGCAAATACCCCACCAGGTGTCACCCAGAACCCCTGGTTACTCCTCTTATCATCCTACCAATCAACAGATGAATCCCCCGTTGACACCTCAACAACATCCACCATTTGCTTCTTATGTAGGACATGCCAGTGTGCCTCCTCCTCAATCTGACGTGGTTCAAATTCTTTTCAAGAAAATCGCAGACTTGGAAGCCTCCACCAAAGGGGCTCGTCCTTCATACTCCTTTGAAGAAGTGTGTAATGAACCCATTCACCCCTCAGTGGCTTTTAAGCCTTATCCTCCCCAATGGGAACTTCCTAAATTTTCAAAGTTTCATAGTCGAGAGGACCCTCAACAACATTTGCGAGCATTCAAACATGCTTGCTACCTCATAGTCCAGGATCAGGAGCTTATGCTCCGTACCTTTCCTATGTCTCTAGCAGGTCCTGCTTTAGACTGGTACAATAACATTCCTCAACATTCCTTGTTTTCTTTCTCTCAATTGGCCCAGATGTTTGTTGAAAACTTTTCAATAAATATCGCGCATAAGATCTCGATTACAGATCTTTATAACATTCGTCAATTCGATGATGAGTCTATTGCAGACTTTGTCACTCGTTGGAGAGGGATAATCAACCAATTGTCTTTCTCCCTTCCTCAATCCCAACAAATCGAGTTGTTTACTCGATCTTGTGCTAATCACATTTCTTCCACTTTAAGGATCCAAACTTTTCATACCTTTGAAGAAGCCTTTACAATGGCACGCAAACTTGAATCTCGCGCCATTGAACAAGGGAAACTAAAACTTCGCTCTAAATCTAAACTCAATTTTTATCAGTTTACCAAACCAAATTCTTCCCCTTCTAAAGACAAGAATCAGGGATCCACCAACGCTATCGTATTAAAAACATCACGAACCGATAATACTTCTAATCAAACACCCCGAAGAGACTCCTCATCTTCTCGAAAAGGGACTTCATCATCTTGATCCTTCGCTCCATTGGGGGAATCATATGCCTCTATCTTAGAGAAAATGTTGGAAGTGCACATGATCGAACTTCCCCCTATTAGGAATATTGATGAAAACTAAGAACGTCCATTCTGGTATAGAGAAAATGATTTTTGTCATTATCATAGAACCAAAGGTCATGACATCGAACGATGTCAGACTTTCAAAAATCTTGTCCAGAAACTTATTGATAAAGGCAAGCTCATTCTGGATAACCCAAATGCTCCCCCAAATCAGGCACTGGATGTTTTTAAACAACCTTTTCCCAATCACTCCCCGAATCATAATGCCTCAGAGTCTCAAAATCCAAATACTCATACTATCGACTTCATCTCTACTGAAGAAGCTTCTTCTGAAACCAAGCCATCTGCGAACACATCAACCGAATCAGAACCTCCTTCCACTTCGCCAATCACTAAAATTCCACCATCTTCCGATAGCCCGTCTTTGAATATTCTTACATTGCTAGATACGGGTTCATCTCTCTCCACTCCTTTGTCTAACCTTCCAGCCATACCCGAGACAGTGTCATCCTCATCTGTCTCATCGTCAAACATTCTTTCAATGCTCGAGGCAATTACATCCCTTCGAGTTTCCACTACCGATACATCTACTTCTGTTGCTCCCATTCTCGCTGCAACTATGCCCCTGGTGAACGTACCTATAATTGTGCCGACTCCGACGGAAGCGTCTTCGATTTTGACTCTTCCTGTCTCTTTTCCTACAGTAGTTTCCACCCATAATTACTGCACCAGAAGTAGTTCCTTCGCAAGGAACTGCTTCTTCATCACTCACTTCTTCCACCACTAGTGGCTGCTTCGGCCTATTCAAGGGAAAATCAAAAGAAGTAGCACCAACACCTATACGCTCGGTTCCTGAACTTAAACCGAGACAACCAAAATCTAACGTTGCGCCATCAGTACCTCCCCATTTGCTTCCCCCGAAAAGGTTACAATCACCTTATGCCGTTGAAGTTGTCACCATCCCTGAAAAAGGAAAGCCCATATTTCGAACCATTAAGACCCTTGGTGCTTTCCCACAAAAATCTCTCTCTACGCCCCATAAAAGATTGGATTTGTCCGCTGAGAAGGCGTCTTCTTCTACACACTTATCAAAACCATCATCTTTTTCTACAACACATCCTTCACCAACACCCCGAAAAACCGACTTACCTACTAAAAGGATGTCACCTCTTCTATCAGGATCATCATCTTCATTACCAAAAGCCAGGACACCCTATGTCCCTTCGATTACACCTACTTTGGGAGCTTCTTCCTCGTCTAAATTGACATTATCTAAATCATCAGTAAATTCGACCAAGCAACCCCCTTTATCTCTGAAGACCGCAACACCTGTCACATCTCCATCATCTTCAAAATCTATTTTAGGGGCTCCCCCTCCACCAAAATCAATCATGTCTCACTTACTTCCATCTCAGGTGCCCGAGACTGCTCCTCCAAGTGTCCAAAAAAGTAAGATGATCCCTAAAAAGACTATCAAACCTAACATGCAGGTTCTTTTGCCTCGGCAGTCTGTTAAGGTAAAAGAGGCACCTTCATCACCTCTGTCCTCATCTTCGTCTACCGGGTTCTACACCGAAATCCTTCACCAACTTATCCAATCTTCATCCATATCCCTTCCTCCGATTAAACCCTATAACCCTAAAGGAGTTAAACCTACCTGGTTTAACTCTGATCTAATTTGTGCTTACCACCGTACCCCGGGTCATGATACTGAGGGATGTAAAGCTCTTCAAGCTGTTGTCAACAACCTTTTGGAAGAAAGTGATCTTTTGCTGGAGGAGGAGGAACAAGTATCTCCTATCATCTTAGCCCCATCTGAGCCCCAACGATCCACTCAGACCTCTAGTGATTCCACTCCAATGGATCTTCCACCTTCTCAAATTGACACAATCCATATCGCCACTAGAACCCAACACTATGATAATCCATCTTCATCTACAGCATCTCGACCACGGGTTGTCATTTCTGCAGCCCCTGAAGGAGTTCCTCCTTCCTCATTAGCCCCACGACCTAAGGTCTCTATTCGTGCTGCACCTCGGGCTCAAATTCCCGTGTCAGTTGAGGAAAGTGTTATGAAACAACTCACTCAGGCTCCGGTCAAAATGTCTCTTTTTGACCTCATCCAATCCTCTCCACAACATCGCCAGGCTCTGATTGATAATCTGCGTCGCATCGCAGTGAATTCAGATGAGCCCCAGCCCTATGAGTTGGTTGTTGGATTGAATAGACCATCAACCGCCATTTCTTTTGAAGATTCAGAAATTCCTCCTCTTTCTTCAGAGGATTCGGAGGCTCCCCTCTTTATCACTGTCCAAATCGACAACACCACATTAAAACGCGTTATGATCAACAGTGGAGCTGCACTCAATGTCATCTCCTCGCACACATTTGAGCAACTTAAGTTACCAAAGAACGTAGTGTCACCCCCACCTTTCGCCCTTCGATCATTTAACGATCAACTAGCAGTTACTTTAGGAACTGTGGTCTTACCCATTCAAGTAGGTAAGAAGCTGCTTCACGAACTCTTCTACATTGTCGAAGGAAAATTCCATTATAATATGATCCTCGGGCGCTCCTGGATTCGCGCCATGCATTGTGTCCCATCCACCCTCCATCGATGCTTAAAATATCAATATGAGGGCAAAGTATATACTCATCCAGGAGATCCTTTTCCTTCCGCACAATGCGACATGACCACAAGGTCTGCCCCTCTAAAAGAAAATACTTCTTCTCCTGACGGGGCCTCATCTTCTTCCATACCAGCAACCAAACTACCGGATTTACAAAATCTAGAAGAAACATTGTAGCGTTTCTCACTAGGAGAGCTTCCTCTCTTTTCTTTCGACGCCCATCTCAACCCTAGTGAGTATGGTAGACCGGACAAACAACCTGAATATCAACCAGGTCTCGGTCGCATCGTCACCATTGGTCTGCCCCATCAATAGACTAATTTCATCTACGGTGGTCTTGATACGCCTCACTATCGCCCAGATTCTCCTCCTAGGACCAAACCTTACTTAACAGGGTTCGATTATCTACAGAATCCCACGTTTGCAAAAACTTATTTATATCGATGCGCGTGGAAGGGTTTTGGCCTAGGAAAATATGAACAAGGTGTGCATGACCTCACATCCATTCCCACTCTCATGCCACATCAAAAATTTGGTTTAGGATTTAAACCTCTTTCAAAAGCCACCGTCACTATCCTCGATGAGCCTCTTCCTATTGAGGAACCATCTTCTCCCGCTAAGTCAGAAGCATCACTCGATGTGGACGATGACATTTCCATCCCGCCTAACTTTTTTTTTTGATCAATACCATTTCCTTAGGGCCGCTAGCCTATAAGACTAACAACCGGTCCGCTTCCATACCGTTAATCTACCCTGAAATAGTTGGAGACGATTCTCCTACTATCAACACTATCCACTGTGTGGATGATGATTCTGTCCTCACCTATCTGGGGGCAGAGGATTCATATCTTCCCAAGACTATTCCTTCTGACACATCTACGCTTCTCAATGACGCCACTGTCGACCTTAATATAGGGACTTCTGAAGACCCTCGCATCATTAAGGTCGGCCAGTCTCTTAATCCACAGGAGTTAGGAGATTTTACCACTTTTCTTTCCAACCATCGTCAAGCCTTTGCTTGGTCATATGAGGATATGCCAGGACTCGATCCCGATATTGTGGTCCACAATATCGTTACTCTTCCCAACATCAAACCAGTTAAACAAAAACTACGTAAAATGCACCCTAGAGTAGCCCTTCTTGTTAAAGAAGAATTGCAGCGCTTACTCTCGGCTAACTTCATCCAACCCATCGATTATCCACAATGGGTTTCTAATGTAGTACCAGTAACTAAGGCTACTGGGAAAATTCGCATTTGTACCGACTTCCGGGATCTTAATCTTGCTTGTCCAAAAGATGATTTTTCCTCTACCTAATATCGACCAACTCGTGGATTTAACTGCGGGTCATGAGATGCTTTCTCTTATGGATGGTTTCTCTGGATATAATCAAATTCTCATCGCACCAGAAGACCAACATAAGACTTCTTTCATAACTCCTTGGGGGACCTTTTGCTATCGCATCATGCCTTTTGGTCTTAAGAACGCAGGGGCAACCTATCAACGAGCGATGACCTACATCTTCCATGATCTCTTACACAAAACTATGGAAGATTATGTTGACGATCTCCTCGGTAAGTCCAAATGTCATCAGGATCATCTTTTCATCCTTGCACCTCTCTTTGAGAGGCTTATCCGCTTTTGTCTTCGTCTAAATCCATCTAAGTGCGTGTTTGGCGTTCTCACTGGTAAACTTTTAGGTTTTACCATTTCCATTAGGGGTATTGAAGTAGACCCCACGAAAATAAAAGCTATCCTTGAGATGCTTCCCCCTTCTAACTTAAAACAACTCCGCAGTCTCTAAGGACGTCTTCAATCAGTGCGTCGTTTTATCTCACAATTGTCGGACCGTTGTCAGCCTTTTCATCATCTCTTCCATAAGAATGTTCATTTTGAATGGGATGAACATTGCTAAAAGGCCTTTGATGATCTCAAAGCTTATCTTCTTTCTCCACCTGTGCTTACACCTCCACGCGAGGGGGAGCCTTTCTATCTTTATATCTCTGTGACTGACCATGCTCTGGGAGCCATGATTTCGCATCGGGACACTTGCGGTAAAGAACAAGCTGTCTATTACATCAGTCGCACCCTCCATGAGTACGAAACACGTTATTCTGAAGCTAAAAAGCTGTGTTGTGCTCTCTTCTTCGCAACTTCTAAGCTTCGTCATTACCTCCTTAATCACAAAACTTACATTGTCACAAGTATCAATCCACTCAAGACAATTCATGCAAAACCTTATCACAATGATCATATCACTCGTTGGCTCATGCTTATGACAGAATTTGACCTCGAGTTTATCCCGCAAAAGTCTATCAAGGGTCAGGTTATTGCAAATCAATTAGCTGATGCTCCTCTTCCGGACACTCAAGACCCCCTTGCTCAATTCCTTGATGAATATATCCAACAAATTGATTTTGGTCTGTCTCCATTTAAAGTAAAGCTCTTCTTTGATGGATCCAAATGCCAGCAAGGGGGAGGTGCGGGTTTCGTGATGATTCCTCCTTGGGGTACGCCTATCCCAGTTGCACACAAATTGAACTTTGAGTGTACCAATAATATGGCTGAATACGAAGCTCTTGTCTTAGGTCTCCAAAATGCCATTAATCTCGGCGCTCGTCATATTGACATCTTTGGTGATTTTGAACTCATCGTTAATCAAGTCATGGGTGTCTATCAATGCAAGAATGATATCCTTCAAAAATATCGTGACATCGTTCTTGCTCAACTCCAATCTTTCGATAAATTCACTATCCAAGCTATTCCTCGCACTGCAAATCGATTCGCAGATACAATGGCTTCGTTAGCCTCACTTATCCCACCTTTTACCGAAGACTCGCGACTTTATGTGGCTGTGCAACGATTAGATCAACCATCTCATCTTAGGCAACTAACTTTAATCCATGCTGTCACAACCCATACTCAGGATGAGTGGTATCAACAAATTGTTGATTATCTATCTCATTCGGTGCTTCCCCTAGATCTGACTTCCAATGGTAGAAGATCTTTTATCCAACGCGCTAATCGCTATACCATTCTAGGCGGGATTCTCTACAAACGCGGCTTTGATGGTATTTTGCTTCGGTGCCTCAAAACCCATGAATCATCTAAAGCCATCCAGGAGGTCCATGACGGTATCTGTGGTGGACATTTTAGTGGCTTAGCTGTAGCTAAGCGCATCTTACGTTTGGGATATTATTGGCCTTCTCTTAATCAAGATTGTTGTGAATACACTAAGAAATGTGTCAAGTATCAACAACATTCCAATCTCACACACATCCCTAGTCAAGCTTTGCAACCTACGACGGATTTGTGGCCTTTTTTGCAATGGGGTCTTGATCTTATTGGTCTCATCAATCCCCGTTCTTCACAACGTCATCATTCTATCATTACTGCCACTGAGTACTTTACTAAGTGGGTGGAGGCTATCCCTCTTTCTTCAACAAAGGCTAAGCCCATAGTTGATTTTGTCTATTAGCACATCATTTGTCGCTTTGGTGTCCCACACAAACTCATCACAGATAGTGGCAAGTCTTTCAAGAACATTGATTTGCAGAACCTCTGCAACGCTTTCAATATCAAACTCAGTTTTTCTTCCCCATACTATCCTCAAGCTAATGGTCAGGCCGAAGCTTCCAATAAAACTTTGCGTAATATCCTCACAAAGGTAACTAGTCGAGCTGGTAGGGATTGGCATTTACATATCCCTTTTGCTCTCTGGGCTTATCGGACTAGCATTCGTACTCCTACTGGTGCTACTCCCTTCTCTCTCGTCTATGGGTCTGAGGCTGTTCTTCCTTTGGAAGTCCAAATCCCATCTCTCTGTGTTTCTCTTAGAGAATTCGTCTCTGATGAGGACTATCGTCAAAATCGTCTAGCCCAACTTGAATTATTAGATGAGCGGCATCTCAACGCTCTTGAACATCATCAAGTCTATCTCAAGTGTGTCAAACGTGCTTATAACAAGCACTTGCAGCACCGTGACTTCAAAATTGGGGATCTTGTTCTTAAAGAAAATAAAAATGTTACTACACTTGAAAGAAGTCAACGTGGTAAGTTTGCTCCCAATTGGATGGGCCCATACATTATCACTCATAAATATGGGTCTGGGGCTTATCGTCTATCTTCCATGGATGGTATACCTGAAGCGGAACCTCTTAATGCCTTGCATCTACGGCCCTTCTATTGTTAAAATTTATCTTACACAAGTCTAGTCGCAACACAGATCTTTCATCCATCTAAACAACCAGTCATATACTAACGTCGTCTCATGACGAGACCGTCTAGTTTTTCCTACCAATGTGAGTTCCTTAGGTTGCTGCCTTTTTCTTTATTTTTATGCGTCATCAATGATCAGATCTACTCCAGACATCCGACTGGGGCATCCTGCATTTTCATCTACCTCTTTCAAACTTGGGATCGTCTGTTCTATCACCCATCCCATCCCTAGTTTGAGGGGGATCGCATCATCACTCATTCTTCCCTTCTTCCATCTCTTTGTTTTTGTCTCATAACCTTGCTTATCGCAAGTTAATTGACAAAAAGGGGCAAAATGTAGACACTTAAAATTGGTAACTCAATTTAGTGTCCCTCGCATCCGTTTACCTGCTCAGGAAACCTGGGGCACGTTTACGTCACCAACTATCCCCTTGGGATATTATCCAATTTGTGATTTAAACACTTATTCTAAATTTAATTCACCCCATCATATCTTACCCATGAGTGATTAAATATTAAATATTTAATTACACTTCTTCCCATGCATCTTAACCACTTATCTACCCCAAATTTATTCTATCTATGTATCACCCCTATTTTTCCTCTTCCCCAAGCGGGATATTCCCCGTATTTGGGGTAATTCTCATCTTTCTAGAAATCAATCATTTTTGCCATCTCGGGAGTCTGTCCCGCGATCGGCGCCGACCTATACGGTCGGCGCCGATTTTCTAGGAGCGGCGCCGATTATAAAAGCAAGTCCAGAACTCAGTTCTAGGACTGAAGAAAAAAGACCGAAAAGCACACACGACGGAAAAAGGCGAACAGAGAGAGAGAAAGAGACAGATCGCGAAAGAGACACAGGTTGTAAGAAAGAGAAATCTTTTAGCATCAAGTGTATCAAATGAGGGCAGATCCTGTCTGAATCAATCCCTGAGAGGAGCACCGTTACTCTGCTTCTATCACATCAACATCACACGCATCCATCGATCCTCTGGTGACTCTGTTCCAGTATCTTACCGACTTCGGCAAAATCCAGCAGACGTCAACTATCTGTCTATCACTTCCCAATTCCCGAATCTTCTCGCATTGTCCCCGATTGACCGATCTGCTCCCAGTCGACACCGATCTGTTTCAGTCGACGCCGATCACACCAGTCGATGCCGATCACATCAGTCGACGCCGATTATACCTAATCGACGCCGATCATCCTGCAGATAGGTAAAAGGACACAGGTAACACAATTTCAGCTTTATTTTATAATTTCCTGTTTTCTGTAGCTTTCTGTCTACTGTTTAAATTCTGCTTTTTATTACTATAATCAGAAAATCTAGTCTTTTTGTACATCTTTTATCATGTATGCTTCTTTACTTAATTGAAAACGTGGACTGACATCCGCCGAGGAAGCTTATCGCTTCCTGGACCCGCTTCTCGGGCAGTCCACCCAAATATCTTTTAACGCCATCTTTTTCTGTCAAGCATCGGTGTCTTGCAGGTTACTCGGATCTATTGTGCGAATTGCTCGTGTGCGCCCGTCTTATCTACATCGACCTCCTTATCCGTCTACATCTTCGGATCTTGTCCATCAGGTATCGATTTCATTGGAGTTTTTCAGGGTTTTTGTGTTTAGTTTGGTGCATTAACTTGGACAGGTAACAAGCGCGAAATCCTTGATCTACAATATGTGTCTTCAAGAGGAGGAAGGTCTGAAACAAATATTTCCATACTGACTTTTCTTATCATGTTAGTTATTGGGCTATTAGACGAAATATATTTTTGTCTGATCATATGTTCACAATCTTAGCACCATAGATAGTCATAATTTGGGTCATGAATAAGGCTTTCATGACTACATACGAATGTTTTTTCTCTTTATCTTTCCTTTTTGGCTCTATTGTAGACTCAGTAGAAAGGTATGAGGAAGTATATCTAGCAGAAGAGCTTATGGACAGTAGTTATTTTCTTCTAAAAGATAGAGATACAACTTTAGAAGTCTCAAAAACATTAGTAGCTTTTTGGAAAGATGGTTGACCACTTTCTAAGGTTTTCTTTGATCAAGTCCACTATTTTGGAACCTTGATATCTAACCATAAAATCAATTCAAGTTTTATTTTATTTGAATCTATAGTAACATGACTCACCAAGTTTTTGCCCTTTGTGAGACCATTTTTGACAGTAGGATGGAGGGTTTTGACAAGACTATAGACAATATTATAGTGAATGGAAAGTGGAAAAACTCCAGGCTTCATGTTTATACCATTTGTGGCAAGACAAAGATGTGGGACTTGCTTTAGAATATTATATTGGTGGATACTTTCAAGGTATTTTGGAAAGAATTCAAAGGATACAATACCATTACGTAAACTAGTTTGTACAAAAAGAAGGTAATCCTTAAAACTATGGTGATGTCAGTCAAGAAAACGAAAAAGATCTGATGCATTCAATCCTATTCTGAAAAGAGGTGTGATGCCTATTTGAACGCATCTAATATGCAAAAATTTATAAAACTTATGATTATTCAAAAACTTGATATTTTTTAGGTTCTATCAAAGGGATATCATACTCATGTTTATCATTATGAGAAACTATATAACAAATTACCTAGTCTTACAAGTAAAAGCAACAACTAAATGAAAAGGATATAATTTTTCATAAACCTAGTTATATGAGATCTTAAGCATCTTCTATTCTGGTAGGGGCTCTATTTCTTCTAAAATGTTAGTAGTTGAATTGATTGTAAATAGATCAACAAGACTCATAAGGCCTTCTTCTACTTCATCTTCTCTCTAAAAAATTCTCTCAGGTTGCTCCATTATTGCAAGCTATCTTTGATTTCGCATCTTACAGTATCGGTCAAAAACCTACACACATACTATGGCTTATAAAAGGCTCACCTCTTTATATGATAACAAACAACTAGTAAAGATAATGAAAATAATGATAGAACTAGTACAAATCATGATGAAGAAAACATATATTATTAAACCAAAGATGAAGAAACATATGCTTAGTATTATTTTTAACCAACTTTGTATACAACCTTACTCTGATTAAATTACAATTAGGCTTGGAATATAAAACTGATGTATATTCATATTATTAAATTAAAATTATATATATATATATATATATATATTTGAAATACAATAAATGATAAATATATACAATTTGTTAGGGAACATGCTAAATATAGTAAATAAGCAAGAGGATACGATAATTTTTTTTGTTTTTGTGACTAATATGGATGTGAAGATGGAGGAAAAAAGTTGGAAATTTGATATATTTTCTTTGTCTCCGAAATTAGGTCTCTTTCTTCCTCCGGATGGAATCGCCCAATTGGATAGAAATGACCAACTATAACTTGTACAATTTTACATGGAAATGTCGTGATATGGAAAATTAATTTGTGACTTCATGACCACTTTCAACTAGTGTTACTCAGTGTGGGATAAGGAGATGAAAGATCTCTACAAGTTGTTGAAATCAACCTTCTCTTCTAAAAAACCTAGCTTCTTGAAAGTCCTATAAAAAGGGGCTAGAAGTTTGAGTTGTGACACCCTTACATCTCCTACGCATCACTACTCCATAAAATCCACATAGTTCTCCACCTATTGGAAGTGTAATTGTGCTCTTTTCATGTACATGCATGTAACTAGAATTTATCTCCTGAACACTTGAAAATGATCACTATTATTTGAATTTGAATGCTTTGAATTTTCTTTTATTTCTCTATAAACTTGGTTTAGAGTGCTTCTTACTTGTATAGGGGCTACCCTAGTGTATACTCTTGAAATAGGGAAGAATAGAGTATTTTGATTAGTGCTTGATAGTTATTTTTTGGATGAGGTTTTGATAAATTTCAAGTGAGTAAATGGGTTTCTTTGATTTGTATCTATGCACCTCCAAGAGTAATATTTGACTTTAAGGATGATATTAAGGGGGAAGATCCACCCATATAAAATTTCCCATTTGAAAATATGACCGTTTTAAGTCTATAGAAAAAATTGACTAGCAAGGACAAAATCGATCAGTTGATCTTGTCCCTACTAGATGATTTTATCCAATGGGGAAAAAATCTTAACTGATGTTTCAAAAAAATATTTGAAAGATATATGAGTTATTTTTATTGATGGAGGCATTCATGTAGGTGTTTAAGTAGTGAAATGAGGGATTTCAAGCCTTAGGGTGGAGTGAGATAATGCATTTAAGTTTGATTTATGCACACAAGTCATGTGTAAGGGACATAAGTTAAAAGTAACATCATCAACTTCCAAATGAAAAAATTTGGGTGTCTACATTTAACTCCCCTTTAATCTAGTAAATGTAATCCTCCAGTTAAAATAATCGTGTACTTGAATGTGTAGACACACTTTTCTTTTTATTTAATTCTCGAGTGTTTAAGTGTTTGAAATGTGTCTAAAGCATAACCTATAAAATAAGTGTACTCGACACCCACATATGGAATTTGAAACTTTAAATTTGAAATATTTATATTTAAAATAGAAATGAAAATAGATATAACAAGGATGGAGTACATTTGTATATGTAAAGGCCCACCTTTCTTTTTTAAGATTGAAGAATCTTGGTGAAGATTGTGCCCCCTGGGTGAGGAACATGGAGAAGAAGATTATTTTTTAATAAGTGGAGAACTAGGGGTGATCAATCCTGAATTTATAGAAACCAATATTATCCAATGAGGTTGAGGGAATAGTAGACCCAACAATCATGTTTTGATGATAAATACACAATTTACCACTCGAAAATAGAAAACCACAACGAGTTTTATAGTAATGATGCCAAAGCTAATGAGTGTCACTAGATCTAACATTGCAGCGACCCTCTGGCAGGTGACCATTAAATGCACCATATTTTTTTATTAGAGATGAATCCCATTGTGTTGATATATGTTAGTTGTCTTTGGTATGTTAAGAGATCGCAAGTCTAGGAGTGAATGGGGGTATATGGTCTCGATAAAATATAGACTCTTGATTTTTTTCCCTATCAATAATTTTTATTTCCTTTCCATCGAATGTGTGTGAATTATACTTCCTCTAGCAAGGAAGTTATAAATATTTCCTCTTCTTGGATGGAATTCAAAGACAATGAGTTAATGTTTCCATCCTTCAAATCATTGATACTTTTTTAGAATGACCTTGCATAATTAGCTTCTTCTATCCTTTATTATTCTAACCCCTTAAGAAGGGAAAACCCTTCAACTTGGTTTCTAGATCCAAATCCCATGTCCATTGTAATTCACTAGAATTGGTTGAGATACTGAATCTAAAACATATACAACCCACACCAGTTGGGCTTGGGTTTATTTTTACAGCACCATCAAAATTTAAATTCATATATCCTTTTGGAGTAGGAGTTTGGAGGATCCTTCAACATTCAATTTTCTTGCCTCATAATCGAGGGAAGGGCTCAAGAACTTCCGTGATATGATATTTAATTGATTAAACCCTAATTGAATTTTGAGATAAATCTCCCTCATTTACCGGTGAGGCTCCCGTGTAAGATTTTGTCAATTATATTTCCTAATATCTATTTGTTGGTATTACTTTAACTATGTAGCTCATGAACCATAGCTAGACAGTTTTGCAGCAAGTAAGCAATTGTAAGAGAAAGGAAATATCTGTAGAAGAGGAAAATAATAGAAAACGGGGAAGAAAGGTAGAAAGGATGTGCAACCCAATCAATAGTTTACAGAGTTGATTGCATGCACATAGACGAAACAAATAGATCATTAAATACAGAATTTGAAGCAAAGGAAAGTTTCAGATCTAGATCTAAATAACACAAAGTTTATGAATAGATCTAGAAATAAATAAGAAGACAAATGCACCGTTGACACAAAGTTCTCCGGAAATCTGCCTCTTCTCTATTCCTCTGCTTGCAGAAAGCTATCAGGGGTTTCAGCTCAAAGTCTGGAACACAAGAATGCTGATTACAAATTCTGATCCTTTAACCCGTAGGTTCTTCCTCTATTTATAGTGTATAAAGGGAAATTACAAATAGGAAGCTTTAAATGAATTCCCGCATGTGGAAGCTATGAAAAGGGAAACAACTGGCAATCTTCCTCCTAGAATTCCTCTTTGCATGACATGCATGATTTATAACTGAAAAATAGAACCTTCTATTTTGCATGTCTGCCACCTATTTCCAAGTAATTGACTTCTTCAAGTAACGAATTTTAAACCAATCACTTAAGTTTTATAATTTAATTGATTGCTCAATTACTTTGTTGGAGAAAATAAAAGAAAGAGGAAAAGAAATAAGAAGAAAGTTGCAACCCTCCCAGTCTTGTTCTTCTTCCATATTCTGCATGCGGTTGACTCTTTTGCCTTTGATTCTCACCAAACTGGATCTGGAAGCTATGCATGATTGTGATTTGCTTGTGGGTATTGCCTTTGACCTGTCTTCCCTTCTATCCTTGAAGCTTTTGCAATTCTTCTTCAGTACATGCAATTTTAAATTCTGGAAAAGTAAATTCAATGAAGGCTTCAACTGGAAGATTGGGAGCACATGCACAAGATCCTGGAAGGAATTTTCCATGCATTGACTTCTACATGGGCTGCGTTAGAAACAAGAGGATGAATTTTTGCCGGAAGCCTTTGCAATTATGAGATCTGGATCTGTCAATTAAATCGGTGATAGGTTCAGGGCCTATGTTTGTATCATTGACTTCAGCAAATCTGGAAGCTATGCATGATTCTATTGATCCTTTTCTTTCATCATGCTTCATCATGGCTGGAACAATCTTTGTCTGAGCTCTTTTTCTTTTAATTCTGCCAGAATCCCTTGCAATTGGATCAATTTGTGCAGATCTGGAAACTTCTTCAGATTCGAAAGATATATTCAATGTATCTGACATTGATTTGAACTTCTTTTCACTAATATGAGCACCTGTGATGAATACCTGCAATTAATTCAGACAAAGATGAAGTCCAGAGCATGAATACTTGATTTCTATCACCAAAAATCTGCATATGAAGCCTGCTGCCCTAAAATTTGAGGTTTTGCTTGCATGCAAAGCAAGAAAAAATATTATTTAATTCACCAGAGCACTTATACCAACATGCAGATAATTATCATAGCAAGAATCAAGCCATTCCAACCCTAGGCGCCAAACCTTGAAGCTCCCTGGCAATGAAAAACACTCTTTAATGCAAAAACCTCCTTCCTTTGGCGCCAAAACTTGTCCGGGCTGCAATCCTTTGCAAAAAGAATTAATTACTTCTTTATTATGGCAGCCCATGCTTATATAACCCTCAACATTCTATTTTTAATAATTTCCCTTCCTATTTCTAGCAATTTAATTAATAAACAATCATGTTTATTCACCCAAATTGGGTGCCCAATCATGCATGATGTTGGTTGCTTTTAAATAAATTTATTTTATTTATTTTTAGCATGCATCCTTGACTTCTCCTTAGCTCTTCCACTTGCATTGACTTTCCTTCTATTTATGGTGCCAAAATTGGGTGAATAAACCATTAATAAATATTATTAAATGCATTGTATTCACCCAAGGTGGGTCACACTTTTTGGCAAGAGGAATTGCTAAAAATAAGAAGTCAACTTGATGGGAATTTCCACCCTGCACTGCAGCTCCAAAAATCCCCTCTTCCACTTAAGTGATTTGACTTTCATCATGGGAATTTTTACCCTGCAAGGCAGATAAGAAATTCCCCTACTGCTTTAAGTGATTTTTCTTTTATAATAAGAATTTTTATACCTGCAAGGCAGGTAAGAAATTTCCACCTGCCTGCCACCTCTAATATTCCCATTGCATCTTAAGTGACTTTGACTTCATGGGAAAAATTACCCTGCAAGGTAGGTAAGAAATTTCCACCTGCCTGCCACTACCACTGACAGGCTTAAAGTCTTCCCCAAAAAGTTGCTTGCATTAAAACTATCTGCCTCCTTTAATTCCAAAAAATCTCTTTGGTGGGAAAAACTTGCCTGCCAGGCAGGCAGAAAATTCCCATCGGTGCTTTAAGTGATTTTTCTTTATTTTATAATGGGAATTTTCACCCTGCAAGGCAGGTAAGAAATTCCCGCCTGCCTGTCGCCTCTAATTTTCCCATCGCAGCTTAAGTGACTTTGACTTCATGGGAAAAAGTACCCTGCAAGGCAGGTAAGAAATTCCCACCTGCTTGCCACTACCAAAAATCCCATTGCAGCTTAGAACTCATTAATTCCAAAAAATGCGACTTGCCTGGGAGAGGCTTTTTGTGCATGACTTCATCCTTTTTGGTTAGAAGCTTGCATTTTGAGGTTGATTCCTTCTGGTGCTGTGTCAGTAGATGATCTCCAGATGCTTCAGGAAATTAAACAGACTATACTGGTGAAGGAATTGACCTAGGGGAATTTCACAGAGAAACAACGGAGTGGAGAAAAACACAAAAGAAATAAATAAAAGTGAAAAATGTTGCCAGAAGTTGCAGACAATGCCCTGAATTCATTCCTGGTGAAAACCCTATTGAGATGAGTGAATACTGGCATGCAAAACTTCAACAGGATTCAACCGGAGCACAATTTACTTCAAACGGGGCATTATTTATTCAATAAATAATTAAATAAAAATTTCCCGTAGACAAAACTTGGCGGAGGGATAAAATGAGTTTGGGCATCTGGGTATTTGTCGAAATTGGCTCATATGATTCACTGGGAATATCCTAACATAATACAGACATCTTCTGGCAATAAAAACACAAAAAGACCCGTTATTTTAAAAGAATGATTTTTTTTAAATGAGTAGTCCCAGATTTTGTTTACCATTACACTGCTCTATCATCAATTTTGGGAATATTATTTGATAAAGCTAGTAAAAAACATTTGTGCTTCATGTTTAAACTATTTGTTCTATTTTTCTCGTTCTTTGTCCAAAATTGTACAACTAGGTCAAGATGTGGGGATCAATACTGACAGAATTTTATGGGCCTTACTCCTCAAGTTCATTGACTTTGTTTACAATTTGAATATCTTCTTTATGTTGTTTCATTTTCCTAGGGTTTGTCTTATTAGAATATTTCACCTGTGGATGGCTATACAAGAAAGTCGATATCAATTTATAACTTACTTGGGTACTCTTGCAAGTTCCTATTGCAAATATCATTCAAAAAGCACTCATATTGCAAGCTCCTAGATCTGCCCAAATTAGTCGTACATCAATTTGACTAGTCCTTACTATAGATCTAAAACACTCAACTAGGTCAAAGAGACTAACTTCCTTCATTTGGAAGCATGTAAAGATCATATATCCATTTCTTAACACGAGCAAAGTCATTTCAAACATTGTTTAAGGGTTTCAAACAACGAATTGTTAGGTCATATAGCTGAATCACACCACATCACACTACTACCATGATGGGTATATTCTACACTTTATAGTCGTCCCACATCTTAGTGTTAAGATATATGAGGGAGCCCCTAGGGGTTGGTTAGTTGTTTACACTTGTACAAGAACCTAAGATAATTACATTAGGATTTATTCTACAATGAGGGCATGTAGTGTAACACTTGGATTGGTTCAACACCTGGGAGTCTTACTATCAAAGGTTAGTTAGCCTTAACTAAAAATATGTTAGAACGTTTAATATTAAGTGTTCTTGGAAATAAACTATAGTTTATAATTATATAATTTAGAATATATAATATTTTAAATTATTTAATATGAACTACATGTTTATTATGTTAATTGGTTATTTAAAATCAATTAATTTTATTTGGGGTACTTTGTGAGAAGTCACACCCATTAGTTTTATCTATTTGACCTGTGGGGTCAATTGAATTCATATGAATTGTGTGTGAATTTCACATTGTGAATTCACAGGAGGAGAGAAGCGAGGAAAGGAGATTGTATTGGTTTGAGTTTCTTATTAATGGAAAATCTTTCTCCATGGTTTTTCACCCTTCGGGGTTTTCCACATTAAAACCTTGTGTTTGTGTTGTTTTATTGCATTTGCTATAATGTTGTTGTAATGTTTGTAATATTATTTTAATTAATAATAATGTTGTTGATGTGGTTAACCCATCTAACCTCACAAAATATGTTTTTTCTTTTTGGTTCTCTAATGAAGGAATCTGATGGTTTTTATGATTTCCACTTTGTTACAAGTGATTATAGGTCATCCCAAAGTTGTGTGTGCAAGAGTGAGATACAATGAAGGCCATTTCTAGACAAGCAAAGCACACAAGAATTTTTTGATCTAATCTATCAAAGGGCCCAATACTGTATAGTTTTAGGTCTAGACTATACAAATCATGCACATCCAGATCCTCCCTATTTTTTCCTATACAACTACATTCCTCTCTCCACTTGTGTATTTGGGTAATTATACATCATTTATCAATCGTTATATGTATGAATGCATTATTCTAATTGTGAATTATTATTGTTAGAAGTTAATTATATTAAAATAGTATGCATGTTGTAAACCCTTACATCCTTCTTATTTTTTTGCATTCTCATAACTCTATAAATTAATTAGGGTGTAAATATTTGGTGAACCTAACTCTTTAAATTGAATTTTCTCAAACCTTAGTGGCCCTAAGGGTTCGTTTCTTATTTTCTATGGTTAGTTGGTTTTATGCCCTTTTGATCATTGAATCTCACTTAATTCATCGACATTGAAAATATAGCTTTATCCTTTCTTATAAGCCTTACTCCACCCATCATCTCAATTATCCCACACCCTCTTATCTATTGGATAACATTTTTAATAGGAATCTAATGTTTGAAGAATACATATGAATATCTATTGCAAATCATGTTCTTCATGAATATGACAAGGTGAGGGTACAAGTCATGACATGTATCTAAAATCATTCTTTAGATGAGATGACATAAACCATCATTTATTGAGCCTCTCATCCATATTCTTCTTTTAATACCTTCTCCATGATCAATTAGGAATCTAATGATTGCATCCTTAGATTGGACATCCCCTCCTTCCTTGTCATTTAGTATGCATACATCAACCATTCATATACATAAGTACCTATTTCATTAGGGACATCTAATCCTCACTTTGTAGTATACTATGTGACTATCCCTATGACCACTACTATACCCTACATCTCCTATCTACACTCATAGTGCCTCACATATTATTCTTCTAACACACAAACTCTTGAACCCCTTGTTCATTATTTACAAGCTCAAATATTACAATTATAACAAGGTGCATCTACTTCTTCTCATATTATGGATTCTACTCAATTGCTTCATAACCCACTTGCACCCAAAGTGGCTTCATACCCTTTAACCTATGAATTTTTTCTCCTAAGATTCCTATCTATGATGGTAAGGTGATCATGAAGAACACCTTCTGTACATGTTTCATGTCAGTGCTTACTTGGAATACTCTTCAAATGATACATTTCTTACCAAGATATTTTCCCTCAAGAGTCTCAAATATTTTTCATTACAATGGTTTTATGATCTACCCATGCATTCTGTTAAACATTTCACTCCTCTGGCTAATCAATTTCTTGCATAATTTTCCATCAACATTTGAGACAAGTATCTTATGCTCAAATGGATAAAATATGACAAGGTTCCAATGAACCCATCAATGATTATGTTTATGATATAAGACCATACACTTTACTAAGATGAACAATATTTTGGAAAATAGTGAATTACAAGATCTTTTTACTCAAATTCTCTTTGTTCCTTTACAATAATAATTATTTTTGACAAGTTCAATTCATTCGATCATCTTTTTCATACTTTGAAAAGAACATGAAGCTAAGCTCCTCAACATGAATAAGCTCAAATATGTTGTCTAATCCTACTAGCACATCTACTCACAAGTTTCAAATCCAAGGACTACTTTTAAGAACAAGGCTATTAATGATAAACCCAAAGCTAAAACCATTGTCAATGCAACGTCTTAACCTACAAATCTACAATTACAACCATCTCAATGAAATTTCACTTGTTTATCTTATGCACCACAAAAATTGCTCAAAAATTACTTGAGTGTAACCTTGTATCTCTCCCTCCACCGCTTGAGGTTGATACAAGTACACCTCATGGTAAAAGATTTTTTTGTTAATTCCCATTATGATTACCAATGATGTATTGGTCACTCCATTAACAACTTTTTAAGCTTCATCATGTTATCCAAGATACCTCTTGTGATGGTACTATTGAATATGAGAATTCACCTCAAGCTAATCCTACTAATGATAATGCAAATCTCAAAATATTTAGTGACTCACTTTTGAAACACAATATTGTTAAATGTACCTCAGAGGTCCACAATAATTACTATGTTGTATCCCACCTCCACCATGTTATGATAACATGTTTGATGTTATGATTGGGTATTTTCACTATGACTCCCTTTCTCATTATTACTTTTGATAATATTGATATGACACATGGGTTTTGTTTCTAATACACTATACATTCCTCATCTTCAATTGATCAACATGTCCTATACACAATGTTTTTGTTGATAGCACTACATCCCATAATATGTGCACTTTTAAGTTTTCGTGTTCTCTTGGATATACTAAGAAGCATGTCATATTTTATCCTCAAACACACATAGGGAATTTTGTTCTCCCTCTCATAGTTAGCTCTTCTACCTTTTATCTCTCATTCTTAGTGGCCTCTTATCTTACATCATGTGACATGATTCTAGGTTTCCGTTGGCTCAACACCTTTATAGCCATACCATCCATACTCCATCAATGTGTTAAGTTTATTCACCATGGTCAAGTGGTTATAATTAGGGGTATTCCATTTCAAGATCCTCCATCATCAGCTTGGCCTAAAACATATGTTACCACCTATACTAGTATATATACACTCAATTATGTTTCTCATGTTATGCCTAGTTGACATCCCCCTTGGGTGCATCCATCTACACATTCACACATTGTTATTATCAGTCACATACTACTTCTCATATGAAACATTCTACTCATTGGTCATGTAGAACACATGCTACTTCTATATAGCTACCTTCTTATCTCTTTGGATCACATTCTTCAACATATAATCATCATGGTTTCTCTTCAATACCCTTTAGATATTATATTTTGGATTCTACATAGATCATATACATGAACGTCCTTGTCTCTTCTGACTACTTGTGGGGCTCACATCCCTTCACCATCCACATATAATATGCCTCTTCATGAGGCCCTTATCAGGTAGCTCTTGTGTTATCCCCTTTCTTGTACATAGTTATTTTCAAAACACTTCAAAAACATTCAAATAATCACATAATACAAAAAATGCAAATATGTGCAAAAATACAAAATTAGGACATGTTTATGTTTTGCTTGGCTAGCTTGTTACTTTATACATGTTGTTTGTCACATTGGTTTGATAGATAACATAACTACTTTTTACACACATGCATTCATGAGGTATATTGAGCTTGATGCATGACACTCACAGATTGATACAAAATGATGGGAGCCAATGTGGTTCCTTACATTACTCTCTTGAGGGCATATCCTCACACTATATAGGTGTTTTTGTTTCATTATATGTTACTATACACCTTCCTCATGACTCTTGATTTTATACATAATGCTTATTGTTATCATTTCAACTAATATGACTAACACATGTATCATGTGCAGTGCTAACTTATCTTACTATCTTTGTTGTTACTATTACTTTTTTTACATTTACTTTGAATATGTATTGTCACTACTTTTTATGTGGATTACTTCCTTGATTGATTTATTGTTGGATTCACTCGATTGTCTTATTTGATTACAATGTTATGACTTTTTCACTATATATATCTTAAGTGCCTTGATTTTCTTATGACACCATGGGTGTCCCATGTTTGTGGCTTATGCCTATCTTTGCGTGTATACACTTGTTTCTATGTATGTGCACATTTTTCCTTCTATTTTGATTGTCTTGTGACACCATGGTTGTCCCATGTTTGTGGCTCTATGCCTACATATGACTATGTTTCTATATATTATTTGTTTACTTGAATATACTATTGTGGTTTTCTACTATTGTATATGTAGCTTATACTAATGATTACATTACTATTTCTTGTTATGACTATGCTTGATTGTTTACTATGTTTTATTTTATACTATGTACTACTCTGGATTATGACATGATTGTTATTTTTCTTTGTTCTTTGTTATACACATGTATTCTTTATTTTTTCATGTTACATACTTATTTTTCTCCATCATGGTATCACCATATGCAACCCCTTTTTTATGTATAGTGTTCTTACAATGGTGCCACCATTATATCCTTTTATGTGATCCTACATAGATTATCAAAATTATTACACATGGGTACACATATATTCTTTTGAGCCACACACTCAAATATTTTATCACATGTGCCTGAAAAGAGGGGGCATTCAACAAGATATTTATACATCTAAAAATAGATTATATGATACATGAAATTTTTTTCACATGTTCAAATCCTTAAAAAATGTCACAGATATTGAAATGTGACAAAATTTCAAACAAGTTCAAAAATATACAATTGACATGGTATGGTCTTGACCATGTTATGTGTTTGCAGACAAATAGCATTTTCTCTCAACTTTTTAATTTCTATAATTCTATCAATTATTTATAGGATTTCATATAGTTACAAATATAGATAACATAGTTTAGAGCATGATAAATGGGCATGAGTACTTCATTCCTTCTGTATATACTATTTCATATGCATTTGTAAAATTAGGGTTTGGGGGCATGTGCCTCCTTTTCCCCTTAAATATTTCAAAATTATAAATAATTCGATCATTCACAATAGCACCTTATGGGAAAATAGAAATTTACATTTCTTTTAAGGTCTATTTTTTTCAAGTTGGAGAAAATTGGGCCTAGATATAACTATAACAGGTGTTTTTATGGGTTTAGTGGAAAGGTGTTGAAGTGGCTAAGTTCTTTGTATAGGTTTATCCTTTCCTCTTCTCTCACCATGATTCCCGAAAAGGGGAAGGCATCACATTATTTATATTTTGAATAAAATTTCTATCAAAGTATTGGCCAAAGTCACTAGATCAATCGAATACACTTGTTAATTGAACCCGATACCATAAAATGCATAAGGTCATTGATAGTAAATAAAAACAAAATAAGAGAATTATTGCACAAGATTAGAATAAATCAATCCAACACACTCCATGACTAGCTCACAAATGAATATGTTCACATAGGAGAGTGAATGTATTACTCCTTCATGAAAATTGGTCAACGATCTTCCAACTAGAATAATGATCAAATAGTAACTCCCACTAAAGTGTAATAGCCACCTATAATATTGATCAAAGAGTAACTCCCACTAATATAATGGTGGTCAAATGTAACTCCCTATGAATAAGTACATTTAAGAAAGCTAACTAATCAAGTGTAGGAATAATTCATAATAAATATACATGAGGAAAAATAATATCCCACACTAACACCCCCCTTAAGCATAGCTTAGGCATGTAGGAGAAGTGGGTCCTGAAATAGGGGTTGATGAACTACCCAATTATAATACAAATCTCATAAAGTGGAGAAAAGGAGAAAATCCCTAGAAAAAAATCCTCCTCAAAATATAGAAAATAACAAGAGAGTGTTAAAAATCCCTACTAGAAGATATAATTTCATGTAGCCACCATGTATCCTGCAAAGGATCTCTCTGGGGTGACTGTGGATCAGAAGTAGATATAATGAAGAGTTGATTACCCTAAAATAGTGAATTTTTTCGCCAAGTTCCTGATGGATCTTCAACCAAGGTGTGGTTCCTATACAAGGAAATTTTCTCATCATGTATAGTATATGAGCCAACAAATCCATGTAATGATAGTGCATTAGAAGCAGAGGCGAAGAAAGAATTTGAAATTCGCTGTAATTGTGTAATAGACTCCCTGATGTTTGATGAGTCCTTGATCAATATACTTTCTCCTTCCAATGGCTGAAGTGGACCAAAAGTAGGTGGATCAATACTCAAATTTTCAATATCTGGAAGGTAGAAAGCAAATGGTGGAGGTGTGTCCCCATCACTATTGTATTCATTTATGCTAGAAGAGGATTCCTCATCATCAAATATGTGCCCAATCTCTAAAATGTCAAGTCCAGGTGAGTCCAATGTGTTAGGAAACATAGGGATATATAATACTAATAATTTATATATCCACCAAAATAAACAAGCCAAGGATTATAGTTTGTGTTTTGAACAACAAGATTGTGGTAGATTGCATTGCATAGAATGAATTAGATATTATATTGAATGTATTAAACATAAAAGTAAATGAACACAAGACACAAGATTTAATTAGGAAAACCCTTTCGGTAAAAAACCACTTTAACAATAGCACTTATCTTTATTGAGAAAATATGTATTTCAAACTAATAGTTCCACTATCTCCTTAAATCGCACACAGTTACACCTTCAAAGAGGAATCTCATAAACTAGCTCGCAATATAGTTCACGCTCATGAGTAGATGATCAATCTTCGATTCCATTCGCATCATGGATATTTAAAACCCATATTTGAGCCCATTTAGGAATTCTAGATAGAGACACATTTTGAAATGACTCCCTCTCAATATCCAAATCATCAAAATGAAGAAAATCCTCTTGGACATTGTTTCCAAAGGTCCAAAGAAGGATTAAGAAAACTCTAGGATTTCTATTTTCTATAGGTCATATACACAAAATGGTTTCTCTAAATATACATTCATTCATGCCAAAGTTGTAGAACATTATGAGAAGAATAAGAAAATAGGTTTCAGACATGCATCCATGAAACATGCAATCACCAATACATTAAACATGTATAAATAACATTACCAAGAACATTTTCATAAAGCAATGGGTTTCTCAACAATATTTTCTTGGTTCTTGTTCTTATTATTCTTTCTATTGTTCTTACTTTGAGCATTTTTATTTCATTTAAATAAGTCAGTCATTCTTTATGACCAAATTTTCCACAAAAGGTACAAGTACCATCAAACTTGACTTTGAAATTATTATTATTCTTTACCAAATTTTTAGAATTAGTTTTGAACTTAGATTTAAAGTTTGATTTCTATTAGTATTGTTGTTATTCTAATAAAAAAATTTCTGATTTTGGGAGAACAATTCCTGAGAGGCATTCTCTTTTGAGTCAAAGTTCTCCATTACTCTTTCTTCTTGAACTAGGAGAGCAGACAAAGTATCCAAACTAGGTAAATCAAATTCATTTTGATACTTAGAATTCAAAATAGAGATATAATTTCTAAATTTATCATGAATGTTAATCTGAATAATAAAATACAACTTATCTTGAAATAATTCAATTACAACCATCTAACTAAGCCTTAATGTTCTTAATCTTAGCTAGATAATTAACTACCTTCTCATCTCCTTTCATTGGAGTTGTAAATAGTTCCATGATTAGTTTAATTATATTAGAAAGGTGGTTTCCTTCATGCATAGTTTACAATTGCATACATGCAACACATGGAGGCTCCATGTGTCCTATGTTCAACAATAATTCATCTTTGATACTTTGCAATAAGATTGACATGGCCTCCTGGGATTTTTGGGAGAAGATACTCAAGATTTTAAGGTTATCTTGTCTCCTAGTGGGTCTCTTTTCAACACCACTAACTAAATCCCAAATCTTTCTTGCCATAAAGATGGATTTAAGCCTAACTCTCCAAATACTATAGTTAGTACCATTTAACAACTAAGATTTATCCATGGAAAATTAGATGAACTAGCCATATTTTAAAAAACTTAGCAAATTTGAAAAATATTAGTGTTATGTGGGTTTTAGTAGTTGTAAATATCTAAGAAAATAAACTTTTGGATTTAAGGAAAATGAAAATTTTTAGAAACTTACAATAAAAACTCAAACAAGGTATGAGAACCAAGAAGGGCAAGGTACAAAACACAAAGAACATGTAATGAGAGGCCCCATAAGGCAATAGAAAAAAGATATAGCTTTTTCAAATTTTACAGTTCTAAAGAACAAAGAAAAATGTCTCCATGGAAATAAAAATGAATATCTTCCAAAAATCCAAGAAAACCTTGAAACAAGGTATACACAAGGATCCATGGAGGAAAGGAAATAAGATCCATAAAAATCCAAGAGAAATAAGTATACAAAGGAAACAAATGGAAATAAAAAGTTCTAAATAACAATAAAAGTGACAAAGGAATGTCTACGCAAACACAAAAATTAGCCTGCGATAGCTTGAAGAAAATAAATTTTGCATGAAAAAGGAAAAATATGAAGCCACAACAAAGAAAAATGTTTATTTTTGAAAAAAAAAAGTTCTAAAAGGTAAGCTAAAATGCAAGAGGAGCAAAGAAAATAAGGAAAGTGTGAAACAATAATCCATGGAACAAGTTAAGAAAGTCCTTTTAATTCATGTGAAAAGTATAAGGAAAAGTGAACCAAACAAGAGGAAACTACAGAACAAAGGAATCCACGACAAAAGGACATTCGTGGTCTACAGGAATAGACTCCAAAAAAAAGTCCGTAGAAAAAAGGAAAACCATGGCAATACAAACAATAAGTCCACACAGACAAAGGAAAAATCCGTGCAAAACAAAAAAATGGACAATGTAGAAATTCCATGAAACAAAAAAATTGCACAAGATCCTAAAAAAGTGATGTAAAAAGAAAAAATTCGCATAAGACTTAAAGTCCATGACAAAAAAAAAAGTTCATGCATAACACACAAAAAGCCATGTGCAACACTTAAAAAATCCATGAAAAACTATAAAAAAAAAAAATCCCCGTGAACAACTGCAAAGTTATAAACAAAGAACTAAACATGCAAAAATCCGTGAAAAAAAAATCCACAATGCAACACTTAAAAAGTTGCACAAAACTAAGGAAAATCCACACAACACACAAATAAGCCACACATGACTTAAAAATTTTGGTCAACAACATAAGGAAGTCACTAAGAAAATACATGAAATTACTTGCAAAAAGAATCTAGGAACCCACAAAAGGTTCCACACAAAGACTATAAAACAAAGCAAGAGGAAGGCCGTGGATGATTAAAATAGAAACAACAGATCTAACCATACAAAAGAATCATGAATCAAGAAACCTAGGTTTTGATCATCCACAGTAATTTAAAGCATCCAAGCACTCCACATTTATCTTAATTCACATTGAATTAGGGTTTATGCACCTTGTAGGACTGAAAAACTGAACAACACTGGTTAGGGTGTCGTGGATCTTGAAATTTTCCAAGTACTTCAAATCTACAAGATTCTTTGCACCTACAAATCACAAACAACTAGATCTATTTTGCACAAGCATAAACACCTGCTCTGATACCATGTTAGGAAACACGGGGATGGATAATACCACAAATTTATATATCCACCAAAATAAATTGCCAAGGATTATAGTTTATGATTGAACAACAAGTTATAATAGATTACATCACAAATGAATTAGATATTAGATTTAGTGCATGAACATGAAAGTAAATGAACACAAGACACAAGATTTAAGTGGGAAAACCTTTCGGTAAAAAACCCACTGAAAAATCACTTATCTTTATTGAGAATATGTATTTCACCCAACACTCCCACTATTTCCTTGAATACACACAATTACATTCACTCATCAACTCTAAACTATCAAATATACTTCACTTCATGATAGTTCACTCCTCTTCTTGGTCAATGATCAATCACTTGCTATTATTCTATTGTGTGTGTCCAATCTCAAAGAGATCACCTTGATTTATATCAAGGTGGGTGTTCTAGATCCACTCTTATATTTTAAATTTAATGTGGGTGTAAACTCAACTGTGTGTGACCATACCGTGTGTGTGTAATGCGCGTAGAATGAGCGTGAAATGTGCGGTGAAAGCGATAGAATGTGTGATGTGTCCACTGCGTGTACATCAACAAACCCTGTGTGCGTGCAAAAACCCGTGTAGAAGTGTGCGTGCATGTGTGTGCGCGTAGTGTGATGTGTCACATGTTTGCAAGAAATGAAATAAACCTGTGAAGTGTCTGTGTGTGTGTGAAGTGATGTCATGTGTGTGTGTTTAGTGCGTGTGCGCATGTGATGTGTGATGCATTGTGTGCGTGCGTGTGCGTGCGTGTGTGTGTGTGTGTGTGTGTGTGTGTGTGTGTGTGTGTGTGAAGTGTGTGTGTGTGTCCCGTGTCCCAAAAATGTGTAGCGTGTGTGTGTGCTTGTGTGTGTGTAGTGTGTGTGTGTAAATGGAATTTGATATTGACTCCCAATGTGTGCATGTCATAGGGAATGAAAATCATCTAAAGATTATATTTCTATGTTATGGTTAGTCAAGCCAGCTAAGAACCATATATATATGATATGGAAAGTAGAGACAAACACATAATAATTCAGACCCAATTTGAATAGTATAGAAAGAGCCGGTTTATCTTCTTTCTTATTTGTTCCATAGTCTTTTAACTACAATCTTAGAGATTTCAACTTAGTGAAGAAATCCTGTAGGGTTTCAAAATTGTTAGGACTCAAACTAATGATCTCGTTCTCTAGTTCATGACCTCTCATCACATCTTGCTTCACATAGAGCTTTTATAAAGAGGTCCAAACTTCATTAGGTGATTTCAAAAGATTCCACATGAAAGAGTGAGATTAAGGATATAAGATAATAGATCACAGGACAGGCTTTACATAACAGTAAAACTTCTTTCATCATAATGGTTGTACCACTTTAACTTTTTGAGATGTAATGCATTATGTGAGAGGAACTTGGTTCAGATTTGAACACCATAGTTATATCCAATGTAATCCTGTTGCTCCTTAAAATGATTTGCACTTTAGTTTTCATTCATGATAATTAAATGGGTGAGTAGGTAGGACCTCCCTTATCCAATTTGGATAAACATACTACAGATTTGGCACTTTATAAGTTGTTAGCATAAAATAAAAAGATGAGGGAGGAATGGAAACAAATATCGCACATGAAACCCCCAATGGAAATTATTTCTGATCAACCCCCTAGATTTTGACACTTTATAATTTTAGTGTGATACAAAATGTATGGATGGATTCCAATGGTCTTTGAGCATGGAAAAAATAACTTTTAATAGCTAAAAGGTCACTTAAAATGCGAGTAGCCTCATCAAAACTTACAATAGTTTAAAACCAACCGCCATTAGTGGCTCACTCAATATGATATATCACATAAAAAATTTATTTTGAATCTTTGACCAAAAAAGGCTATTTCAGTCATACTATTTGGGATTACTAGAGACCTTTTTACAATGTTACTGGAAACCAATCCCCTCTATGCACTCACATGTGCATTCAAATGAAGCTAAAGGGTACTCTTATGTTATCCTTTAAAAAAGCAGTTATTTAAAAATAAATTATAAACATGCATGAGGGTATATTGAAACCATTTAGGGAAAAAATTATACTAAAAGGCTTGTTCTGGAGAGGTCATAAAAAAGATACAAGTTGCAGGAGTAATTTATATTGCTCATTAATATCCAAGTACTACATTTTTTCATCCAAATAGGCTTCCAGACATATACAGGTCTAGTGTTAACATCCTCATACCAAGTCCAAATGGTGCCACAAAAGGAGAATTACCCATGATGGAGCTACATGGTAAGGTTTGGAGCACCTTCAAGTGAGAAGGATGCCACAATTCATTTATCGATCTGTATTAGAACTTGACCACAAAGCTTCACGCCATCATAGAGATTCATATTGTCTTTAAATTCAAGTTAGATCACATTGTCTATTTATGGTACGTTGATTATTTTGACTATAATGTCCCACTTCTTGTTTATATGCAAGACTAGAGCTTGTGCCCCTCTATATCCCAACAATGCCTCAATAAGTTTGTCAATTTGAATTATAATGAGAAAGAAACCTGATCTTCCACCATAAAAAATACCAATGGATCTATCATGCAAAAACACTGAAAATTTCCAATTGTTTCCCCTAGACCAAGCTAAAATCTTCCATCATCATTCTCAAGCAGATGTAAAAGGAACAACCCAAGCAAGCTTCAAATAATGGAGTAAAGGAGTGAAAAAACAAGCTTTATTTTGCAAAAATAAACTCATGGATTTTAAAAACTAACATTGGGTTGAGACTCTCAGTGTGATTGCACAACATGGAGCATCTCTCAAAGTGTGGGACCTTGCGAGTTGAGAGAGCTCTCCGGATTAAGGTCGGTTCCTATTCCTCTGTTCAGGTGCATACAAATATATTGCAGAGGATCTATTCTAAATCTACTCTATTTTACCAAGGAGACAGGGTTGAGGAGATGCAAGAAAATAAACTAAGCTAATGAGGTGATGCACCAAAGGAATGTTAGACACTCATTTTGCAATTTAACACAGACCATGAAAATGTAATACAAACACTATGCACAGATGACCAAAATGCAATAAGAGATCAGAGAGACAACAACGAATACATGAGAGGGTTGAGAAACATCCACACACATATATATTATTTCTCAGGAGTTGATACAGTATATTGCAGTGGCCAAGAAGAAAAAATTGCATTACAACCTGAAGGAGAGGTTAGAAAAGCTCCACAAATCCTTCTGTGAACAAAAGAAGAAGGGAGGGCGCAAAACATAAATGTCCAACCTTTTACAATGAGTCCCTACCCTTCCTTTATAGATTCGGCACAGAGGGAAGAAGGAGAGAGAGAGAGAGAGAGAGGTGGGAAAACTAGTTTGAAGCTCAACCACTGACCATCAATGCCTCTTGCAAATCCACCCCAAATATGTCGTGTCTGCATCAATTACTTGTTCGGCACCTCGAAGGAGGAGGAACGTGGATCAGATCAAATCCGATCTGGTTGTTGGGGAAAATAGATCCTGTATTAATGGCATGAAGATGTTTCTTCATTTTTTCCCCACCTAACCTCTCCAAAATTAAAGTTTCAGATCTCCATGGCATAGATGAGGCCGAGATCTTTCCAACGGTGCCAGATTTGTCAGATTTCGAGCACTGAGTCAAAAGATATGCCCATTTGAAATTTGAATCGGGTCCGTGCAAAATGGTGGGAACCAACTACCAAAATGGGTCCCCTTTTGAAACTGGACACGTGGAGGGCTGGCGCATGTTTGGGGACTACTTTTGGATTTTTCTTTTGAAGTTGTGTCGGGCTGACACGTGGCATCTTCCGTGGCTTGCTCAGTTTCCTCATGTTTTGGCTAAGTCCTTTTGCTCGGTGGGGTCATACATCTGACCAGGGACATGTGGAGGCTTGGCGCTTGTTTGGAAACCTTCCCCAAATTTTACTCTTGAATTAGCATCGTGCTGACACTTGGCACCCTCCGCTGGCCTGTCTCTACTTTGACTATTCAACCCCGACCCTGTCCCTTTTTTGGACCTGGGACACGTGGAAGGTCTGCGCTCATTTGGAAACCCACTCAGGATTTTACCTTTGAAGGAGTGTCGGGTTGACATGTGGAAGCCTCCACAGACTCTTGGAATTTTCAATGGCCACTCTTACTTTTTTGGGCCCTGAATACGTGGTGAGCTGGCGCTCATTTGGGAATCACCTTTTGGACCATGCACCTTGAAATTGTGCTGATGCAACACGTGGCACCATCCGCTGGTTCTCTATACTTAGTCAATTTTGGGCCCACTCTGTCCCATTTTTTAACTTGAACTACATGGTGAGCCCACGCTCATTTGGGTCTCCACTTTTGGATCTACCTTTGGAGATGCGTCGAGCTGACATGTGGTTGCTTCCGCTAGCACCTTTATACTTAGTCTTTTTTTAGGCCCGCCCTGTCCGCCTTTTGACTTTTAGCTGTTGACTCTACCCCTCTTTGGGCCTGGGACACGTGGGGGCCTGGCGCTTGTTTGAGTCTACCCTTTTGGATTCAATCTTTGGAGGTGCACCATTTGGACACTTGGCAGCGTCCGCTGTCTCCTCCATACTTAGTCATTTTTGGGGCTCGTTCTGAGTCATTTGCAGAGCCCGAAGACTTCAAACCTTCACCATTTCTTCTCCTTTGAGCCTTTGGTTTCTTTGACACTGTCTTCTCCTTCCCCAACCCTGCTATTCCATTTTAGAGCCCGCCTGTAATTTGTTTACTGGATTTGAAGCATGGGTTCATTCGATGGAGCCGTTTCTTGAATTTCTTCTTGCACGGGGTCGTTTGATCTTTCGCAGGCCTGCCACTCCATTGTAGAGTCCCTCTACAACCTGATTGTAGGATTTGAATGTGATTTCTCTGGTTTCTTCTATGCGGGGTCATGGATGACCAATTTTTCTGGGAACAAAATTAGGATAACAATTTGGTGACTCGCAGGGGCATCTGCCTGCTAGATGAAGAGATCAATTGCCTTGTTATATCCATTGGGCTCAGAGTCATGAATGATGGCCTGATACTGATCCTGCCTCTGATCCATGAGCCTGACCATTTGCACTCTCAATTTTCATAAGAAATATTGAAACAAGGCTTCTGAGAGTAGAAAATTGTTTTGACCCGGGGCTTTCATCTGTCCCTGAATGGACTGTTTCGAAGATGGCTTTTTAGTTGCTTTGTATTTGTTTTATTTTGAAATTAACTATTACAGGAAACTATGGGTCTTCTGCCATGAATACTGAAAGGGATAGCACGTTCACTTGGAGGCACGTTGAACTGTGTAACGACGCAACTTGGAGCAACAAAGAACCTGTGCCACAACACTTAGGGAAACAAAACTACACTACAACAAAACAACGTGCATACACACTTAGGGAAATTAAAATCCTATGCTAATATTTACAGGGGTGGAAACTTCCCAATCAGTAGCAATGTTTGAGATGGATCCCGTTCACTGGGATCTACAATTCTTCACCATCCAATTTAGCCAGCTGGAAGGCATTGCTACTCTTGCACTCTGTGATCATGTAAGGGCCACTCCAGATGGCATCAAATTTGGAGTGTTTTCCTGGCTTTTCTCGATCTGCATCCCACTTTAGAACTAAGTCCCCTTCTTGAAAGGTCCTCGTTCTTGCCTTCTTGTCAAAACTCTTTTTTATCAATGCTTGATCCTTTTCCATGACTTGCATTGCATGCTCTCTTGCCTCCCCTACCTCCATCAGCTCTGCATACCTGATTGCCATAGGTTCAAACTCAGCTAGCTCCAACTGTTTCATGAGTTCCAAAGTGGGAAACTCCAATGAGATGGGAAATATTGCCTCTTTTCCATATACAAGCTTGTATGGGGAGCTCCCTGTGGATCTTTTGGATGTGATCCTATCAGCCCATAGAGCTGATTTGAGCTTTGTATGCCAAGTCCTCTGATTTTCATCAAGAGTCCTTCTGATAATCCTTAATAGGTTCTTATTTGGGGACTCTGCTTGGCCATTACCTTGAGGGTAATAATTTGATGAGGTGCTGAGATACACACCATTCTTAACTACCCATTCAGTGATCCTTGTACCAAGGAATGCCAATGCATTATCTGATATAATAGTGGCAGGGACTCCAAACCTAGTGGCTATTCCTTCATAAAAATCCAAGATGTTGGATTCATTTGCTTCTTTTAGTGCCACTGATTCAGTCCACTTGGTGAAATAGTCTGTTGCAGTAATTATCCACTTGTGGCCTTGGCTTGAATTTGGGTTAATCACCCCAATGAAGTCTAGTCCCCATTGCATGAATGGTTGATCCACTGAAATGGGATGAAGGGGCAGGGCTGCTAGCTTCTCCTTTCCTATGAAGAATGCACATTTTTTACACTTCTTGACCCATGAGTAGCAGTCCCTGAACACTGTAGGCCAATAATAACCAGCTTTCATGATCTTGAGAGCTGTTACTCGAGGGGAAAAGTGACCTCCTGCTTCTCCATCATGGAATTCATGCAACACTCTCTCAATCTGGTATGTCCAATGCACCTTTATATAACACTATTGATATCCTTCTTAAACAAGACACCACCAACAAGCACATATGGGATGGCTTGTAGTCTGAAGTATCTTCTCTTTGCTTTGTTCCATTCTAAGGGGCACAAACCTATTTGAAGGTAATGCACCAAGGCTTGGGTCCAACATGGAGCAGGTGCATCATTAGCTGGTTGTTCTTGATCATTTTGTAGAAATAGGACAACCTCCTTTTCACCCACTGACTCAGCCTGATGCTTGGAGGTGAGCTATTCACACAGTCCCTTGCCTCTAACCAGTTTGGTCACCTTGATCTCAATGTCATATTCCATTACCCGGGTGATCCAACCTGCCCTCTTCTCATTCAAATCCTTATTTAAAAGGAAGTCCTTAACACCAACATGAGATACTAGCAGTTGAATCTTGTTATTTGAGACCAAGTGTCTGAACTTCTTTAAGCTCCTAAAAACAACAAGGACCTGTTTTTCAATGAAAGAGTATTTTACCTCGTAGTCCTCCAAGCTCTGACTGAAGAAAGCTATGGGTTGCTCTGAACCTTCATTGTTGGGCTGGACCAAGATGGCTGAGATGGTGTCTGACCCTCCAAAAGCATATAGCATGAAGTCTTTTGAGAAGTCTGGGTTAACAAGAGTTGGAGCCTGTGATATTGCGAGCTTGATGGCCTCAAAACTCTCTTTCCCTTCTGTTGTCCATTTAAATGCAAGACTCTTCTTTAACATCATTGTTAAAGGCTTCACAAGAGTAGAAAAGTCAGGTATAAACCTGTGAACAAAGTTTATTCTCTGCAAGAAGCTTTGGAGAGAATTTTTATGTTGTGGCAATGGAAGTGTCTGGATGGCTTCAACCCTTTCAGGATCAATTGTCAATCCCTCTCTTGAGACAATGTGCCCCAACAATTTCCCTTCATGAGCCAGGAACACACACTTTTTTGGGTTTAATGACACCCCAAACCTTCTACATCTCTGAAATACCTGTCTAAGGTGAAAGAGATGGTCTGCAACATTCTTTGAAAAGACATTGATATCATCTAGGTACACCAGGACTATGTTGTTGATTAAGCCTTTGAATGCCATGTCCATAGCTCGCTGAAATGTTGCTCCAACATTTGATAGTCCAAATGGCATTTTCTTATAAGCATATGTACCCCATTTGGTGGTGAAGGTTGTCTTGAATTGATCTTCTTCTTTCACCATTATCTGGTTATAGCCTGAATACCCATCTAACAATGAAAACCTCTCAGAACCAGCTACAACTTGTAAGATCTGTTCCATTGATGGAAGTGGGTAGTGATCC
Organism: Taxus chinensis; assembly: GCA_019776745.2. Classification (NCBI taxonomy): domain Eukaryota; kingdom Viridiplantae; phylum Streptophyta; class Pinopsida; order Cupressales; family Taxaceae; genus Taxus; species Taxus chinensis. The sequence goes on from CM034157.1 coordinate 220,417,490, forward strand.
TTAAGTGATGCTCTGTTTAGATCATGAAAGTCCACACACAACCTGATTTCTCCATTTTTCTTTCTCACAGGTACCAAGTTAGCAACCCAACTCGAATGCTTGATAGGAAAAATGATACTGGCCTCAATTAGCTTGTTCAATTCTTTTCTCATGAGAGGCTCAATGTGGGGATTTATTGGCCTTTGCTTCTGTCTGAAAGGCTTAGCTCCTGGATCCAACTCGATGGTGTGTTGTGCCAGCTTTGGGTTGAAACCTCTTAAATATTTATAAGTCCAAGAAAAGACATCTAGGAACTCTTGACAGAGTTGAAAAAATTCAGATTTTTCTTGTTGAGTGCTTACCCTGCCAATCTGCAATGTTTTTCCTTCTTCTATAAAAATAGGTTCTAAATCTTCACCCTTTACTTGAATATTTTCTATCTCTTTACGGAATTGGTCATTTGGGTTGAAGATTGATTCCAAAGTGACAAGACCCTTTGGTAGTTTGTTGGTCCTCAGCTGTACCACTTGATCTCCATACTGCTGCTCCAATCTGTCTTGATTCCTGGAGGAGAACTCAACTTCCTCTTGTAGAAAGTTGACAATTTGTTGATCATTTTCAAAGACTTGCCAACTTATGTTGTTGTCTGGGACAGCTGGCCTTACAACCAACTTGATATGGGGCTGATGCTTATCATTCTTGATACTCTCCACAACATCAAATGCTGCCCCAATTGCTGCCAATCTGTCTGTTGCTTCATTCTTCTTCCTTGGGATGGAGTTAATGTTGAATGCCTCAAAATATTCAATGAGGTCCCATACCTGGTTCTTGTAACTCTTTAACAGGTCATTCTTGGCAGCATTTTGTCCTCGGACCTGATTAGCAACTAGTTCACTATCACCAAACACCTGCAAGTTCTTGATTCCTCGTTTCCTTGCCCAATGCAGTCCATGGACCAAAGCCTCATACTCTGCTGTGTTGTTTGAACAAGAAAATTGGAAATGGAAGACTGAGTAGTATTTCATACCTTTAGGCGAGACAAGCATAGCTCCTCCTCCTGGCTCCTTGCCTACTTCTTGAGCCATCAAAGAATAACTGCCATACCTCATTATCATCTTTGTGGTCTGGCTTAATGATGTCGGGAAGAGGCTGATTTTCTTCATGCAAATAGTAGACTCCTAGCTCAGACTCCTCCATCTCTTTATAGGGGTCAAAATCATGTCTCTTGTTCACCCATTCATCGAGAGTCAAGTCTGGGATACACCCCACCTTGGTATCTGTCTCACAAGTGCTTGGGAGGTCCTCCAAATCAAAGGCTGAACAATTTGCATTGATTGGGCTGGGTACATAAGACTCAATATGGTAATCTGCAATGGGCTCAGATCTGATTGTGGCCTTAGCTCCATACCTTGTTCTAAAAAGCATGTGTGACCAATCAACAGACAAATATCCTCCAATCTTAGCAGTGAAGTCTCTTGACAAACACAATGCAAAATGGGGTGGCAAGTCTATGACTGATATGTTTTGCAATACAGTCACATTGGGGCAGGCATGCAGTGTGAGGCTCAAATATTTGATGACTCCAATAGTTTTCACTGTTGTCCCATCCAATTGCACTACCCCTTTGGATATGACTTCGTATTGAAGACCCAGTTGATCAGCTATTTGTTTTGGCATTACAGAACTACTTGCCCCCGAATCAATCATGCAATTATGTACCAATTTGTCCCCAATGATCAATGAAACATAGAATGGAGGAGGCCTCAGGTTCTTACCTTGTTGTCCTCCATGGTTTCCTCCAGTCTAAGCTGCATTAGTAAACACTTTCTCTTGCTGGCTAGGGGGCTATTTGAGCTTGACCAATTGGCCATAGCAGTCTGCAACAGATCTCTCTGTCCTGGAATGGCCAGTGACTCCCACATTGAAATGTTCACATTTGTCTTCTTCATTTGTTCAATGATATTAAATGAGCTATCCTTTTGCTGCCCCTTCCTGGTACATTTTTCTCTTGCACATGGGTTGTCACAACTGGTACCTAAGTGGATTTGGCATGTGGCTTGGACTGACTCTGCATATTGGGAGTTGCTTTTTGAGTGCTAATACCTTGTGGAGTAATGGAGGGTTGAGGATTACCTGAGTTTGGTGATTTTCCCTCTCCAATATTTCTTTTCTTGGACCATGTATTGGCAGCTACACTTTGAGAAGGGGCCTGATTCATTCCACAGAAGTCTTCAGCTTGCCAATTGACAAGCATAGTTTCACTTGGAGATGCTTCTTGTTGAACTCCTTGCTACTGATTTTCTTCTTGACTAGACTCTTGTGACACACCACTGGTCTGTACCATCAAGGCCTGGTTTAGTGCACCATTGAAGCACATTGATTGGTTATGTGGCTGATTGCATGGAAAACACCAATCATATTCTTGGGCCATATTGTTTTGTGTTGGGACCAAGGCCCTTGATGTTGAAGTTGTGTTTGGATCATATGACCAGAAAGGCCTTACAAATTGAGGTTGTCCTTGGCTTTGGTTTTGATTTGCAGCCTGAGATGGTGGCCTATTCTGCTGATATGGGGGTCTAGCCTGATACTGATTCTGAGGCTGATATGGCCTAGAACTCTGAGCTTGTTGCCTCTTGATAGTTACTAACTCATTCCCTAGGTTCTGCAGCTGTTTCATAACTTCTTGAAGCTCTTTTGAGGTACTAGAGGATGAGGTGGAGGCTTCAGCTGAACTTTGATTCCTAGGAGTAGGCATAGGAGCTAATGTGGGTGTCTGGCTAGTGCTTGGGTTTCCTAATTCTGGATATAGAGGCATGGGTGGCCTAGGAGCAAGTTTTCCAGCCTGAATTAAAAATTTTCAGCTCTTATGGAAATGCTATAGGCTGCAGGTAAGGTTGTGCCTCCCATTGATTGAATCATTAAAGCAATATCAGAATTTAGAGCTCTAAGAAAGTATAAGAAGGCACCTTCATCTGTGGGCTTTACAGCCACTGGAATCCTGTCCCATGTCCTTTGAAATCTGAGGTTGAAATCTGTCAACTGCTCATTAGGAGCTCTCTTGATTGTTGTCAGTTGCTCCAACAAGGATAGATTATCCCCCTTTTCTCCAAACTGGTCATGAAGAGCTCTACATAGATGGTCCCAAGTTTGAATAGAGCCTGCTGTTAGACTCCTGAACCATTGTGAAGCTTTACCCTTTAGTGAAGAGGCTAGAAACTTGACTGCAATGTCCATCTCAGTGATCTCATGGATTGCACAGACATTTGCAATGTCTTGAATGTGGTCACCAGGAGAAGTCTGGTTCTCTCCAGTGAAATATGGGATGCTCTTTAAAGCTGCCACTGGGACTGGATTTTGTGCATTAAGGGCGAGTGGGCTGCTGCCAGTGAAATTGACATAAGGATTTGGTTGTGCCATCCTGATTGGCCTGAGAACCCTTCTTAATTGAAATAATGGCCTACTAGGAGGAGGTGTTGACAAGGCTCTGTTTGGTGGAGATGGAGACCTCTAGGCTCTTCACCCCCTTCTCTTTTTGTCTGGAGACAAGTGCAGATAGAAAAAATCCCTCTTCTCTGGTTCTTGACCTTGTTTGTATTCTTCTCATGAACTTGGAAAGCTTGGGCTACTGAAACCAGTGGATTCTGTCCCTTTTGGAGTCGCCAGATGTGTAGTTTCAAAGCTTCTTAAAAGCTAGAACTTGCAACAAGTGCACATCAATCTTGCTGCAATAAAAAATGAAGACTTCTTGTCCCACCGGGTGTGCCAAAACTGTTAGTGCAGAATCACAACACCCCTGAATGCCTGCAACCAGATGGGTTGAGACTCTCAGTGTGATTGCACAACATGGAGCATCTCTCAAAGTGTGGGACCTTGCGAGTTGAGAGAGCTCTCCGGATTAAGGTCGGTTCCTATTCCTCTGTTCAGGTGCATACAAATATATTGCAGAGGATCTATTCTAAATCTACTCTATTTTACCAAGGAGACAGGGTCGAGGAGATGCAAGAAAATAAACTAAGCTAACGAGGTGATGCACCAAAGGAATGTTAGACACCTCATTTTGCAGTTTAACACAGACCATGAAATGTAATACAAACACTATGCACAGATGACCAAATTGCAATAAGAGATCAGAGAGACAACAACGAATACATGAGAGGGTCGAGAAACATCCACAGACATATATATTATTTCTCAGGAGTCGATACAGTATATTGCAGTGGCCAAGAAGAAAAACTTGCATTACAACCCAAAGGAGAGGTTAGAAAAGCTCCACAAATCCTTCTGTGAACAAAAGAAGAAGGGAGGGCACAAAACAGAAATGTCCAACCTTTTACAATGAGCCCCGACCCTTCCTTTATAGATTCGGCACAGAGGGAAGAAAGAGAGAGAGAAGTGGGAAAACTAGTTTGAAGCTCAACCACTATCATCAATGCCTCCTACAAATCCACCCCAAATCTGTCGTGTCTGCATCAATTACTTGTTTGGTGCCTCGAAGGAGGAGGAACGACGGATCAGATCAAATCTGATCTGGTTGTTGGGGCAAATAGATCCTGTATTAATGGCATGAAGATGTTTCTTCATTTTTCACCCACTTAACTTCTCCAAAATTAAAGTTTCAGATCTCCATGGCATAGACGAGGCCGAGATCTTTCCAACGGTGCCAGATTTGTTCAGATTTTGAGCACTGAGTCAAAAGATATGCCCATTTGAAATTTGAATCGGGTCCGTACAAAATGGCGGGAACCAGCTACCAAAATGGACCCCCTTTTGAAATTGGACATGTGGAGGGCTGGCGCATGTATGAGGGACTGCTTTTGGATTTTGTTTTGAAGTTGCGTCAGGTTGACACGTGGCTACTTCCATGGCTTGCTCAGTTTCCTCATGTTTTGGCTCAAGTCCCTTTTTTGCTCGGCGGGGTCATACATCTGACCGGGGACACGTGGAGGCCTGACGCTTTTTTGGAAACCTTCCCCAATTTTACTTTTGAATTAGCGTTGTGCTGACACTTGGCACCCTCTGCTGGCCTATCTCTGCTTTGACTATTCAACCCTGACCCTGTCCCTTTTTTGGACCTGGGACACGTGGAAGGTCTGCGCTCATTTGAAAACCCGCTCAGGATTTTACCTTTGAAGGAGCATCGGGTTGACACGTGGAAGCCTCCACAGACTCTTGGAATTTTCAATGGCCGCTCTTACTTTTTTGGGCCCTGAATACGTGGCGAGCTGGTGCTCATTTGGGAATCACCTTTTGGACCGTGCCTTGAAATTGCACTGATGCAACACATGGCACCGTCATCCACTGGTTCTCTATACTTAGTCAATTTTGGGCCCACTCTGTCCCATTTTTTAACTTGAACTACGTGGTGAGCCCATGCTCATTTGGGTCTCTGCTTTTGGATCTACCTTTGGAGATGCATGACACGTGGTGCTAGCACCTTTATACTTAGTCTTTTTTTAGGCCCGCCCTATCCACCTTTTGACTTTTAGCTGTTGACTCTGCCCCTCTTTGGGCCTGGGACATGTGGGGGTCTGGCGCTTGTTTGAGTCTACCCTTTTGGATTCAATCTTTGGAGGTGTGTCGTTTGGACACTTGGCAGCGTCCGTTGTCTCCTCCATACTTAGTCATTTTTGGGGCTCGTTCTGAGTCATTTCAGAGCCCGAAGACTTCAAGCCTTTGATTTCTTTGACACTGTCTTCTCCTTCCCTGACCCTGCTATTCCATTTTAGAGCCCGCCTGTAATTTGTTTGCTGGATTTGAAGCATGGGTTTGTTCGACGGAGCCGTTTCTTGAATTTCTTCTTGCACGGGGTTGTTTGATCTTTCACAGGCCCTGCCATTCCATTGTAGAGTCCCTCTGCAACCTTTTTGTAGGATTTGAACGTGATTCTATCATAGACATTGACTAAAATTTGTGTTTCAAGTTTCATCATGAAGCATGCCAACACCAACACATTAAAGAGCCATTATCGAGTGAAGACAAAGTGTGTTTTCACACTTAGGTACATTTTTCCTTTAAGCATGTAATTTTAATTACACACTTGAAGCAGGAGGAAATGTAGACACTAAAATTTTGTAACTCGTATTCGTGCAATGCCAAATTTTATCATGCTCCTTTTCTTAGACAAATACTCACATTCAAAATCCAATTAGTTCATTCACTATCTCTCCTACGAATTTCTTATCATAACACTATATTATGTCATCATTCATGGGAATATTATCTAATAAAAGTAGTAAACAACATATGTGCTTCATGTTTAAAATTTTTCCTTCTCTGTCCAAAGTTGTACAACTAGGCCAAGATGTGGAGTTTGGTGTTGGCTGAGTTGTACGATCTTGGATCCTCAAATTCAATGTTTTTTTATCAATTTGAATATCTTATTTAGGTCATTTCATCTTCCTAAAGTTTTCCTTACTAAAAATTTTCACCTACAAAAGGTTGTATAATCAATTCAATTCAACTTTATAACTCACTTGGCACTCTCACAAGCTCCTATTATAAATATTATTCCAAAGCACTCAAAGTATTCATAACTCTACCCAGTTAGCTACACATCAATTAGAGAATACCCTACTATAGGTCTGGTATCTTTTGCCACTATCAAGATGGAAAGATCATAGAGTCATGTCTTAGCAAGAGAAAATTCACTCCAAGAATTGTTCAAGGGTTTCAAGAAACAAAGGGTTATGTCACATAGCTGAGGAACACAACATCACACTACTACCGTTAGGTACATTCTACACTATATAATTAAATTTGTATCTTTCTATCAAGAAACATGAGGGCACCCCTAGGGGGTTAGTTAGTTTTTCACAGTTGCACAAAAACTTGAGATAACTACATGAGGCTTGATTCTACAGTGAGGGCATGTAGTGTGGAAATTGGATTGGTTCAACAGCTGGGAGTCTGATCACCAAGGGTAGTCCAATATAAACCATAAACACATGTTTTCTCATTTTGTTTTTATAATGCTCTAATGAATATTTTCACACATTTCTAGAGTTTTCACTTTTTTGTAGGTGATTACAAGTCATCATGAAGTTACGCGAGCAAGAATGAAATATAGTGAAGGGAATTTCCAGACAAGAAAATAAAACATGAATTTTTACATATATATTATTAAATGTTCCAAGACCCTACAGTTCTAGGTCATGACCACACAAATCAGGTCTTGACTATACATAATTTGTATGGTCCTTCTCTTGTTCATTTTTTAGTTCCAAAATTGTAGTGAAGCAATTCCAATTTTTTATCTTGTTGTTCCATCATCATACACATATAGATCCTCCTTTTTCTTCTTGTACAGCTAATTTTCCTTCTCCTCTTGTGTATTTGAGAAATTATCTATCATCTATCAATCATTACATGTGTGAATGCATTATTCGGATTGTGAATGATTAATGTTGGAAGTTAATTATATTAGCATACTCTAGTTGTTGCAAACCCTTACATCATTTTTATTGGTGTCCATTCTCATAACTCTAGAAATTACTTAGGGTGTAAATACATGTCATATTGTTTAATAAAATTGTTACTTCCTTTTTGAATGTTCCACTAACTAGTGACAAATAGCCCTAATCTAGATGCACCATTACAGTGGGCTAAAAGAAAAAATTCACCCAAAAAATAAAAAACAACGGGCTCTAATATCGTATGCCAAAGATATTGGATTTTTCAATCACCTTCTCTAGTAAGAAAAAGAATCATATGGCAACTAAATAGATATAAAATTTAAGGTTAGGAATTTTTAATTACATCTCAAACTATTTCACTCCACCACTTACTCTCTGGCTTCCACTGTACATTAAGCCTATCAACATAATAAATTATAATAGGAATGAGTTGGTTAAAAAATTATGCCAATATGGGTTGTGAAAATAATTAATTCTCTTCAATAATCATATGGATCCTTTTAGGATTTTAATAGGGGAAGAGATGACCCTTACTATTAAAACCATTTAAGTTATGTGATTGTGTATTGATTTCTAAAAGCTAATTTAAAGCACAAGAAACCCTCTATCATGAATAGAAAAAAGCCTTGATCATCATATTACTGAGTATTTTTAAAATTTAAAATAACATAAGTTTCAGTACTCTTGTTTTATTACTCAAATGAAGAGATGACGATAAAATTTGAGTTTTATTTTATACTTACTAGGATGTTATTAAATGCACATTGTGTAACAATTAGGGATGCCCATATTACCAATATTGGAGACGTTCAATAATGTATCACATCTAATTCTTCATGCATCGTGTTAATAACACAAACTATCATCTTGGTTTTGGTCGATGGATTATCTAAAGGGATCAATTTTTACACATTTATAAATTAAGTCTACTACTTTTGATATAGTTCTTTGTTAAAGAAGTGTTATGTTTATGTGTTCCCCCAAATAATTGGTGTCACATTGATATTATATATTTACTTCTTTTTTGGAAATTCTTTTTGGTGAATTAGGTACCAATTTGAGCTGTAATGTTGCTCATCATGCATGCATTAGACATCCAAACTAAAATATTTATTCAGTTAAAACAAATATATGTTAGGAATGTGTACTACAAAGAGACCTGAAACACAAGAAGATTATTTACTTCTAATTTATTTTGATTGTAATCTAGACTATCATTTCACTATTGAGGAATTAAGAAATCAAACAGTTGATGAAGTGTAAGTTAAATGGAATTTTATGATGCTAATAATATTATATGGGGGAAAACTAAAAATATTAGTAGTCAATATCCATTTTTGTTTTACTAACCATTGTTGCTTGAGAATTGTGCTACAAATAAACCCCCTTATCCTACAACAAAATTTAGTTATAAGGGAATAATTGTCATTAAAATTTTTATCTATCAAAAAATATAAGGAACTAATATTCCTTAGTATATATGAAAGTGCGTAAAAAATCAAGTGATAAAGAAAGTGGTATAAAAAATGGAAAAGAAAAGTGTAAAATAAATATCATGTTTAAGAAAAAAGGGTGTAATAACATAATTATTAAAGATTAATTCATAAAATGAGTATTCAATATCAATGGGTATGTTGATTGTACAACTACCTTGGGAAACTATATAATGTATTAAACTCCTTGGAAATCTCTTGTGTGAAAGAGGAAGGTAGCAAGTGGGAAAGAGAAGGGGTATTTAGGACATGTCTAACCAAAGGATACAAGGTATACCTTTGATGGCCTTGGCCAAGGAAAAAGCGTATATGAAATTTATAATTCCTTCCTACAACCATAGCTTAAAGACATATGTGTCTTATCACAAGAAAGAATAGTGCAAATTCCAGGAAATAAATAATATTTGTATTCAAACCTCCTTAATTAATTCAAAGGCATTTGTTTTTTGATACGTATATTTTTCGTGGAATAAAAGAGTTAATAACATCTTGCATCATGTACTTTTTAATATAAGTAAGTGTATCGTAATTTACATGGGTAATTTATACATAACTTAAGTATGGAATAATCATTAGTAACACATATATACCATGTAAGCCATTGCACTCTATTGTAGTATAATACTTAAAATATCTATAGATCTCAAGTTATTCTTATGTGTGGGAAAAACATATCAATATGAGTATCCTCTTTCTCTTCTCAACAATATAGATTAATATATTATTAGAATACCATTCTAGGGCACACACACAAGCCAAGATAGAAACCAAAAGTTGTATGAGTCATGGACCTAGAAGACAATAATCCACTCTATCAAAAGTGCAAGGTTACAAATCATATGTCTAATATAGGGGATGGGGTGTTCCTAATCTCCTAAGTTTTAAGAATAAATATAGGTAAGAAAGTGAATGTGAAAAATCTAAACTAGATTTGTAAAAGCAAGTGGCATATATAGGCAATGATCAATAATAAGAATAATACAGTATAATATGCTACTCTATTCAAGTATAATACATGATACATAGACAAAATAAATCACAACAAATATAAAGGAAATTGAAAGGTTGGGGATATTTAACTTTAAAATACACCTTTCATGAATTAATCACTCACAACATTAGTAACACCTTATGAGAGGGTTTTTGTGTGTCCATGACAAAAGGGATAGAAAATAGTTACCTAATTAACAAGAAACCTCTAGAGATATGATTTTTTGAGAGGTTGATAGTGGTTGTTTTTACCCTTGTTTCAAAAAGAGGTGCTATTGATAACACCCTTTCTTTTAGGTAGGTTTTTGAAATTTTAAATCATCTTAGTTATAAACTATCAAGATTTGTTTTTACAAATGTTGTTTCTCAAAAATTTCAATTTTTTTAAAAAAATATATTTTTCAATGTTTTTTATTTTTTATTTTTAAAGCTGAAATTTGATATTTTAAACATTACTAAATATGTTGTTTATAAATTTTTTTCAAAGATTTGATTTTTATCTAATCATTTATTCTCAATTAATTTAAGATACCATAAATTTTAAATACAATTTAAAATATCATTTATAACACCTTTTAATCTTTACTTCAATATATAGCTAATAGTTAAAGCGAAATAACACTACTTTTAAACATTTAGCTTATGCGCACGCGCACGCGCGCGCGCCCACATACACACACACACACACACACACACACACACACACACACACACACACACACACACACACACACACACACACACACACACACACACACACACACACACACACACACACACACACACACACACACACATTTAAGTAAAACTTGTTTTGTTTCTAAATTTACGTAAGGAGAGGGAGTTTTAAAAACAAAAAAAAAACATCAAAGCGCAGGTGATTGGTAGCTTGAAGGCTCACCATACCAAAACAAGAAAGACATGTTATCCTGCCAAGAGAGATGATAAGAGAGATAAACCAACATATCCGTTCAACTAACAAGAGGTTGACAAACCTTACCAATATCAACCTAGTCATTAATCCTACTCTATTAATCAAATCTTCAACATGAATTCGATCAGACAACCTATTATACTATATATCCTTACTAAAATTATATTATTGATCGTAAATACTTTGACTTGGGGAGGACCAATCTTTATAAGATTGTAGATTATTTGTGCCAAAATTAAAACCCATTAATTAAATCCAAATAATTTTGGGACCAGAGGGACTAGTACAAACATTATTTGGAAAAGGACCAAACTACATTGTGCATGTGTGAGAGGGGTAGCCAAACCTGAGTTCCTCAAAATCGCCAAAATAATATATTCTTCAAAGCTTCATAATAGTTCAGAAAAAGTACCTTAAGAGTATGTGAGTTCCAAAATAGGTTTGGTAGCTCAGGAAAATTACACATGCCCCTTTTTGCTACAAATATATAAATGTTTTGTTTCCATTTTCTAATCCTCCTATATCATTTTTCTCATTTTTCCCCATTAACATAAAAGTGGAGGTGTAGGATTACTCAGGGATAATGATATATTCTTCCTCCTCTAAAAGTATTACACCTTACAGTTGAGAAGAGGAATTTGAGCCCTAATTGAAAGATGCACTCCGTATGCCTTTTCCATCTTCTTATTGACCTACATAATTCCATTGATGCCCTACATGATTGTATGGAAATATAAATCTCCCTATGATTTACAAGGAAATATCTTTCCATACATGCATGCTATTGGTGTAGAATAAAAGCACCCACTGCACTGGCCATCATATTTAAAGAGTTGATCCTTTATGTCATGATGAATAGGTTCTTTATCGATCGGTATATCTTAGGTTGTTCATAAATTTTTGTATCAGTCCCTTCAAGTCCCATTCCTTTCCCTTGTCCATATCCTTTTCCATTTTCTAAATATTCTAAACCCATAAACATATTATTTGATTTTTGATTTTGTGATCCAGGTAGGAAAATGTGTTTTCTACCACTATCACAATGATTCTCCTCTTTCTCTATCTTCTTAAGGGATCCACTTTGACTGCAGGTCCATTTTTGTAGTTCCCACCCATGTGGGACCCAAACACAAGGCCAAATATACCAGGATTTTTCTTTACTTTCATTTACTTGATACAGCTGTGTGACACCATATGTGCTCACAAAAGATTGCTCAAAACCACATGCAACAATTACAACAACATGAAGAAAATGCAAATATCAAATGACACAAGATACAATTTGATGTCACACTAATAAAAACAAACAAGTATGAAACCACGACCCAACCACAACATGAACATCATGAATAGGTACCTTCCACAATATCGCATTTTCATGGTTACCTCTTTAATGTAATCATATTTCATTATTATCCTTAAAGGTTTGAAGGGAACTTGACATGAAACATACATTTACCTTTTTTCCTCTAGACTACATTCCTCTTATTTCATTTAACGCTTAATTTTTTATGGTTCCCTCCTAGTTACCATTTAAACTTCCTTATTTAACCTTATAGGTCTCGAAATCATTTATCATGTAAGCATATTTTCTCGCTCACCATGTTACACATTATTTATTTCATTTCAGATTTAACTTATACAAGTATAATTAATCACACAAAAAGAGTGAACATTGGTTTAAAGGGAATGGGTTCCATATTTTGTTTACTTAAAAGGGAAACATCTTAGGAACACCTTTTTGATAGGCATTGTTGACTATAGGTCTTGAACACCATTATCATATAAAAAAGGTCCTAGGTTTTAATTTTGCTTCTATTTGTACTCAAGGACTCTACGTCTAACTAAAATTCAATATTTTTTGGAGTGCTTCAAACACTGTTATCTCACAAACTTTCAATTCTTACTTGCTTTCAAAATTTCACCTCATGAATACAATTGAAATTTTAAAGGTTAAAAACAATCCATTGACATTAGACTCTTATTGTCGTACTCAAAAACACAACTTGGAAAACGAGATCTAAATGCGAATCACATCCACAACTAAACCTTCTAAGAGATCTCTCAACAAAAATATCCTATTTGAGTCACCCTTGATGGTGGGCAGAGACAGGAAAAAAATAGAAAGAGAATAGATGTGCTATGGCACAATGAAATTATTTCTAATACTCCTCCCTAAATTCTACTATCAATAACTACTTACATCAATATTTATAATTCCCAAAATTTCTCTCCAATACTCAAATTGTTCTTATGCTAATGTCTTTGTAAATATGTCTGCAAGTTGTTCTTTTGATCTGCAATGTTGTAGGATGAGTTCTCCATTGTTGACCAATTCTCGAATGAAGTGATATCTAGTGTCAATGTGCTTTGTCCTCTTGTGGAAAACATGATTCTTTGATAGTGCAATGGTGGACTTGTTGTCACAATAGATTGTAGTAGGATCCTCTTACTCATACATTAGATCCTTTAAGATTCTTCGCATCCAAAATTCTTGACATGATGTTGATGTACCTGCTACATACTCTATTTCAGCTAGTGATATTTTTACTATTGGTTGTTTCTTTGATGCTCACACTACAATACCTTGTTCCAAGATGAAATGAATATCCAGATGTGCTCTTTCTATCATCTATACTTCCTACAAAGTCACTATATGTATATCCAATCAACTAAAAAACATCTGAAGTAGAATACATTATGCCATAATTCATAGTTCCTGCAATATACCTTAATAACCTTTTTCTTGCTTTCCAATGTGAGTTCTTTGGTGAATCCATGAATCTTGAAATAATTTAACTAACTCCATACATTATATCTGACGTAGTTATTGTAAGATACATCAAACTGCCCACCAATTTTCAGAATATAGTTGAATCAAAATTTGTCTCATTATCTTCTCTAATTAGTTTTGTGCCTACTACCACATGTGTAGATACTGGGTTGGAATTTATAATTCTAAACCTTCTCAATACATATTTTTCATATTTACTTTGACAAATGAAAATCCCATTATCATTTTGTATGACTTCAATACCAAGAAAATATTTCATCAATCCCAAATCTATCATCTCAAATTCTTTTATCATTGTATATTTAAACATGCTTATAGAAATATTTCCTGTAAATGTCAAATCATCAACATACAAGCAAACAATTAAAATTTAACCTTGTTCATTGAATTTGGTGTATAGAGTAGGCTCACTAGTACTTCTGTTGAATCCATTATTTATCATGTATGAATCTATCTTGTTGTACCATGCTCTTGGTGCTTGCTTTAATCCATAAAGTGCTTTATTCAACCTGTAAACCTTGTCTTCATATATTTTTACTTCATATCCTAGTGGTTGTTACACATAAACTTATTCTTCTAGATAAACATTCAAGAAAGATGATTTAACATCCATTTGATAAACCTTCCATTTTTTTTGAGTTGCAATAGCTAGTACCATTCTAACAATATCAAGTCTTGCTATGGGAGAAAATGTTTCATTGTAATCAATTTCATATTATTGTGCAAATCCCTTAGCTACTAATCTTGCTTATATTTGTCAATCCATTTGCCTTATATTTAGTTTTATAAATCCATTTCACACCTATACATTCTTTATCCTTAGGTAAATCAACTAGATCCCATGTATTCATTTTTCTTAATAGATTCCATTTCATCATTCATTGCATTAATCCAATGTTCTTCCTTAATTGCATCTTCAAAATATATAGGATCTTGGGCAAATAAAGCAAAATTAGATTACAAATCTATCATATCTCCTTGATCATATATTACTTGTAAGATTCTAGTCTTTTTGCCTCTTAGTCTTGGTCTCAATGATGCAAGTGTAGGATTTGAGTCATTACTTACTTGTGGACTTGATGATTCTCCCTGCTCAACTTGGCTTTGTGAATTTTCTCCTTGTGATGTTCCTCTTTGCTCATTTTATTGTTCTCCTTGTTCCCCTTGGTCTCCTTGACCTTTTTCTTTTTGGTCTTCATATGACATTGTCGATGTACCTGTAATTGTCTTGTTTATATTTCCATCCCAAGATTCTTCTTCTTTGAATACAACATCTCTACTTACAATGACTTCCTTGGTTATAGGATTAAACAACTTATATGCCTTAGATTGTTCATCATAACCAATAAAAATACATTTTTCACTTTTATCATCCAATTTACTCCTTGTTTATTTAGGCACATGTGCATATGCAATACAACCAAATACTCTAAAATGAGAAACACTATGATGCTTACCACTCCATGCTTGTTGTGGAATCATGTTCCTCACAATCTTTGTTGGACTCCTGTTCAATATATAAACGGCACAAGCTACTGCTTTAGCCCAATATTCATTAGATAGATTCTTGCCTTTCAACATGCTTCTTTCCATCTCCATTTTTGTACGATTCTTCCTTTCTGCAACACCATTTTACCGAGGTGTGTATCTTGTAGTGAATTGCTTCTTTATTCCATGATACCTGCAATAATCCAAAAACTCATTTGACTTGTATTCTCCTCCTCTATCTTATCTAAATACCTTGATGGATAGGCCACTTTGTTTCTCAACCAATTATTTTAACCCCTTGAACTTTCCAAATGCCTCGGATTTATATTTGAGAAAATAAACCCATGTTTTTCTACTATAATCATCAATGAATGTTAGAAAATAAATTCTCCCCCTAATGATGGTGTTTTCATTGGACCACATATATCTGTATGCACAATTTCTAATGGTGCCCAAGCTCTATATGACATTTCCTTTAGAAAAATATCTCTATGTTGCTTAGCCAAAATAAAAATTTCACACAAACTCAATGGTGCTTCAATAGTGGGTAAACCTCTTACCATTTCCTTTGTTTGCAACAAACACAATCCTTTGAAGTTTAGATGACTATACCTCAAATGTCATACCCATTCTTGATCTTGACTTGATGCCTTAAAACTTGCTCTAATCTCCTCCATCATTTCACTTTTCATGTGAAGTGGGAACATTTTGTTATTTGTCATTTCAGCTTTTGCAATCACCATGTTACTTAGGGAAATATCAAATATAGTGCAAACATTATCCTAAAAAACAACTCTATAACCCTTTTAAATAAGTTGTCTCACACTAATGAGATTATGCTTTAAACCAGGCACAAAATAGATATCAGAAATAGTCTTTTTACTAAGTTTTGTTATCACATTAATTGCACCTTTTCCCATGGCTTCAACTATATTATCATTACCCAATTTTATTTCTAATTTAACTAAAGTATCCAAATTCTCAAACAACTCTTTGTTTCCAGTCATGTGATTACTACAACCAATATCTAGAAACTAAATGTTGCTAGAACTTTCATGAGCTACATCACATGTAATAAATAAAGGACCTGAATTACTTTAGAAAAGTTTTTTTCAGCTTGAAAAATTCATTAGCAAAGTGACCATACTTCTTGTAGTAATAACATTGCACATTTGATTTGTCATACCTTTGTGATGCCTAATTGTTATTGCATCCCCTTGAGCTGAAATTTTGATTTCTCCTTCCTCCTGGATCTGGACTCTTTCTTTCTTCTCTTTGAAAATTGTTTCTTCCTCTTCCTCTTCCTCTGAATTCCTCTTCCTCTGCCTCTACCAAATGTCATTTTTGTTTTGAATGCATGCTCCAATGAGGTATTGTCATTCTTGTTTATCCTGTCTTCATAATTCTTCAAAGAACCAACCAACTCATCTATAGAATATTTAATCAAATCCTTGGATTCCTCAATTACCGTAACAATTGCATCAATTTTTTAGGCAAACATCTTAAAACCTTTTCTACAACCTTTTGATATGTTATCTCATCACCAATCTGCCTTAGTTGACCATTTGAATCCATAACACGATATATGAATTGATCTACTGATTCAAAATCTTTCATCTCCAAATTCTTTTATAAGTGCTTGTAATATGACAATTTTTTCCTTATTAGTATCTTTATATGTCGTCTCTAGGATGTCCCGTGCTTGCTTGGTTGTAATAGTTGGTTTAATCCTTCCAACAACTGACTCATCCAATCCTTGTGCAATGATCTGCAAAGCCCTCTTATTCTTTTGCCTATTTTCTTTAAGAATATTCTCATCATCTGGACTCAAGGTAAACTCATCTTGTGGTTCAGTATAACCATTTATAACTATGTCTGATAATTCACATGAATCAAATGCCAATTTCATTCTAAAAGCCCAAGTATCATAATTTTTTCCAGAAAATATTGGTATTATAGGTTGATTTATACTAAATTCCATACCTTATGATTTCTTTTCAATACAAAAATTAGATCTTCTTTCAAAATAAAACCTTACTTGTAACCAGAAACTTTTTGGTATCTCCTTTATCAGGTTTTCACCTCCATATGATGCCAAATGGGTTGGGATGGAGGACCAATTAATTTTCCACTTTTGTACCAACGTGGCTACTTATTTTAACCCACAACGAACAAAATAATTAACACAAAATAAAAATAAAGGCATCATTTGTGTCTTGTTACTACTATAATACAACCCAAACAAGAAATAATGAAAACAATGACTCAAATAAATAAAGCAGGCAGTTGGAAGCTTGTCAAGAATAGCACAAGAAGAAAAAGATGTTAAAAATAACACCAACCTTCCCAACTGCAGCTCTTGTTTTAAGTTTTATGCAATAAAATAGATAGAAAAAAGTGACAAGAGCTCTATAGTTAACGAAATACCTCAGACAAAGAAGATTGCTAAAAAAATGCAGTTGTTCTCTTTTCTTGGAAGTGGTGGGAGGCAGTCTTTATCAACGGAAGAATGAAGTAGAAGCTTACGAAAGAGTAATTCGATCGCTGGAAAGTGGAGAGGATTTTAGTGGCTTCAAGAAATACAGTTTTAATGAGTCCACAGTTCTCTTTTCCTATGATGGGCTAACTCAGAATGCTCAAGATGATGGTGGAATAGCCAGCGGGAGGATTAAAAAAAGACTCGGCCAACTGTTGTTTGGCCTTGATACCACACTGATGGTGGGAAAAGATAGGAAAAAAATAAAAAGAAAACAGATGTGCTATGACACAATGAAATCAAATTTATTGCCCCTTTCATAAAATGTTTACATTCACCTCTTTTTATAGAGGACTTTAAAAATTTATGGAGTTTCATATTTCTCATGTTTTCTTCAATCACTGACAATTCTAGATTCACAAAAAAAGTCTGGGCATTGAATGGGGAATTGACTACAATCGGTGGAGAGTTTAATGCATGCAAGTAGAAATTATTGTTTCTAACAACCCTAGAATATCCAAAACACTCATGTACAAGAATTAATTAACATGTATTAATTTTGAGTTGAGATTCTTTTGAGATAAAAAAACAACATGAGGGAACCACAACGCTTTGCGGTTTACCAAACTTTTCTTGATTACATTACAAAGAATATTAATGTTCTTCCTTATTTTCCTTTATGATCCATTACACATACATTGATTAGCCCTTATAGGGAGGCTAAGAATATAAGATAACCATTTAAAGAAACATTTATAACCATTACACCATTCATGTCACCAAGTGAAATTGTGCCCTTAACTATAACAACATGCACACTTCCACATGCACAAAAGAACCCTTTTTACATGTATACCTAAAAAATACTACTACAATCCTCTAAAACACTTGAAAATGATGATTTCATGGCATATCTCGAAGAAAGAGGTGGTCTCTAAAATGAAGTCACCTATTTACAAGACAATCCCTATGAGAGCCTTTTAGAAATCAAAATTTTCACTAAAACCCATTGACGTGAACGACATGCAAACAATACAATGCTCAAGGGTAACCTTCTCAAGGGATTTTAGATTAGGGTCAATCAGATAACTTTTAAAATAAACTCATAATAGTTGTCAAACCATAACCATTTCTATATATGGTGGTTTCTTTTCTTCTGAGTCTTCCAAGCATTTTAAAAAGCACACAAGAATACATAATCATTAATTTCACATAGGAGCACATTACAAAATTGTCATTTAATTTCTAGTTAAAATGTGTACATCTACACCATTTGAAAGATATATACCTATAATCAAAATCACTCCTAAAATAGAATGTCCATTTTTCCAAGATACCAATATAATACAATTTCTTGCTCAGCACAAAATGATCAATAAATAAAATTTATGTTCATAACAATACTAATGATACATCTATTTAATATTACATGTATATTTCAATGATATCCAATATTACAAAATCACAAACAACACTACCATTTTCTTCTTGTCTCGCGTACCTGCAACCACCACATGGTCAACACAACTGTTGGCATGGCATCAAACTACAATCAAGCATGTTTTATGATTTCACAGTTTTCTAATAATAATGAACTATATTTAACACACTTCAAGGGAGAGTAAGAAATATAATGCCATTTCATTTCGTTTTCAAAGCCAAGGAGAGAGATAGAGAGAAGAGAGAGAAAACACCATTTTTCCACAATCAATTCTTTTCAAGCAAGTGTCAAAAGAAGGTTTCCTACAGTCATGTATTTGTGTTTACAAGGTTTCCCGATCGTTATTTTACTTAGATGGGGTCATATGACAGTTTTCTCCAGTTAGTTATAAGTTTCTTAGAAGTGTCAAATTTAGAAAAGTAGCTCAACAAATCTGCGATCAAAAACCATCTTCAAGATTCAAACACATAAGGGAACAAAATCCTACCTAATCCCCTATATACAGGGAAACACTTGGAGCTGATAGAACCCCAACTGATGAACTGGGTTCAATTGGTTCCTGTCTTTCCAGAGCTACTGATCGTAAATGCACCCAAATGGCCTCGTCACCCAACGATTGGAGGCCTACAAAACATCTGAAAAACTAGCTTGCGGGATGTTTTTATCCAAATTGAGGGTTGGTAGTGATTTTCATGGAGGAATACTAGAGGTATGCAGAAGCCGAATACCATTTCTACACTCAGGGCCAAAACCAAACTGTATTTTCAACTTTTAACAGTTGTTTAAAGTTGTGAACTAGCCCGTTGGGCTCCTAAATGCATGAGGAAACAAGGTCAAATGAACATCTGAGGGACAACCCAGGGTTTCGTTGAACACTCCATGTGATAAGGAGCACGAGTTAAAGCTTTATTTTCTCATTTCGGGGTTTATAGGCATGTTTTGTGCCTCGTTGAAAATAGGTTTTATTTAGATTTTACAAGGTCACCAAGGAGTAGTTTTGAACTAACATTCAAGTTTAAATCCGTCAACTGTGTGGCTTCCGTAACCAGCATTGATATAAAAGTTTTTCCATCCATCCACGAGGTAAAAAAGAGTAGTGTTTACATTCATGGTTATGGGTCTTAGTTGCATACAAAAATGGAGGTGAAATTGGCTAATTAATAACATGTTTCATTTAATTCACCTTAAAATTTATTACTTTCTTTAGATTGATTTACAACTTCATTAAAATTAAGAAAACTAAAACATTAAAAAACATGGAAGGATAGAGTAAGATGATCATGCCTGATTGATATAGAAAGCAATTGATGAAGTTAACAAAAAATCACAACATTATTCTAGTTCGTGGCTGTCCATAACGATAGGAAATCGAGTTATGGACGAGATTTGTGAGCCATTAAAAGTTCAATATTTCATTTGCTGATCTCAAAGATGAGGTGCCACTCTCGATGCCTTTAACCAACAAACTCAATACTTAGAAATTAAGTGTCCCAAAACAAAAAAAACATTCAAACCACCAAAGACCAACCATACTTTATGTGGTGCATGTCAAACAGAACAAGAGCGTTTGAGATGGCCACATTTGCATACAAAAATCTAAGCCTAAAGGATTTTTGCAGCTCACACCAACTACCAACTTGTCACACGGTCATCAAGCTCAATATTACACATTGTCACTGAGCTTATAATTTAATAAGTCATATTATTTATTTGGTATTTCTAACCAATATTCAATTAATGCTACGCCACAATAATTTTCACACATTTACCAAAAAAGTCCTAAATCCCACATATATACCCATACCAACCCATATGCCAAACTAAGCACATATCATGCCACCTCATAGTCAAGTATTGGTGGTTCCTTGACCACATTTCCATTAGGCATTATGTCCAACAATTCAAGTTACCGTAGAATGCATCCACATTTGGGATAAATGTAAAATATCATACAATGTCGACGCCATTTTCTGCCATAGTCAAATCCACCACACTATGCAAATGTATCCTGCTATAGTTGTACTCAAAATTTACATATGTCAATTGCATTTTCTTTGAAGTTTCTAAGGATTTAAAAAAAAAACCATCTTGTGCATATCTAGGAGTTAATGTTGTCCATGAAACCACATTCTTTCCAGAATTTAATCAAATAAATTACATGCCCTACCAAATCACCTTAGAAACATTGAACTTAACTTGGTGCTCCACCTGCTCCACCCAACACAATCCACATTTTAACACATGAGATATGCTCTCTAACTAAGGTGGCTATCAAATATTTTTCAGCACACCCAGTTTTTGCACATCTTGTAATCATTATTGACTATGGAATGACATTTCTTTAGGAATTTTATCAAACAATTTACAACCTTACATAGGGGTTATGCAAAACTACTCTACATCATTGCAATATTAACAAAATAGTCCATGAGGCTACATTTTCAAGGAATTTTATTAACACAAGTGCCAATTTGGCTCATACTTGGAAACAAGGGAATGAGGTTGTGGTGTTTTGTTTTACACATATCAAAAACTAATTTCTTATAGTTTCTAATAAATTTTACAACTTGTCTATTTGGTTAAAAAACACAACCACTTCCATGTGTATACCTCCACACTTTCTCACTTAGCTACCAAGGAGCTAGAAAAAATACATTAGAGGATGAATAACATACAAAAGGTTTTTTTGCATATAGGGAGAAAATACTAGAACATAGCCACAGGGTCCATTCTCTGTTAACCAATTTGCATACTTTCGTAGTTGTATACATGTTCAACATGCACTTGCAACAAAAAAATCTGCTGTACCTATTCATCCATCCTTTCTTCTTTGATGGAAGAACCAGAAAATTGATCCAAATCATCCTACTTGGTATGGGATGGGTGGATACTGGAAAGAGATAAGAATATGAGAAAAAGGACCCATCAAAAATCCCACATAGAAATCAACATACATCCAAATTTCTAATTTCACCATTTTTTTGCACCTCAAGCCAAGAAGAAGGCATTAGCGTTCTCTGACCAAGATAAAAATCCCAAGGAAAAAGCTAAACATTCTCATTGGAAAACTTATCTCAATCCAGGCAACTCACAAAAAACCAAGAAAAATTCCATTAATTCTCTCATGGAAAAAAACCCACAATACACCAAAGAATAATTTCATTAATTATTTCTTGGTAAGAGTTTTGGCACAAGCCTCGAACAATTGGGAGGATTTAGGGATATAACAATATTTAATGATTTATTTAAATTTAATAGAACTTCTTCCTATTGCAAATTTCTTAATTTTTTCTTAATTTTCTATTAACCAAAAATTCAATTGTTCCCGATAAGCCATGTATTTTCTTCCCGTAATTATTTTTAATTAAATTTAATAAAGATAATTATGAATCAATGAAAATGACCTTGTTATTGGTGATTGCACTCCCTGTCTAAGCTTGCAAGAATAGTCCTAAACACCACAAAGGTGGTAAGAACCCGTATTGCATGTAGACTCAATTCCTACCAAAATAAAACGTCTCAGATTTTGTATTTTATTGATTGCTTAATTATAGATAATTGTGCTCTTGACCTTATAAGAATGATGAGACACCCAAGATTAAAAAAATACATACAATCACTTTAATCCTTTAACATATAATATTTCAATTTTAGGGAGAAGATTTTTTTTTCTTATACTATATTTAATTGTTTCATTCTTCAAATTATCCAAATCTTAAGCACAACGCTTAAAATGACAAACTCACTCATACCAAGGGTCAAGTCGAGCCCATGCAACTACAATCGAGAGGGTGGTAATGGGAAGGGCATTACAATTTCATAAAGAAAACCTAAGAGAAAAGAGTGATGAGTTGTGGGGATCTCTACCCCATTTTAATATTACTCCCTAACTCAAATAAAGAGCTTTTTTTATTTGTATGTTACAAAATATTAGCCCATTATTGTTTGTTACGGTTTTTTAGACCATGTGGTGACTTACTATATATTCCAAATATATAATGTCATCAATCTAGCCAATTTGACTCCCTTATGATTATCTACTGACATATTCAAAATGATGTACATGATTTCATCATCTTGACAAGATCATCTAAAAAAGATATTTTTACGTTATTTAGCTGGATAAGATAAGAGTCTCTTTATGATTATATATGTTAGTTGTCTTTGGTATGTCGAGAGATTGTAAGTTCGTGAGTGAGTGGGGGTATATGATCTTGATAAAATATAGACTCATCAATACATATATACCAAATATATGTTGTCATCAATCTAGCCAATTTGACTCCTTTATGATTATCTATTGGCATATTCAAAATGATGCACAAGATTTCATCATTTTACAATCTCATCTAAAAAAGAGAATTTTTTTTAGTTATAAAAGATTCCCATTGTGTCGATATACATTAGTTATCTTAAATATTTTGAGATATCGTAAGTCCATGAGTGAGTGGTGGTATCTGATCTTGATAAAATATAGACTCATGAATTTGCTTCTCTTTCGACAATTTGATTTCCTTAGCATTAAATGTGTGTGAGTTTTACTTCCTCTAGATATGTGGCTATCAATATTGCCTCTTCTTGGATGTCTTGCAAATACCATGAGTTAATTTTTTTATCCTTCATCGGGGGATCCATATTTGAGAAAGATAGGTTGCACTATGAGTTTCTTTCATCCTTTCTTGGTTGCTTCTTCTAACCCCTTAAGAAGGACAAACACTTCAACTAGTTTGTTAGATCCAAGTCCCATGTCAATTTCAATTGTTGTAATTATTTGAGTCATTGAATCTCATAAATAAACAACCGGGCCATCAACTAGGTTTGGTCTTCCTTTTACCGCACCTTCAAAATTCAAGTCTATAAATCCTTTTAGAGGAGTTTAGATGATCATTTGACCATTCAATTTGCATGCCTCATAATTGAGGGAAGGTCCCAAGAACTTCCATGGTATCAAGATTTAGAGAGAACTTGAAGGATCAAGATTTGTATCTTTTAGTTTGTAGGTCACTATAATGACATGAATGTCATTGTGTAACTGTTAATCAATATATGGGCAACATGTGTTTTGGTCAATAATTGGATTTTCTACTTGTCTCTATTAAGGTACTTATGTATTCATTTTTGTTCATTTGTTAACAAACCCACTTCAACCATGCTAACCTTAATGGGACATGGAAACCTTCTGCGCTTCTAGTGAGCATGCCCTATCTTACAGCACAACATGAGAAAAACACGAAGGGTAACAGAAACTTATGCGCACTTGTTATCGTAATCTTGCATACATGAGTATGAAGTAAAGATACAACTAGACATGTGTTGGCTAGATTTTTTACACAGCTGAAAACCTAGGCAATCATGAGATAAATATCCCTCATTTACCGGTGAGGCTCCCCTGTAAGATTTTGTCAATTATATTTTCTAGTATCTATCTGTTGGTACTACTTTAACTATGTAGCTCATGAAGCATAGCTAGACAGTCCTGCAGCAAGTAAGCAGCTATAAAAGAAAGGAAAAAAATATGTAGAAGAGGAAAATAATAGGAAAAGGGAGAAAGTAGAGAGGATGTGCAACCCAAGCAATATTTTACAGAGTTGATTGCATGCACATAGATTAAAAAAAATAGATCATTAAACACATAATTCAAAGCAAAGGAAACTTTCATATCTAGTTCTATAATAACACAGTTTATGAATAGATCTAGAAAGGAAAAGAAGAAAAATGCATCGTTGACACAAAGTTCTCCAGAAACCTGCTCCTTCTGTATTCCTTTGCTTCTAAGTTTCTCTCAAGGGTTTCAGCACAAAGTCTAGAACACAAGAATGTACTGCTTACAAATTCTGATCCATCAACCCAAAGGTTCTTCCTCTACTTATAGAAATGTATAAGGGGCAATTACAAGTTGAAAGCTTTTAGTTGAACTGGCTACATGTGAAAGCTGTGAAAAGGGAAACAACTGGCAATCTTCCTCCTGGAATTCCTCTTTGCATGACATGCATGATTTGCAACTAAAAAATAGAACCTTCTATTTTACATGTCTGCCACCTATTTCCAAGTAATTGACTTCTTCAAGTAACTTGGTAACAACTTTTAAACCAATCACTTAGGTTTTATAATTTAATTGATTGCTTCAATTACTTTGTCGGAGGAAAATAAAAGAAAGAGGAAGAAAGAGGAAAGCTGCAACCCTCCCAGTCTTGTTCTTCTTCTATATTTGCATGCACTTGATTCTTTTGCCTTTGATTCTCACCACAATTGGATCTAGGAGAAGCTGGAACTAGAACAAGCTTGATCTTATGGATTTTGCACTTCACCTTGTCTTGCCTTTTATCCTTGAAGCTTTCGTAGTTCTTCTATACATGCATTGTAATGCTTTTCGCAGATAACTCATCATCCTTATTTTTAATTGCATATGACATTCTGGAAAGCACTCTGGATGAATGAATATTCAATGAAGGCTTCAACTGGAATATTGGGAGCATTTGCACAAGATCTTGGAAGGAATTTTCCATGCACTGACTTCTTCACATTCTGTATTTGAAACAAGAGGATGAAACCTTTTGTGCCAGAAGCTTTTGCAACTATGAGATCTGGATCTAGATCTATCATATGGATTTGAAGTCTACAGGGCCTGTGATATGGATCTGCACCTGCATAGCAAACTCTGGCAACTGGGTTGTGGATGGAATGCAATCGAATTCTGTCCACTACTTTTAATCTACACGCATGAGTGAAGTTCATCCTGGCTGGAACATGAGTGAAGTCTTTCCTGAGCTCTTTGTCTATCAATTCAGCAAGAGGTCTCTTGCAATCTGTGTCTCCAATTTCTGCAAATTTAGCAAGTTCTTTAGACTCCGTTGAAGTTTATATTCAATGTATCTGACATTGACTTTGAACAATTCTTTTCACTAATATGAGCACCAAAACTGGTGAATATTCCTGTGATAATCATTTAATTCAGAGGAAACATGGAATCCATTAGCATGAATACGTTCCTTTTCTTTTCACCAAAACATCTGCAAATGAATTCCTGCTGCCCGTAACAATTTGCAGACTTTTCTTGCATGCAAAGTAAGAAAAAATATTAATTTAATTCACCAGAGAACTTATACCAACATGCAGATAATTATCATAGCAAGAATCAAGCCATTACAAGCCTAGGCACCAAACCTTGAAGCTCACTGACAATGAAAAACACTCTTTAATGCAAAAATCTCCTTCCTTTGGCGCCAAAACCTGTCCAGGCTGCAATCCTTTGTAAAAAGAATTAATTGCTTCTTTATTATGGAAGCCCATGCTTATATAATTCTCAACATTGTATTTCTAATAATTTCCCTTCCTATTTCTAGCAATTTAATTAATAAACAATCATGTGTATTCACCCAAATTGGGTGCCCAATTATGTATGTTAATGGTTGCTTTTAAATAAATTTATTTTATTTATTTTTAGCATGCATCCTTGACTTCATAGTGTCTTTAGCTCTTCCACTTGCATTGAATTTCCTTCTATTTATGGTGCCAAAATTGGGTCAATAAACCATTAAATTTAAATATCTATTAAATGCATTGTTATTCACCCAAGGTGGGTCGCCAAAATTTTTTAGCAAGGGTAATTTCCAACAAATAGGAAGTCAACTTTGATGGGAATTTTCACCCTGCACTGCAGCTCCAAAAATCCCCTCTTCCACTTAAGTGATTTGACTTTCATCATGGGAATTTTCACCCTGCAAGGTAGGTAAGAAATTCATGTCGGTGCTTTTAGTGATTTTTATTTTATAATGAGAATTTTTACCCTGCAAGGCAGGTAAGAAATTTGTGCCTCCCTGCCACCTCTAATATTCCCATTGCAGCTTAAGTGACTTTGACTTCATGGGAAAAATTACCCTGTAAGGCAGGTAAGAAAGTCCTGCCTATCTGTCACCTCTAATTTTCCCATCGCAGCTTAAGTGACTTTGACTTCATGGGAAAAAGTACCCTGCAAGGTAGGTAAGAAATTCTCGTCTGTCTGCCACTACAAAAAATCTCATTGCAGCTTGACACTCATTAATTCCAAAAAATGTGACTTGCTTGGGAGAGGCTTTTCTGTGCATGACTTCATCTTTTTTGGTCAAAAGCTTGAATTTTGAGGTTGATTCCTTCTGGTGATGTGTCGGTAGATGATCTCCAGATGCTTCAGGAAATTAAATAGACTATACTAGCGAAAAAATTGACCTAAGGGAATTTCACAGAGAAACTGCGGAGAAAAACGAAAAAAGAAATAAATAAAAGCGAAAAACATTGCCAGAAGTTGCAGACAATGCCCTGAATTCATTCCAGTGTGTAAAACCTTCTCCCCGTGATAAGACTTAGAGTGAATAAATGGCATGTAGATCCAACATAGTTTCAACTGGAGCACAATTTACTTCAAACAGGGCATTATTTATTCAATAAATAATTAAATAAAAATTTCCCTTAGACAAAACTTGGTGGAGGGATAAAATGAGTTTGGAAATCTGGGTATTTTTTGAAATTGGATTATATGATTCACTGGGAATATCATAACATAATAAATACATCTTCTGGAAATAAAAACAAAAAAAGACCCGTTATTTTAAAAGAACAATTTTTTTAAATGGGTAGTCCCAAATTTCAGGGTGAAATCTAGGGACACCAACATGTAAAATTTTGGTTTTATTGTCCGGACCCTCATAAAAATTCAAGGATAAAGTAAATATAATATGATTTGATTAACGCAATATTACATTGAGGCTTGGTTGCATGTCATTGAACACTCCTTCGCATAACAACATCTAAGCCACAAATATTGTTCGTCGAGAGTGTGGGTAGAAGAAAACCTTTATTATGCATTATATGAGATTTTTTATGTGAGCTTCCACTACATCTTCATGCATGATTAGTCTCCTATTTCTTAGTGAAAATAACAAAAAATTGACGACTCAGAAAGATGTTGGACTAACGATAAGCATATGAATTGGAGCATGCATGGGTACATGGATGAAATTGGACACGCACGGTAGACTATTGGTGGAAAGGCACACTTTGGAGTTATATGATGTAAGAGAATCAAAGCTTATAAATAAAAAAAATTTAGCTTTGTATTTTTTTTCCTTGGAGTAGGTCTAGGGAGTCTTTTCTAGAGTTTTTGAATCCTTCTCAATCATCTTAGAACCATACATGTGTGTTTAATGGCCATCTTGAAGTTTCCCTCCAAAATGAGCATTTGAATATTTGAATTTGTAAGTTTAGACTTAAAAGGTGTAATATTATATGTAAAGTCATAAAAGGATGTAAAATGTCATAAAGGACCTTATTTAATGTATCTAAGGTATTTCACCCCTTAAGAGAGGGTCATCGTGTTGTGGTTAGCCTCCACCATGGTTAGGTTTGTTAAAACTCTAAGCAGATCTCACTCACCTTTGACAGGTCATTAAAAATGGCTAATACTATTCGAATGTAAGGTAGGAAGAGAGAAGGGGAGAAGGATTAGAGGTTCAAAATAATAGTGAAGAGCCTCAAAGAGGAAATAACCTGTAATGTTAAACGTGAAAAACTAATAGAAACAGGGTTCTGGTGTACAAATGTGGAAATTCCTTATAAATATGAATAAGAATGAATCCTTGATGATGTTTTTATGTATATTTATATTTATGGTCTTGAAGTGGATGATATTAGTACCACTCTGGATTTTAGTCTCAAATAAACCAATTCCTTGGTATTTGAGGAATAATGTCTACCATTAGTTGTGTATTTTCTATGAGTGACTTGATAACTAGATGTTATGTTGCGATATGGTAAGGATTAAGAGTTATTGCATTAAGTAAGTGTTTAATATCAAATTAATTAAATAAATCCTCACATATCCACTTTCATATTTAAATAAATTAAATATCCTCACATCCTATCCACCTCCTCAACTCAAGTTGACTAAAAGTCATGACTAAAGCTAAAAATCATTATTAAATTCAAGAAGATATGTTTAAATTAACTCAAATCATGCATTTGAGTTAACTAAAGATATCTCCCAAGTCATGGCAATCCAAAATTAATTCACATCCTTCCAAAAGCAAATCATTCACGACACTTTTTGGGTGAATAAAATAAAGGATATGGAATTAATAATCAAAAACATGTGCAACCCCTTGCCAACTCAACAATGACTCATTCATGCAAATCTAGAACAATAGTTCAACTCTTCAATCAATCTAGAAACTCAACTAAACAATTCAGTCATGTTTAGTTATCTCCAAATCAACTCAATCTAATCTTAGCTTGAGGATTCTCCTTCCTCAGCTATAAATCAATGGTCTTTCCTTCACAAATCATCCACCAACAAGCTTGAGAGTTCATACTATTGTTATTTTCTAATTGCTTGGTGAATCAATCAATTATACCGTTATTCTACCCATATCAAATCAATCATCTTCATGCTCATAGCTTGATCTATCTTCCATTTGGAATACTTCTTGGAGCATCCAAAAAAACAAAAAAACTTTCAAATCAATCGGATCCAACAAGAGCATTACTCAACCCTGATCTTCTACAGTCAGATCCAATATGAGGTGGATTTGGAATTTATTTGGAAGGTTTGCTTTGTTTGTTTTAACTTTCTCTATTTATGTAATTTCCATGGTTTACATTTTGGCATGCCTGATGGGACTCCACACATGTTTTATCATTTTTAACCCTGTTTCTTACATTCTAACTTTCTTTGAGTTGTTTGTTTTGTTTTAGACTTATTGTTAAAGTTTCAAGGTTTTTGGTGCAGGAAACAAAGAGAAAATCCAAAAAAACACATTCTTTTTATCGTTTTCTTCATTTTGTGCATCTACAGGTTACTTGCGCTAGCGGTACACATGATTTGTGCTAGCATATCACTCCACACGCTAGTTTAACTTCATGCAATGTAACCCTTCATGTGCTATGTAACATTATTTCCATGTTCACTATTCTGTGCATGCATTGAGCATAACCCTTCACGTGCTATTGTAACATTGTTTTTGTTCATTGTTCTTGTGCACACGTTGGCGTAACCCTTCACACTATGTAACAATCACTGTTCATGTACGTTGCATGTAACCCT
This sequence comes from Taxus chinensis, assembly GCA_019776745.2. Lineage (NCBI taxonomy): Eukaryota > Viridiplantae > Streptophyta > Pinopsida > Cupressales > Taxaceae > Taxus > Taxus chinensis. The sequence goes on from CM034157.1 coordinate 220,447,571, forward strand.
TCTCATGTTATCATTACATTGTTTTGAGTGTTCATTATTCGTGTGCACACACTGTGCATAATACTTCACTACACGTGTACACTATTTTTGTTCACGTACTACATGTCATGTGCGCTAGCATACTGTGGTAACTCCTCTTTCATTTCTTTCAATTGTTTAGTCATCTTATAGTTATTTTACTTATTGTTTTATGTGTTTCTATTTCTAATATGTTGATTAATCAGTTACAAAAGTGCTAACACTATATATTTTAGTATATCTAGTTGCTTTTGTATCTAATCAAACCAACCGCATATGCTCTTCTCTCGCTCCCTTTTGGGTGATCTTGAGAATCAGAAATGGTGAAGTTTGTTTTCTTGTTTTATAATCATGTTTTTCTCTACAGGGAAACTACTAATTCATTGTGTGCATGACCACATCGTATAAATACTTCCTTGAAAAATCAATCAAACTCTTAACATTGTATGTAGGTTGCCTTGGTCGAAGACAACAAAAAAAAACTTTATCTTAATAAACTTTATAAAAACTTGTATTGCAGGTTTGGATAAGGGTTTATTCCGATTGAATTTAATTGTGGGAAGTGCTTGGACATAGTCCTAAAACTCATTATGAGGAGTACCACATGAACCCCAAAGTAGTTGGCACCTTGAGGGAACTGGCCAATGAAATGGGTACCCCCACCCACTTGACTAGTGATACCCCTGAGGAAACCATAAGTAGCCCGTGGTGACAACCCCATTCTTAATTGATCGTGGGGTATAGTTTCATTAGATAGGAAAGAAATTTCCTAGCACGAGTACTCGTTTAGGCACTTTGGTGAGTGAAAGTTCTCCCTAACCCCTAGGAAGCTTGACAAACCAAAGCCAATAACATCATGTTATCCAAATTACTGAGTCAAATTAGTTTGTGTTCCAAATTCTTCTCTCAAATCACATCATATTCTATTCTAATCAAAATCAAACTCTTTTCCAAATAAAACTCTTTTTTCGGATACCCATACCAAATTGAAGTGAACAAAGCTTAAGCCTCACTCTTCGGATTCACATTCAAATTTGAAGCACATCGGCTAATTCCAATCAAATCCAAGTCTTACACTTTGATATTCACTTTATCAAGTTTAAGCAAAATCAATAATTCAATCACAAGTCTTTGCTTTGGGTATTCACTTTATCCAAGCTAAGAAAATCTGCAAGTCAAGTCAAAGTCTTAAATTTATGTACGTAATATTCAAATTTAAGTATAATCATTCCTAATATAAGTCTTATACTTCGATATTCCCATCATCAAAGTTTAAGAAAAATCATTCCAATCTAAGTCTTATACTTTGATATTCCCTATATCAATTTTAATAAAAGCCAAGAGACAATCAATTCTCATCTAAGTCTTATACTTTGATATTCACTTTATCAAGTTTAAGAAAAATCAATCTTAAAACATTTCATAGCCTTATACTTTCATGTTGAATTTTGCAATTCGCTCTCAACGTCTAAATATCAACAACATAGTAAATAGTCTTAATTATTCACTTTTTCAATACTTCAATGAGCAAAAGTTGAGATATTCACTTTATCCAAACTTTTCCCACAACAAAATTTAGCATGTTATATTGAGGTGAAACATGCACCATAGAATAAAATTCCTTGGATTTATGAGGAACACTAGTAGGGTCATAATGTGACTTTGTTCAACATCAACTGACTATGGTTACCAATTGAAATGTAAAAAGTGAATGAAAAAATTCACACAGAGATGAAAGATACCATTTGCAAAAACAATAAAGTTGCATTTATAGAGACAGCACATTATTAATCAATTAGTTCACGGCACTTCACAACTTTTAATCTCTTTCTATTTGAACTGGTTTCTTCATCTTCCAAAAGGACAGAAAAATTAATATCTCTCGTTCAGATCAATGATGGAGTATTCAATACCGATGAGTGGTGGAGCATTTCTCTAAACCAGATAAAAATTTTTACCAATGACCTGATCAACTATGAAAAATAAATGCATGGGACACAAATTAAAAATTATGCTTGCATAAACTATACTCCTTAGGAAGATCATTCTAGATGAAAAAGTATATCATCAAAAATGTAATGTAGGGTCAAAGCACAATATGAAAACAACATAGATCTCAACAAGTCATTGGGACTCATCATGGTTCAAATAAGTGCAGCCATGTCATTGTATAAAGAGATATTTCTATCATCACAGATCCAATGGATGAGTTGGCATTACAAATTGAAATTTATAATAGGTGTGTCAAAACAAAACATGTTCATGATAAATTTCAACCAAAAAGTTAAATATAATAATCAATTTCAAACATTCATGAACTACAGTAGAAACGAAAAATAATTTGCCTTTGCTAAGCAACCGCCATGAAGTTTGACAAATATTTTGCTTATGAATCGTAAAACAATTAAAAATGTGGAGTTCACCAAAATGATTCCTTACCTGCTCTAAAAATGGTGAGTACAGATCAGTTCAAAAGGAGTTCAGGGCCTAGTTACTAAATGAAGAATCCATTTGTCCTAGACAACTGGACAATATGCTGCACCCTTTGTCATGTTGTAAGTGCACCAAGTTGGGGGGCCAAAAGGGGGTCTTAAGTGGACATGCATTTTTCTGAAAAAAAAAAAACTTCAACTTGTACGAGTTTTTCGAAATAGTTACACTCAAAATTGGAAGATGTTGTAGAAATATGAATCGTAGAATTTTGAGTCTAGTTTCTAAGCTACTAAATTTTATTGAAAACGGATAATTTTAAGTGGGTCAAACAACTAAAATACCAACAGATGCTCCTGTTTTTGTTAAAAAACATAATAGAGTGACTTTCGTGCCCCCCACCATTTTTTGAGCACCATTTAGTATTTTTAAAAACCCTTTGGTAGAAAGATAGCTAAGAGCATCTAGTTTGGGTTCCTTTTTTTTTAGATTTTTATAGTAAATATTTTTTTATTTATGATTTTTCTAGTACATAAATTTTATGTTTTGAAAAATAACGGAGCTCCAACCGTGCCCCACCCCCCTAACTACCTCAAAAAATATCAAAAATTTTTTTTTTTGTTTTTTGAATATGTATAGAATTATGCCTAGTTTGGGCTAGTATAATTTTTTTTAAATTTCGATCACCCAAAAAAAGATACACCATGAAAGATAGACATATTTACACTTCAAAAAATAGCTATAAAAAGGCATAGTTAGAAAATAAATAATATGGAAACCTTATATTAGTCAGAAAATTTGAAAAATTATATTTTTAGAAAGAAGAAACTCTTCTCTATGTCATGGTATAATTTTTTTAAAATGGATCGATTGTTTTATTTTGATTTATCATAGAGGAAGTGGCATTTTTACATTTTCTTGCAAAAACACGTTGTTTGTTGTGTTTGTACAGGTCCATGCCTCAGGCTTGGGGATCCAAACCAGATCCCAAGCCTTGAGGCATGGCTTGGAAAAGAGAAAATACAAAACACGTACATGTTATGACATGTACGCGTTACATAACGTGTACGCATTATAACACATACGCGTTTTTCTTTGTTTATATATTGTGGCCCCCCAACATCCTTTTCATCTCTTTCACGGGAATTATGTAAATATTATGTTTTGTTTGTAATTTTCTCTACATTCTTGCATGATTTTTTAGTAGTTCATTTTGTCCCCTACCCCACTAGTTGATTTTTTCTAATCATGGGTGATAAACGTCGAGCTAAGGACAAGAGGAAAGTCAAGAACAAGACACCGAAGCAATTGGAAGAGAAGAGAATAAAGAAATTGAAGAGAATGCAAAAACTTCGAACAAGGCAAGGTACATCCACTATATCAAATGTAGCTAATGTATTAGAAAATGGGGATGAAATACATAATGAAAATGTAGAGAATAATGATTTTGCAATGAATACTAATATTGAATTGAATGATAATGTTGGTATGGATGAAGAAATTGATATGAATCCAATTGTTGAACCCTTACCTGAGAATCCAAATGTTAACCCCGAAATTTGTATGAAAACACTGAATGAAGAAAGTAACCTTGTAAACGAATCTTCACCTCTAAGAACACCTCCTTCCATTTTGTGAAGAAAACCAATTTTCACTTAATTGAAATTGATGAAAACATTATAAAACCAATGCCTAACAAAATGTCTGAAAGAAATGCGAGAAGAAAAGCTAGTGGAATTTGGGATAATTACTTTGAGAATTTAAATGACACACAAAGATGTCAATTATTTGTTACATTGATGAAATTAATTAAGATGAGACATCTAATGAAGACCCTGGGGTTAAGAACATCTAATGTTGTTGATCAAAATGTGTCAATTGTTGAAAACATACATAAAGCATACCAAACTGTAGGTGGCAAAAGATGCACCAAAGATAGTAATGCTACACGCGTGTACTTACTAATTGTATAGTAAGTGATAAAATAGTTAATAAACGCTTGATTAGAAAAACAAGCAGTGCTTTGAAGCTAAATAAAAAAACACTAATGAAAGTAATAGAGAGATGTAAACGTCTTGAATCAGTCAATAACACTGACTATTGGGCTTTCTCTTGCAGAATTCCACGAAAAGACAAGAATACATCTAATATTCTAAAATAATTAATTGTAAAAATTTGGAATAAGAACACAAGGGTGTCACCGAATAGAAGAGATACAGTAAAAAGAAGAATAGGTTCTCGTAATCGTGAATCGTGTGCAAAAAAATTCTTATAAATGAATCAAACAGAATTTTTCTCTAAGTTTAAGAATGAAAATCCACAAATTAACATTAGCCAAAGATTCTTTGAAATGAGCAAACCCTTTTATGTGAAAATCAATCACTCATGTACCACTTGTTGTTGCAGGCATCATGTTGAATTTTCAATGTATTATGATGTTTTTTGTCAAATATGTTATGTTTTGCATACTGACATCATGTTGCAGGAGTGTGGATTAAATGTCCCACAAAAATCTTCAAGGTAATTTATTCCAACAATATTTTGTGAAAAATCAACAAGATAATTTTTTATAACACCTTTTGATACTGATCATGATACTGTTGATTATATTATGGACATGATTATGGACTTTATTATAGTATGATGTTAGATGTTAGATCATGGATTATTGTTGACCTTGATTCAGTTATGATGCATGATGATTATTAGAGACATTTTATATATTGATGATGATATACTGTTTGACATGGTTATATTATGGATGTTGTTCGGACATGTGATATTTGGATATTGTGAGTAGACCTAGAAATGGAAATTAATTGATGATGATATAATTGTTTAGTAAAATTGCAAATGATCTTGTTGGTTGCTTGGATGTTGTTGTGATTCATATATCTAGATGATTTTGGAATTTTATTTATATTATTTTGGATGTTCTGATATGGCCACGAGGCCGAAGGAGGTATTTGTGTTTTGTAGGTTAAAATATCACAACAAACATCGGGGGATTGGAGACCAACCACATTGGAATTCTAGATGAATTCAACAAGGTCACCATGGCAACTTGTATTGTTTGTGTGTGTTTGTTTTGTTAGGGATTCCCATGGGGGGATCACCTTTAAATGTGACCAAGGGATTTTATGTTTTTCTTTTATTTGGTCCCTTTTGTTTAATGTTTGCATGTGTTTTATGTGGTGCAATTACCCCTTTGATTATTTATTTAATGTGGTGTTAATATTGTGAGTAATCATGTTGTTAAGTTAATTAATTAAAAGATATCATGAGAATGTAATTAATAGAGTTGTTGGTCTTGATTTAAGTGTTGTAAGAGATGTGTAAGTGATGTGTAAGTTAATTTTGAGTGTGAAACACTCCACCTTCTTGGAAATTCGAATTTGTCCTTGGAGGCTGATTTTGGAGGCTTGTGGGACAAGTTAAACTTGTCCCATACCTCTTAAATTTATTTACCAACCATACCTATGGTTGGAGAGTTAAAATTAGACTTTTATAATGCATTTTGAGAAGACAAATTGTAATTTTTAATTACACTTTTCTTACATGGTTTAATTTCATTCCTTTGGGGTGTGGGTTGGATTTGAGTATGTAGGTAGATTGCCATATTATTCACCCACCTATTTATTATGCATTGGAGAATGAAGTTGACTTTTGGGTTGGGGTTGAGGATGTGTGATGTGGCATCCTACATGGATCCACCTCATCCTCTTCTCTTCCCTCTTCTATAAAATTTGAATTGCTTGCCTTGTTTTGGGTTGCTTCACTTTTGGAAACTCCTTTTGGGGTGAATTCTTTTGTTGTTTTGGAGCTCTTGCTTTGGAGAAGTTTTTGGAAGATTGTTGCATGCTTGTGCTTGGCTGATTTGGATTGCTTGCATTGGGATAAAGCTTGTTGTTTTGGAACTTGGAACAACTCCATCATGGAGAGGTAGGAGCTTGGCTCTTGAAATGCTTCTTTTTTGTTTATGAAATTGTTATTGTTGTGAATGTTTTGGCATGTTTGTGGGATGTTGGGTAGATGGCCTAGGAATGGTGTAGGAGAAGACTATGGGGTTTATTTTGTGGGAGGCACAAGTGTTTTGGGGAGGTATAAGTGTGGAGGGAGTTGGGATTTGGGTTCCACCTTACAAAGAAATAGCTTGCATTTCTTTACTCGTTATGGGGTGCCATAAGAGGTTGGGGAGGCATAAGGAAATGTGAGGAATAAGGGGTACTTGGGGGAGGCATAAGGGCATGTCAGGGCTTTGATATACTATATTTTGGCGGTTTCAAATCAGGTGGTGATACCCATTTCCCCTTTGGGAGGCATAAGTAGCATCCCCCATAGTTTCTTGCTCCTTTGGCTTGCTTGATGAAGCCTTAGTGTTGTTTTTCATGTTTTAATGTAGTTGTAAACTACATTCTATTTTGGACTGTGTTTTAAATGTGAAAATGTTGCTTGTGTGTTGTGGAAGCCTTTGTTGCCATGAGTTGAATCACATCTTCTATTGCATTATGGTTGGGGCTCGGGGGCCAATGAAGAAGGATGGCTTCTCCTTTTCATTGGATGTCTTGGTTGGGTGGAGAGCGTTGCCTTTCCCCTGCTCTTGTTGTGATCAAAATTGGAAGAATGATAAATCTACATGTTGTTGTTCTGGAGCAAAGGAGAAAAAGAAAACAGTTTGACAGTCCCTTGTTGAAATGAAATCTTATTGTAACCTTTCCCACTTGAAGTGGATGAACTCGTATATGTTTTGTAATGGAAATATGTTGTATTGAATATGAAAGTTGTAAATTTTGAAATGTGAAAGAGATATACTCTGTTTCTGTTTTGAAAGAATGTGAAAGAAATTGTATTTTGTATATTGTATTTGAGAAACAGAAAAGAGAAGTTGTAAAAAAGTTGTAAAATTGTCATGGAATAATAAAGTTGCATTACTTTTTTCAAATGGCATTGTTATATTGAAATCTGATCATTGAAATGTATTATGAATCTATTTTGAAAGTTTTAAAAAAAATGTGTATGAAGGAAATGTATTAATCTGTTTTTTGAAATGTTTGACTTTGGAAAAAGATATTGCATTTTGTTTGAATGCTTTGGATTGAAGGAAAATGAAATATACAACTTATTAGCATGGAATGAATTCATAGAATTTAATACTTGGAAGAATGAAAACAAATCTTTTAAAATTTGAATCTCTGTTTTGTAATTTTTCAAACTGACAAATACTTTAATCAAAAATGCACAGCATGACCTATAATAATGAAATACCAAATTAAATATTAAATTGAATTTGTATGCCCAAAAATGACACCAAACAAACTAAAACACTTAAGAAATTTTTAGAAAACTTTCAAATCGAGCAAAACCAAAATTGCAGTCTTTTTGCTGTCAAAAAATTGTAATTTTGAAATTGCAAACTCAATCAAACAAATTTAACCTTGCAAATCCTATCCTAAATCCTTCCTAGTGAAATCCTCCATGTCTGGTTGACATGTTGAGAAAGAGAAGAAGAAAAATTGAACAAAATTTTATAAGTTAAAATTTACCAGTTTGCCTTTTAAAGTGAGCCAGCAAAACATTTTCTCAAAATTGACCCTTTAAACTTATCATCAAAATTAAATTATTAAGGTTATAGTGCAAAGATGACTTCTAGATATTTCCAGAAAGTCCTCGTTTTCCAAAAACTGAGTTCCCAATCAAAAGTTATGGCCTTATGAAGTTTTACTTCATTTTTGGCTTCAAAAATAATCTAACTGTCAAATTTAAATTGATTAAAATATTCACTTGGCGGACCCGCGGGTTTAAGTTTTCCCTTTTGCACTTTTTGGCCAAAAAATGCTAAAGGCATGAAGTTTTCCCCTGCCCCGCTGGCCCGCAAACCTTCTTGTTATCAAAATTAGTCTAAGTTCAAAAAAAAATTTGGAAAAAATTTTCCCTGTGTCCCCGCCGCCCCGCCCTTCGCTTTTGGTATGCATTGGCTTCCGAGGGCGTTGGCGAGGTGTGCTTTAACTTAACCCTTTTAATTCTAACTTTGGAAAATTTCTGAAAAGTTTCTCACGGCCCCGCATCCCCGCCCTTGCCTAGGTGCTGCCACGTACTTTCGTGGGCGCGTGCGGCCCAGCGTATTCCGTTCCTTTTTAAATTTAACTTTTTTTTTTTGGAAAACTTTTAAAAGCCCCCAATTTGGAAAACATTTCCTAAAACTTTTTCCTTTAAAAAAAATTTTCCTAAGTCAACGGCCTGCCGACCCGCAGCCAATGAGTTGGCTGACACGTGGCAGCCTTAGGCGTCGGTGGAGGTGCGGGCATTTTAACCCTTTGTATCCTTTTTCTTTTAAATTATAAAATTCATATGTTTCCCCGTAAGTCCATTTTTCCCACGTGAATCAAGGATCGACACGTGGCACTTGGAAATGTTGACACGTTTCCCCTTTCGGGTTCGTGGGCGCGCGGAGGTAAATTGTGCCTTTGTCCCAAAAGGGAAAAAGTGCTAAATTCCTTCCCCGCTCCACGGCCCGTGCCTTGGAAAAATTTCTCTCCCCACTCCACGATTCCTTCTGGGTGAAATTTCTCCCCGAAGTCTGCAGGACTGCCCTCGGGAAAATTTTCCTCCCTAGGCCCGCAGGCCCGCTCTTGGGAAAATTTTCACCCCAAGGCCCGCCGGCCCATAACTTGAGAAATATGAGGAGTTAGGAGGACTTCTTTATATCACTGGAAAGGTGAGGAAATTTCCTATCTAATGGGAATGTTTTTGGGAAGTTTTGAGTGTGTTAATTTTGAGAAAAATCAAGTTGAATATTTTAATCCTGTTAGAGAGTGGTATAGTGAGAAATTACCCTCTTAACCTAAATGATTAATCTAACCCTAGGTTTGGACCTTGTGATCTTTTATAATTGTCGTATTAATAAAACTATAAGCTATTAATAGTATTTGGCTTTGAAATTTGCTTGTGACAACTGTTGTCTTGTAACCTGGTTGTAGACTCTTTTAAAAAAAAAAAATTATTCCATAATTTTCCTAACTAATCCTAGGTTGTTCTTGGGTCTCAAGTGGGTTGTTTTAGCGGGTGTTACACTTGGTATCAGAGCAGTGGTTCAAAATCTTGGGCCATTGGGCACACTAGAAAACTTGAGACATGAACTTTAAACCTAGCACACTTTTAAATCTAGAAAACAACTTAGTTTAGAAATTACATATTTTAGTAAACATGGAAACTGAATAAAACCTAGAATAATGAACTAACTCTCACCTTGGTCTGTGCAGGAGGTGCAGACAAGACGAGGGGTCTTTTCACATAGACCTAGACTTACCACCACCAGATCATGTTGTAGCAGCCATCCTACCACAGATTTTACAGACTCTTCAGGATGTTAATGCCGCTCTACGCGGAGGGACCGTAGGGGCACATTCAGCTAGACATGATAGGGTGACATCCATTGAGGCTCATGCATCTCCTCGGCACAACGAGGAGCATAGAGGAGAGAACTCCCATGAGGAGTCAGTTAGAGTAGAGTCACCACAGAGGGGACAGGGAGACTAGAGTTTCAGGACATAAAGAGAGGTCTCAGAGCCCTAGGCTTAGGGATGAGCATGCAGAGAGGCCTAGAGGCCATCAGACCACAGCTGCAGATCACATCAGGGAGATCCTGAAGCTTCGGCCATCACATTATTCTGGTGACATAGGTGGATTTCAGGTAGAGGCCTGGTTGGTGAGCTTGAGTGGATGCTTCAAGCTCTATCCTTGTTCTAGCAAACATGAAAGCTCGTGTTGTGATCCATCTACTGAGGGATGGAGCTGGTGTCTGGTGGAGGACAGAGGAGTAGAAGCTCCATGTTGATTCTGAGACAGTTACCTGGGAGCTCTTTGAGGAGTGATTCAGGAGAAGATATTTGTCATGGAGGTTCATACAGCAGTGGATAGATGAGTTTCATGACCTCCGACAGGCATCTCTTACAGTAGCAGAGTATGAGAGTAGATTTCTGGATCTACTCCAGTATGTTGATTACATGCAGGATGAGCAGGTGCGGATCCACAGGTTCATCTGGGGCCTGAATCTAGACATTGGAGGTGCAGTATGGATCCATTGTCCACAGACATTAGCTGAGGCCATTGAGAAGGCCTATATAGCAGAGGAGACTCAGGGAAAGACCCAACAGGCTAGAGACCGAGTCTGGAGCCACATACAACAGATGCAGGACAATAGATTGAGGGGGTCAGTACCTCTTCCTTGTGGTGGACAGGGTTCAACACAGTCATCTTTTAGACCACAACATCAGCAGTCCCACCCACCTTATAGACCTCCACAGAGGTTTGATGCACAGAGAGGTCAGAGTATGGGGCCTCCTCCTAGGGGTCCCATCAGGACACAGGGTGCCCAGAGAGCTCACTCAGTAGGAGCTCGCCAGCAGAGACCTCAGCAGACCACAACCGGATCATCAGGATCCACACCACAGACCTCCAGAGTACCGACTAGACCTGCTACACAGGGGAGAGGATCAGGTGGTTGTTTTGGTTGTGGTGTTACTGGACATTTTTGGAGAGACTGCCCACAGAACCCTAATAACAAGGGTAAGACACAGATCTCAGAGCCTACTGTTGGTGACATGGGGCACAGTCACAGGATTTATGCAGTGGTTGAGAACCATCAGGAAGAGCATCAGAGGTCAGTTATTGAGACTACAGGTAGCATTGGTGGTATTCCTACCTCCATTTTGTTTGATTCTGGTTCTTCTGATTCTTTTATTGCACCATCTTTAGTAGAGTGATGCAGGCTGGTGGCAGTTAGGCAGGGTCTTAGTTGGGATGTTGAGATGGCTTCTGGAGCCAAGATCTCTGTAGACTCCTTAGTTAAGGAGTGTGTAGTGGATTTGGGACCTTTCACCACTACCTCGGATCTTTGTATCCTTCCTTTGGGCTCTTATGGAGTCATCTTGGGTATGGATTGGTTATCTGCACACAGGGCCAGGATGGATTGTTACCACAAGATTATATCTTGTACGAATGATCTAGGAGTTGAGTCATTGATTTCAGGGGTCAGGAGACCCATTTCTATTCGCACCATCTCCGCTATGCAGCTTAAGCGGTGTGTGCGATGGGGTTGTCAGATGTATGTTGTTACAGTTAGTGACAGATCAGAGGATGGGTCTAGTGGACCATCACTAGATGATCATCCCATTTTGAGAGAGTTTGCAGATGTCTTTCCAGGGGAGCTACCGGGGTTACCACCCCCACGTGAGATTGATTTTCATATAGATCTGGTTCCGGGAGCAGAGCCTATCTCACGAGCACCTTATCGGATGACCACCCCAGAGCTCTGTGAGCTCAAGTTACAGCTTGAGGGCCTTCTGGAGAAAGGCCTTATCCATCCTAGTGTATCCCCTTGGGGTGCACCAGTGATTTTTGTGAAGAAGAAGGATGGATCCTTGCGGTTGTGTATTGATTACCGCCAGCTGAATAAGGTAACGATCAAGAATCGTTATCCCCTTTCGTGCATTGATGATTTGTTTGATCAGATGAAGGGAGCCACAATTTTCTCTAAGATAGATCTTAAGTCAGGCTACCATCAGCTGAGGATTTCGGAGGTGGATATTCATAAGACCACCTTTCGTACGAGATATGGCCACTATGAGTTCACAGTGGTACCTTTTGGTTTGACTAATGCCCCCGCAGTGTTTATGAGTTTGATGAATGGGGTATTCAGGAATTTCTTAGATCACTTTTTGCTCATCTTCCTTGATGACATTTTGATTTACTCATGTACGCGTGAGGAGCACGAGGGGCACCTTTGCCAGGTTCTTCAGTGTCTTTGTGAGCAAGCAACTTTATGGGAACTTGGAGAAGTGTGCATTCTTTCAGATAGAGGTGCAGTATTTGGGCCATATCATTTCTGGGGAAGGTATCACAGTCGATCCTTCCAAGATTAGAGCTATTATGGATTGGCCAGCACCCACTACTATGACAGAGGTGCGCAGCTTCATGGGATTAGCAGGTTACTACAGGAGATTTGTTCAGGACTTCTCTCAGATTGCGCACCCCATCACTTCCCTTCAGTGGAAAGGGAATAAGTTTGTTTAGTCGGAGAGGTGTGAGTAGGCCTTCAGGAAAATGAAGGAATGTCTCACTACAACACCTATTCTTGCAGTGTTGGATCCACAGGGTGAGTTTTTTTTTGCACGAATGCTTCTTTTGCAGGGCTTGGAGGTGTGTTGATGCAGGAGGGTAGAGTAGTGGCTTTTGAGTCTCGCAAACTCAAATATTATGAGCTTAATTATCTGACTCATGATCTTGAGCTTGCGGCAGTTGTGCATGCTTTGGTTCGATGGAGGCACTTTCTTCTTGGTTGGAGATTCACACTCAGGACAGATCACTTGAGTCTTCGCCACCTCTTCACGCAGCCCAATCTCAATGCTCGTCAGTGGCGTTGGATGGAGTTGCTTTGTGAGTATGATATGGAGATAGAGCATGTGAAGGGGAAGGAGAATGTGGTTGCAGATGCTCTCAGTAGATGAAGACATGTGATTATGGCCACTTCAGTGGGCACATATTTATGGAGCACGATTCTTCAGTAGCTTCCTCTTGACAGCTTCTACATTGCAGTTTGAGCAGAGATCGAGTCTCAGAGACCCCTTGGAGGGAAGTTTGATGGTTTTTCTTTAGAGGAAGATGGCCTTCTCAGGCACAGAGGTCAGATTTATGTTCCCAGAGATGGAGGCTTGAGGTAGGACATATTGACAGAGGCACATCGTGCACCCTATTCAGCCCATCCTGGGGTGAAGAAGATGCATGCTACTTTGAGACAGTTGTATCACTGGAGAGGACTTCGTAGAGACGTGGCTCAGTTTGTGTCATGCTGTTTAGAGTGCCAGAAAGTGAAGGCCGAGCATCAGCATCCAGCTGGCCTTCTCTTTCCTCATGCTATACCGGAGTGGAAATGGGACACCATTTCCATGGACTTCATTGTTGGGCTACCGATGTCGAGATATCACCACGATGCCATCATGGTCATGGTTGATAAATTGACAAAAGTGGCTCACTTTTCTCTGGTGAAGACCACTTATACAGCTAATGTAGTGGCATGGGTATATCTGGATGAGATTGTCAGGTTGCATGGGATTCAGTGGAAGATTATTTGTGACCGCGATCCTTTGTATACTTCCCATTTTTGGACTACCATGCAGTATGCCCTCGGGATGAGAATCAATTTCAGCACAACATATCACCCCGAGACAGATGGACAGACTGAGTGGGTGAATCAGATTTTAGAGGACATGCTCAGGATGTATGTGATGGATCATCAGTCTAGATGGGAGGAGTACCTGTACTTGGTGGAGTTTTCCTACAATAATAGTTTTCAGAGTTCTATAGGCATGGCTCCTTTTCAGGATTTGTATGGTAGAGAGTGCAGGACACCTCTTAGTTGGGACAGGTTAGAGGACAGGGTTTCTCTTGGACCAGCAGGTGGTTTTGATCAGACAAAGACTGTAGGAGGCACAAGACAGGTAGAAGAAGTACGCAGATCAACATAGGACTGACCATAGTTTTGATGTGGGCATGAAGGTGTTCCTTCGTGTCAGGCCACATAAGAGCCCTATCCATTATGGAAAAGGTTCTAAGTTAGCTCCTAGATTCATTGGTCCTTTTGAGATCTTGGAGCGTATCGGCCCTTTGGCCTACCGTCTAGCATTGCCACCTAGCTTGTCTCGCGTACATGATGTGTTTCATGTTTCAGTTCTTAGGAGATATATTACAGATCCTTCTCATGTGCTAGATTGGACCTCATTGCAGGTGCAGGATCAGGGGCAGGTGATGGTGGAGCCCATTTGCATTATAGATCACAGGACCCTGGGCCTTCGAGGTAGAGAGATTGACCAGGTCTGGGTGCAGTGGGACAGATATGATGAGACTGCAGCTACATGGGAGGATGCTACATTACTACGAGTTCAGTTTCCACATTTGTTCCAGTGACTTCCAGGAGGAAGTCGAGTCTAAGGGGAGGGGGATGTAGTGCCCACTTCCCTTTGACACCTTTTGATACTGATCATGATACTTGTTGATTATATTATGGACATGATTATGGTATTTATTATAGTATGATGTTAGATGTTAGATCATGGATTATTGTTGACCTTGATTCAGTTATGATGCATGATGATTATTAGAGACATTTTTATATATTGATGATGATATACTGTTTGACATGGTTATATTATGGATGTTGTTCAGACATGTGATATTTGGATATTGTGAGTAGACCTAGAAATGGAAATTATTTGATGATGATATAGTTATTGAGTAAAATTGCAAATGATCTTGTTGGTTGCTTGGATGTTGTTGTGATTCATATATCTAGATGATTTTGGAATTTTATTTATATTATTTTGGATGTTCTGATATGGCCACGAGGCCGAAGGAGGTATTTGTGTTTTGCAGGTTAAAATATCACAACAAACATCGGGGGATTGGAGACCAACCACATTGGAATTCTAGATGAATTCAACAAGGTCACCATGGCAACTTGTATTGTTTGTGTGTGTTTGATTTTGTTAGGGATTCCCATGGGGGGGATCACCTTTAAATGTGACCAAGGGTTTTGTGTATTTCTTTTATTTGGTTCCTTTTTTTAATGTTTGCATGTGTTTATTTTGTGGTGCATTTACCCCTTTCATTATTTAATTAAATGTGGTGTTAATATTGTGAGTAATCATGTTGTTAAGTTAATTAATTAAAATATATCATGAGAATGTAATTAATAGAGTTGTTGGTCTTGATTTAAAGTGTTGTAAGTAATGTGTAAGTAATGTGTAAGTGATGTGTAAGTTAATTTTGAGTGTGAAACACTCCACCTTCTTGGAAATTCGAATTTGTCCTTGGAGGCTGATTTTGGAGGCTTGTGGGACAAGTTAAACTTGTCCCATACCTCTTAAATTTACTTACCAACCATACCTATGGTTGGAGAGTTAAAATTTTACTTTTATAATGATTTTTGAGAAGACAAATTGTAAGTTTTAATTGCACTTTTCTTACATGGTTTAATTTCAGTCCTTTGGGGTGTGGGTTGGATTTGAGTATGTAAGTAAACTGTCATATTATTCACCCACCTATTTATTATGCATTGGAGAATGAAGTTGACTTTTGGGTTGGGGTTGAGGATGTGTGATGTGGCATCCTACATGGATCCACCTCATCCTCTTCTCTTCCCTCTTCTATAAAATTTGAATTGCTTGCCTTGTTTTGGGGTTGCTTCACTTTTGGAAACTCCTTTTGGGTCAAATTCTTTTGTTGTTTTAGAGCTCTTGCTTTGGAGAAGTTTTTGGAAGATTTTTGCATGCTTGTGCTTGGCTGATTTGGATTGCTTGCATTGGGATAAAGCTTGTTGTTTTGGAACTTGGAACAACTCCATCATGGAGAGGTAGGAGCTTGGCTCTTGAAATGCTTCTTTTTTTGTTTATGAAATTGTTATTGTTGTGAATGTTTTGGCATGTTTGTGGGATGTTGGGTAGATGGCCTAGGAATGGTGTAGGAGAAGACTATGGGGTTTATTTTGTGGGAGGCACAAGTGTTTTGGGGAGGTATAAGTGTGGAGGGAGTTGGGATTTGGGTTCCACCTTACAAAGAAATAGCTTGCATTTCTTTACTCGTTATGGGGTGCCATAAGAGGTTGGGGAGGCATAAGGAAATGTGAGGAATAAGGGGTACTTGGGGGAGGCATAAGGGAATGTTAGGGTTTTGATATACTATATTTTTGCTATTTGAAATCAGGTGGTGATACCCATTTCCCCTTTGGGAGGCATAAGTAGCATCCCCCATAGTTTCTTGCTCCTTTGGCTTGCTTGATGAAGCCTTAGTGTTGTTTGTCATGTTTTAATGTAGTTGTAAACTACATTCTGTTTTGGACTATGTTTTAAATGTGAAAATGTTGCTTGTGTGTTGTGGAAGCCTGTTGTTGCCATGAGTTGAATCACATCTTTTATTGCATTGTGGTTGGGGCTCGGGGGCCAATGAAGAAGGATGGCTTCTCCTTTTCATTGGATGTCTTGGTTGGGTGGAGAGCGTTGCCTTTCCCCTACTCTTGTTGTGATCAAATTGGAAGAATGATAAATTTACATGTTGCAGTTCTGGAGCAAAGGAGAAAAGCAAAAGAAAATAGTTTGATAGTCCCTTGTTGAAAATAAATCTTATTGTAAACTTTCCCACTTGAAGTGGATGAACTCGTATATGTTTTGAAATGGAAATATGTTGTATTGATCTATGAAAGTTGTAAATTTGAAATGTGAAAGAGATATACTTTGTTTTGTCTTTGAAAGGAATGTGAAAGAAATTGTATTTTGTATATTGTATTTGAAATGAATTGAAAAAGAAGTTGTAAAATTTCTTTTGAAATAATAAAGTTAATTACTTTTTTCATAATGGCATTGTTATATTGAAATCTGATCATTTGAAATGCATTATGAAATCTCTGTTTGAAAGGAAGAAATGAAATGCGTATGAAGGAAATGTATTAATCTTTTGTCTTTTGAAATGTTTGACTTTGGAAAAAGATAGAAACTGCATTTTGTTTTATGCTTTGATTGAAGGAAAGATGAAATATATACTAGCATGGAATGAATTCATAGTTTTAACTTGGTGAATGAAAACAAATCTTTTCAAATTTGAAGTTCTGTTTTAATTTTTCAAACTGACAAATATTTAATCAAAATTTAAAATGACATGCAACAAATGAAATAACTAAAATGAAAAATTAAATTCAATTTGTATTTGATCAAAATGAACCAAACAAACTAAAACACTTAAGAAATTTTTAGAAAAACTTTCAAATTGAGCTCAAAGGCATTTTACAGTCTTTTTGCTGTAAAAAGTTGTAAATTTTGAATTGGCAACTCAATCAAATAAATTTAACCTTCCAACCTATCCTAAATCCTTCCTAAGTGAAATCCTCCATGTCTGGTTGACATGTTGAGAGAGGAAAAGAAGATCAAATTTGAACAAAATTTTATAAGTTAAAATTTACCAGTTCACTTTTAAAAGTCCTGCAAAACATTTTCTCAAAATTGACCCCCCTTTAAAATTCATCAAAATTAAATTATTAAGGTTATAGTGCAAAGATGACTTTGAGAGATTTCCAGAAAGTCCTCGTTTTCCAAAAACTGAGTTCCCAATCAAAAGTTATGGCCTTATGAAGTTTTACTTCATTTTTGGCTTCAAAAATAATCTAACTGTCAAATTTAAATGAATAAAATATTCCTTGGCGGACCCGCGGGTTTCCCTTTTTTTTTCCCTTTAGCACTTTTTTCCCAAAAATGCACAAAGTCATGAAGTTTTTTGCCACCCCTGTTGGCCCACAAACCTTCATTTTTGAAAAATTAGTCTAAGTTCAAAAAGGGAAAATTTGGAAAAAATTTTCCCCGCATCCCCGCTGCCCGCCCTTCACTTTTGGTCATGCATTCTTTGTGGACGGCACGAGGCGCACTTTAACTTAACCCTTTTAAAAATTCTTTTGGAAAATTTTCCAATAAGTTTTCTCTGCAGCCCCACATCCCCACCAATGCCTAGGATGCTGCCACGTGGTCACGAGGCAGGCGGCAGAGGAGCGGTCCCCTTTTTAACTTTTTTTTATTAAATTTTCTTTTGAAAAAATTTCCTAATTTCTCCACCACCCTGCCGACCCGCAGCCAATGGTTGGCTGACACGTGGCAGCATGAGGCATCGGTGGAGGTGGAGGCATTTTAACCCTTTGCATCCTTTTTCTTTTAAAGTCTAAAATTTCTATGTTTCCCCCGTAAGTCCATTTTCCCCGTGGCGAATCAAGAGATCGACACGTTTAACCTTGGAAATGCTGACATGTTTCCCTTTTGGGTTCGCGGGCGCGCAAAGGTAAATTGCACCTTTGTCCCAAAAGGGAAAAAGTGCTAAATTCCTTCCCCGCTCCACCGGCCCACGCCTTGGAAAATTTCACTCCTCCGCTCCGTGATTCCTTCTTCGGGTGAAATTTCTCCCCGCAGTCCGTAGGACCTGCCCCTGGGAAAATTTTCTCTCCCTAGGCCCGCAGGCCCATTCTTGGGAAAATTTTCACCCCAAGGCCCGCCGGCCCATAACTTGAGAAATATGAGGAGTTAGGAGGACTTCTTTATATCACTGGAAAGGTGAGGAAATTTCCTATCTAATGGGAATGTTTTTGGGAAGTTTTGAGTGCATTAATTTTGAGAAAAATCAAGTTGAATCTTTTAATCCTGTTAGAGAGTGGTATAGTGAGAAATTACCCTCTTAACCTAATTGATTAATCTAACCCTAAGTTTGGACCTTGTGATCTTTTATAATTGTCGTATTAATAAAAATATAAGCTATTAATAGTATTTGGCTTTGAAACTTGCTTGTGACAACTATTGTCTTGTAACCTGGTTGTAGACTCTTTTAAATAACAACAAAAAATAAATTATTCCATAATTTTCCTAACTAATCCTAGTTTTTTATGAGTATGCAAGGCACACACATAGAGTTCGATGGTTGGATGAACAATTCAAAGTTAAGCAAGGACACATTCACACCAGGGTTCATTTTAAGAGACCTCTTGGAAATCAGAGGTGGAAAATACCTGGCAAATATCCCCGGAACCGGTTTCGCGGGAAGGTGAATTTTTTGGGGGTTGTATGAAAATTTTTTGCCTGATTGTCAAGTGGTGAGACAGAAGGCTGCAGACGCGTGATAGGAGATTTTACTGTCGCGCGTCAAAAAAATGCATTGACACGCGTCAATAGACCTCATTGACGCGCGTCAACAACCTTGTTGACGTGCGTCAAAGAGGTCTGTTGACGCGTGTAAACAGACCTCTTTGACGCACGTCAACAAGGTTGTTGACGCGCGTCAATGAGGTCTATTGACGTGTGTCAATGCATTTTTTTTGACACGCAGACAAAATATCTCGCCGTCTAAAACGTCATTGAAGTCCGTCAAATAGACCTCTGGTCATCAAAAAAATCTTCGTGATCGCGCGTCAATAAACCTCTTTGTCATGACGTCTGCTATGCGTCAAAATCTAATTGAATACGCTTCTTGTCACATCAACTATCTGTCAGTGTCACGTTCTCAACAAATAACTCTCATTGACGCGCATCAATATCTTTTGTCCTCGATTGACGCGCGTCAATGAATCTGTTAACGTGCGTCAACAAACCTCATTGACGCATGTCAACAAGGGTATGACCTTTCATTGACGCGCGTCAACAGACCTCATTGACGCACGTCAACAAGGTTGTTGACGCGCGTCAACAGAGGTCTCATTGACGCTCGTCAACAACCTTGTTGACGTGCATCAATGAGGTCTGTTGACGCAGTGTCAAATAAAATCCCTACATTGACGCTGTCAATGAGGGTTATTTGTTGACGCACGACAGGAAATCTCCTCCTTGCGCACCTGCAGCCTCCGCCCTCTGCTTGCGCATCGAAAAAATCTTCGTGTCGCTCATCAACAAACTCTTTGTCATGCGTCTACTAGTGCAGTCAATATCTGCAAGTACCTCCTTATCGCGTCAACTATTCATCGCGTGTCAACAAATAACCCCATTGTCGCGCATCTACAATACGGGATATATCATATTGTTGACAAATGTGAAGTAGAAGTGTTCTACCTGGTGGAATAATCTAGGATTATATAGGGGATATTTTTCAAGGATAGGTGAAGCCGACCCCTAAAAAAAATTAAAGTAAAGTAATTTTTAGGCGAACAGGTCACTGACCCGCGCCAGAAAATTCACCTTTTCAAATTTTTCAAAAAATGGAATATTCGCCATATTACGAATATTCACCACTAAAATTATCTCTAATTCCCACTTGGTACTATTGTTTCAGTAGTTTACTTCACAGAGAATTACACATTACAGCCACAAATGGAGGTTCAGTCTCAATATTATAACTCAGTGCAAGTTTCTATTTTTGTGCATATAACATTCATGCACTCTCCTGAAAGCACTGAGCAAGATCAAAAAATATTAAGAGAGTATCATTTCTACATCAGTGATGATCGGACACATTCTACAGAATATGTACAAGGGTGTTTCCAGGTGTTTTATGCGAACTTGAATGAGAGGAACATTAGTTTCGATCAACATTACATTTGGTCGGACAACTGCACATCACAATTCAAGAATGCATGAATGTTTTATTGGCTAAGCAGGATGCACAAAGAAACAAATGTACAACATATCTAGAGTTTTACTAAGGTAGGGCATGGAAAAGGAGAGCATGATGGTGCAGGAGCATGTGTGAAAAGAGCACTTGCAAGAGAAGAGTTAAAGTTCAAGGATGGTGCTAAATTTACAGATGTAAAAAACATTGTTGATTGGTGTGTCAAGAATATGGGCCATGAATCTCAAGAGAGATCAAACGGTTCATAAATATTTTTGGTTGATAGAGGAACAACATCTTGAAAAACTTTGAAGATTGTATGACAGTTGCAGGATCAAGTGATATGCACTCATTCCGTAGTTCAGATGCAAATGCTTGGACTATTTATACTAGGTGCATGACATGTTTTTGTATATCATGCATTGATTTTGTGTGGAATGAATGTGAGTCACAACAGTGGGTGGATGAATGGACTTGTAGACCTCTAATTCCACTCGACACACATCAAGTTCCACGAGCATTACAACTTGCAGGGTCTTCAGATCAAATGACAACATCACCTGACTTTGACCAAGTCTCTGATTTAGTGCAAACAAGGTACATACATATATGTACATGCCATGTTTTAGATTTATAAATTATTAAATGGTCAACTCTTAATGTATTTTTAAATTGACTGAACAGTTTTACTTTGTGATGCATAGGGCACGTTTTTGTAATTATTGTGATGAAATTTAATGAAGAGGGAACAAACTACTTCTTGTATCATTGTGTAGAGGGAAAAAAAATTCTTCCACAGTCATTGATGGTGAAGATCTTGAGTATCCCACTGGGTTAGTGGTAGTCACTAGAACTTGGCTTCGACGATATCCTATCAAAAAATCAAACATTTGGTTGTTTGAAGACTATGAAGTACATCGGAAGATACTTCACTATTCACATTTGGTCCTTGCAACAAATATTAAATTGATCAAATATCGAGGTTGGCCATCAAAAAAAATCTATGGAAGGTTCGTGAATCAGATCATGAAGCAATTCTTGCTACTGTCAAGAATAGAGTTGATCCCTTGCAGTTCATTGGATTGAATTTGCAAAGGTATGTTCTTCATGAATTTAATTTGAATATTTAATTAAATGATTTTGTTTAAATTTTGTATGATTTAAAATTCTATTTAATTGCTTACTAACATGTTTATGTAGGTTAGTGGTGCCAAAAAAGCTTCCACCTTCACGTGGTTGGCACTGTCAGTAGAGAATTTATTATTCTCGAAGTCAAGTGAAGCTAAGAGAAATTAAATATTAGAAAGGAACAACAAATAGAAATTCTCATTTCACCACCTATATTGTAAAAATATCTTATTAAAATTCTCATTTCACCACCTATATTGTATGAACCACCTATATTATTCAGGTGATTGGCAATGGACAACCTTACACTGACTCAGACTACAGTATTTCATGCGTTTACAAATAGTAGGACCAGCGAGAGAACCAAATGGAGATGGAGAAAACCGGGAGAGGATTTTGTAGAGGGATTCAACATGGAGGCTTTGGATCTAACGAGGCATCTCTAGGTGCCACGAAGTCTAAGGAATCACCCGTCAAAGATATAGCATGTTTCTGCCTCAAGGCTCTTAAGGGACTACACTCGGACAAGGTAGCCTGAAAGCACGGGGAGCATAAGGGAACCAAAAAAATCCTCCAACTATAGTTCACCTGGCCACCCTGATGTTGGCATAGTTGGTTCAGTGCCACGAGATTCCGTTTGCAAACTATAGCGTCTGGGTAGCCTACACTGACTCAACCTGCACTATTTCGCATGTTTGCAAACAATAGGACATAGTGAGAGAACCAGATGGACATGGAAAAAACCATGAGAGGATTTCGTAGAGGGCCCCAACATGGAGGTTTAGATCTGACGATACATCTCTAGGTGCCATGAAGTATGAGAAATCACATGTCCAAGATATGGCGTGTTTGGGTCTCAGGGCTCTTAAGGGACTATACCCAGACGAGGTAGCTTGAAAGCACGGGGAGCGTAGGGAACCAAAACAAAGCCTCCACTAGCATTCACCTTAGCCATCCTCGATGTGTTGGCATAGTTGGTTTGGTCCCATAAGCTTCCGTTTGCAAAATATAGCATCTGACAGCCTTACACTAACTCAAACTGCACTATTTCATGCGTTGTTTACAAACAATAAGACAATGAGAGAACCAAATAGATATGGAGAAAACTGAGAGAGGATTTCATAGAGGGCCATTGACATGGAGGTCTCATATTTGACGAGACATCTTTAGGTGTCACGGAGTCTGATAAATCACCCGTCGAAGATATAATGTGTTTTAGCCTCATGGCTCTTAAGGGACTACGCCCGGACAAGGTAGCCTGAAAGCACGAGGAGCATAGGGAACCAAAAAAAATCCTCCAATAGCATTCACCTAGGCCACCCCAAACATGTTGGCATAGTTGGTTTGGTCCCACGAGCTACCGTTTGCAAACTATAGCGTCTGACAGCCTTACACTGACTCAGACTCCACTATTACCCGTGTTTGTAAACAATAGGACAGTAAGAGAACCAAATAGATATGGAGAAAACCACGAGAGGATTTCATAGAGGGTCCTGACATGGAGGTCTCGTATCTGACAAGACATCTCTAGGTGCCACGGAGTCTGAGAAATCACCCGTTGAAGATATAGCGTGTTTTGGTCTCAGGGCTCTTAAGGGACTACACTCGGACGAGGTAGCTCGAAAGCACGGGGAGCATAGGGAACCAAAAAAATCCACCTCCACTAGTAGTTCACCTAGCCACCCCAATGTGTTGGTGTAGTTGGTTTGGTCCCATGAGCTTCCATTTGCAAAATATATCGTCTGGAAGCCTTACACTGACTCAAACTGCACTATTTCGCAGGGCGTTTGCAAACAATAGGACAACGAGAGAACGAATGGAGATGGAGAAAACTGTGAGAGGCTTTCGTAGAGGGACTTGACATGGAGGTTTTGGATCTAATGAGACATCTCTAGGTGCCACGGAGTCTGAGAAATCACTCGTCGAAGATATACGTGTTTTGGCCTCAGGGCTCTTAAGGGACTACGCCCAGATGAGGTAGCCCAAAAGCACGGGGAGCATAGGGAACCAAAAAAAATCCTCCACTAGTGTTCACCTGGCCACCCCGACGTATTGGTATAGTTGGTTTGGTCCCATGAGCTTCCGTTTGCAAACTACAGCATCTGGCAGCCTTACACTGACTCAAACTACACTATTTTTGCATTTACAAACAATAGGACAACGAGAGAATTGAATGGAGATGAAGAAAACTGCGAGAGAATTTCATAGAGGGATTCAACATAGAGGTTTTGAATCTAACAAAAATTCTCTAGGTTCCACGGATTCTGATAAATTACACGTCGAAGATATAAGATGTTTTGGCCTTAGGGCTCTTAAGAGACTACGCCTGTCAAACACGAGGTAGCCCGAAAGCACGGGGAGCATAGGGAACCAAAAAAAATCCTCCACTAATTTCACCTAGGCCATTTGGATGTGTTGGCATAGACATTCAGTCCCACAAGCTACCATTTTTAAAACTAGTACATCTAGCAGCCTTACACTAACTCAAACTGCACTATTTCACACATTTGCAAACAATAGGACACATAGAGAACCGAATGGAGATTTGAGAAAACTTATGCAAGAATCATTTCATAGAGGGCCCCATACATGGAGGTCTTGGATTTAACGAGATCCTCTCTAGGTGCCACGGAGTCTGAGAAATCACATTCGAAGATATGGCGTGTTTTAGGCCTCAGGGCTCTTAAGGGACTACGCCTGGACGAGGTAGCCGAAAGCACGGGTATGAGGAAACCATCAATGCTCCAATTTTCACTGTCATGACCACAATGCCACTCGATGTAGACTATGAAATTAGTTGGTTTGGTCCCAATGTTCCAACTGTTCATTTTGAAAGACTATGAATATCTGGTAGCCCTACAGAGAATGAAATACTAAATATACCTTTTGTGGTTTACAAAAAGTAATGAGTTCCCACAACATGTAGAAGCCAAAGGCCATTTAAATTTTGGTGAGATCTTCAACTTAGCTGAATCATGACATCATGAACATTCGTCCAAGTAAAATAATCCCAAGGTGAAGATTTCTTTCTATGGTTCACGAAGAATGCCTCCAAGAAATCATAATTTATACAGTCAATTCGTGATTACCTCAACAAATTTCATCTGAAGAACTTAAAAAAAGACCTATGAGTCAGAGATAGAAAAAAATTCTATTTCATGGATATAAAATCATTTCTTCCTTGGAATGGAAATTTCTATGGGTGATGTTGTCGATATAAACCTCATGGATATGATCTTAAGGAATCATGCTAAGTTGATTGCATTTTTGATTACCATCTTGCCAGCCCTGTTTTGGAACTTACAAATCAATTTGGAAGTTCCAGAAACTGGGATAATTGGCAAAAAAAACTAACAATGAAGTATTAAGATTGATCCTGAAAAAATCATATATATTAGAATTGTAATTTTGTTTCCTTGACGCATTCACCCATTGTTTTCCTTTTTGAAGCTACTCGTAATCTTATCTTTAGTCCCTTCCAGAGTTTTGGGAATGCAAAAATACTCTATTACTTGACTATTCAGGAGATTTATGAATCATAGTCGTTCACCTAGAACAGTTTGAAGATCTTCATTACTAACATGGAAAATGTTGTGGACTACAAAATTCTATGATGGTTTTGGCTAAATCCAGAAATGTTGTCCATTGTTTGTATTGTCGCATGAAATAATCAGTCTAATTCATTAAGGCAACTAGATGAAATATTTTGCAAACATGAACCTTGGAACATTGAATAGATCAAACCAACTCCAATCCCATACACATAGTTGTGGGAAACATCTATTGAGGCTTTCTTCTTGGTTTCCCTCCACTCAGTGCTTTATACCTCGTTGCCTTCATAGTCCCTTAAGAGTCCCTGAGGCCAAAACATGTTATATCTTCAACGGGTGATTTCTCTCGGACTCCATGGCACCTAGAGAGAGTCTTGTCAGATCTGAGACCATCAGATTGGGCCCTCTACGAAACCTTTATAATCTCACTGGTTTTAAATCCATCTCCATTTGGTTCTCTCGTTGTTCTATTGTTTGCAAACATGCAAAATACTGCAGTATGAGTCAGTGTAGGGCTGTTAGATAAATAGTTTACAAACGGAAGCTCATGGGACCAGAACCAATACGGAGAAACACGTTGGGGTGGCTATGGTGAACCTCAAGTGGAAGATTTTTTTTGGACTTCCCTATGCTCCCCAAGTAAAGCTTTTAGGCTACCTCGTCTAGGCGTAGTCCCTTAAGAGCCATGAGGCAAAAACATTTATATCTTCAGACAAGTGATTTTCTGCAAGATCTATAGGATCCTTCATGGCAGGGCCCCTAGAGATGTCCATTCAGATCCGAGACCTCCATCTATCCGGGGCCCTCTAAAAATCCTATTGTTTTCTCCATATCCATTCGGTTCTCTCATTGTCCATATTGTTTGCAAATGCATGAAATATTGCAGTCTGAGTCAGTGTAGGGCTTCAGATTTTATAGTTTGCAAGGTGGAAGCTCGTGGGATTTGAACCAACTATGACAACATGAGATTTTTGTAAATGAACTATTTGATTTTTTTTCATTTTTGAGCCAAAAACATCATTTCATGATTTGGCACAGATTAGTCCCTTGAAGAGCCGTGAAGGCCCATAACATATTTATATTTTCAGACGGAAGTAATTTATCAGACTCCGTTAGCACTCAGGATTTCAAGGAGTTAAAGGTACCACCATCGAAAGGATTTTGTCCTACTGTCAAAAATCCTCACTATTTTTTGTGCCATCTCCAACCAAGGTTTCTCATATTGTCCTTCTATTGGATTTGAAGGAGGTGGAGATATCATTAGTCTCGAGAAGATGTATGGAGATGTATCAAAGATATTTCCATTTTCAAAGGTTAAAGAGTCCTAGTCATGGGAAAAACCAACTATGCTTTTTTCTTGTAAAGACAAGGGGTGGCCAATCAAAAAATGCACACTTTTATAACATTTTTAGGGTCACTGTACGTACCCAAAATTGTAAGGTACTGTACTGCAAAACGGTGTAATAAGTGCCCCAATGATGATACAGGTCTCTTCGCAAGGTGTTCGGGATCCAGAGAAGCTTTACAAGATATGCGTTAACATCCCGCATGCCCCGCTTAGCCCCCGCGTGCTTTGTTTTCCCTATTTTTCCCTCTTTTCTTGGCTTTTTGGTCTTCAGTGACGAAACCGCCTCCCTGAAGGGCGGCGGTCTCGTGACCGCCGCCCTGACTCGCCCTGAGCAGGGCGGCGGTCCTTTGCGCATTTTCCAGAACGCTCTTTTGACGGAACGCACGCAAAAATCAATGCTTCACCAGCTTTTCTTGCCGACTTGAAGCATGCATTTATGTTTTTGGTCCCCTGGAATAGTGTTTTTCTTTTGTTTAATGTTTAGGAGTTCAGTTTGGATTTGATCTTTGCATGTTTGAATTCCTATAAATGCATGGTTTGTGCACATCAAGCCCCAAATGAATTTGGCCCCTCTGAATTTTGCTCCAAAGTTTGCTTTTGAATTTCTTTTGCAGTAGATTTAGTTTTCCTTTGCTTAGAATTCTTAGTTTTCTCATTGAGTGCTTTGGTTAGTATTGTATTGCAGCTGGTAAGCCACATATCCAACTTGTGCAAGTGCAAACATTATTTGGGCCCCTCATTTTGTTTGGGACTGAAAAACTCATGTTTTCAGTGCTATCAGTCTTCTAGTTTGCTTAAGTTTGATAGTTTAAATTTGTTACATGCTTTGTTGCATTACTCAGCTGTTGGTAAGCCACAGATCCAACTTGTGCAAACAGTATTATTGTTTTTGGAGTAGAATAGTTTAGGCAGCCATTAAAGTTGCAGGTTTTGCTCTTCATACAGACTAGTTTCAGGTTCTGGATGCTTTTGTTGCATGATTCGCAGTAGACCCCGCTAGGAATTGCATAGGCCAAGCTCTGTACTCTTGCGCTATCCCTCTCCTATCCGCATTCTATTCTGTCTGCATTTTGAAGGCTGTCCATTGATCCAAATATCTATTCCTGTTGATGCAAGCATTACACGCTTTTCTGGATTCACGTGAGCACAAAGAACGAAGAGATCATACTGAGGGGACAAGAACACACACACCGTCGGATTCGCCACTGTTCTGTGAAATCCAGGTTCCATCTTTCAAAGTTTTAGTTAGAACTTATCAAATAAAGTAGTTAATCACTTTATTTCAGTTATTTCCTTCTCGATATTGCCAGGGAAGTTGTGGGGATTGATAGTTTCTGAGAAACTATGATTCATTCCTCACTTCTGAGGTAGGATCGAGAATCTTGCAAATAGATTAGTTATTTCGTTATTTAGAATAGATATACAAAATTACACAGACAAATAGCTACACTCGACTATTTTGTTTTTTTTTACGTTATTAGTTTAGTTGTCAATTCTAAATATTTTAAATAGCTGCTTTCTTATAAATTGCCAAAAAATACAAAAAGAAATTATATATGCTAGAAGTGTACTTAGATTTTACTTTATTATAGTTTGTTTCATTACTGCTTTTGCATGACAATTACGGGACCTAGGGAGCCCAGGGAATACATTTTCGAGCCAATTGTGCCCCAGCCCAATCTCGTAGTGGCAATAACTGACATTGACCAAAACCTTAGGATACAAGTCTTCCAAACAACAACAGACTTCCAACAGATCAGGTCACAGTTGAGAGGGTTAAACATAGAAGACGACCAAGCACACACATTTTGGTCAAATCAAGCCAAACTACAGATTATCCTAGAAAAAATCCGCATGACTGTAGAAGGATTTGAAAGAGAACAAATATTCGGGTGTGATCCTTTAGTTCCACAGCCAGACGCTGGAGACACCCTCGTAGATATAGATACCAGCTTAAGAATTCAATTTGCTAGAACACCTGTAAGGTATTCTGAGAAAATCACACAACTTTGGTTCTAAACATAGAGGCTGAGAAAGCATACGATTACTGGATACTAGGGATTAGAACTTGATCTCACGTATGACCATAACAGGACCGCAACAACCAAGAGTCTACGGTTGTGATCCACAAATCCCACAGCCTAACGAATCCATAAGAGAATTAGACATAGACACTGGCCTACGTACATTAGTATTTCAGTCTACTCCGATTCCACCTATCATCATTCAACAGTTGTCCTTACTAGATACAACAGCTAACAAAGCTAGAGAATTTTGGACTAGGCCAGAGAATCGTCCATAGAGTTGATAGTTATTCACCATATGACCCTATCAGGAGAAATACACGAAACCATCCCGGGTCATTTTCCACGTATCCCACAACCCATAGATCGAATCACGCCAGAGCTCGATATTGATTGGAGCCTTCGAGCAGTCATCCTCGCTGATCGATCTATCACACCAGTCCAAGTTAGAAGGGCCTTCTTTGCCTTAGATTCGCAAATACCATTAGTGCGTGTCGAAGACATTAGACTGCCTAACTAGTTTGTCTGCATATTCTATTCCCCCCACCGGCTGTCTCGGCACGACCTCGGGAGGTCGGGTACGTGGAAGAGTCACTTGTTGATTCTCACGCTCGCCTGTTGCTTTTCCGACGTACAGTTTCCAGACGTGATCTACAACCTTGATTTTCATTGTACCTCGTCCAATGTTTCCCTTAAGAGTATGAAAACACAATATATATTATTTTCTACAGGTGCATTGGTCTTGAAAAACCTGATGGCACCTGACTCAAACTTCACATGTAATTTTATGCAGGGAAAATTGATTATTGTTTAGGACATAAAAAATACTCTCAGAATTTTTATCCATTCCATTCGGTTCTCTCGCAACCTAGATTCTCATTTACAATATTTTCAGGAAATACTTGTGTTTAGGTCACTTGGTTGAGATGAGGGCATCATCAAATGGAAGCTTAGTTTCAGATCTGACTAGCCAACACATCTGGGTGGCCAAGTGAACCCAAGGATTTTTTTTGGTTCCCACCTACATCGTGATTATAGCACCTCTTTCGGGATGTAGTCCCTTAAGAGCCCTAAGGCTCAAAACATGGGTTATATCTTTGACGGGTGATTTCTTGGACTCTGTGGCACCTAGATCAGATCTAGTAGTTAGATTGAACCTCCATGTTAGGGCCCTCTACAAAATCGTTTCATGGTTTTATGAATCTCCATTTCGGTTCTCTCGTTGTCCTATTGTTTGCAAACATGTGCATGAAATAGTGTAGTCTGAGTCAAATAAGGCTGCCCAACCTAGACGCATTATATTTTGCAAATGGAAGCGTGGGACCGAACCAACTATGCCAACACATCGGATGGCCTCAAAAGTGAATGCTAGTGGAGGCTTTTAATTGGTTCCCTATGCTCCCTCGTGCTTTCAGGCTACCTTCGTCCGGGCGTAGTCTCTTAAGAGCCCTGAGACCAAAACATGTTATATCTTCGATGGGTGATTTCTCATGACTCCATGACACCTAGAGACATCTCATCAGAGCCTATTTAACTTCATGTCAGGGCCCTCTACGAAATCATCTCACGGTGTTATCCATTTCTATTCAGTTCTCTCGTTGTCCTATTGTTTACAAAATACCGCAGTCTAAGTCAGTGTAAGGCTCCCAGACGCTAAGTTTGCAAAGGAAGCTCAAATGTGCACATGGCACCGAACCAACTTGCCAACATATCTAGGGTGGCTAGGTGAACACTAGTGGAGGATTTTTTTGGTTCCCTACACTCCTTGTGCTTTCGGGCTACCTCGTCCGGGCGTAGTCCCTTAAGAGCCCTGAGGCCAAAACACGCTATATCTTTGACAGGTGATTTTATCAGGACTCTGTGGCACATAGAGACATCTCTGGATCAAATCCTAAGACCTCCATGTCAGGGTCCTCTACAAAATCCTATCACGGTGTTATCCATCTGCATTGGTTCTCTCGTTGTCCTATTGTTTGCAAACACATGAAATAGTGCAGTCTGAGTCAGTGTAAGGCTGCTAGATGTTGTATAGTTTGCAAACTTAGCTTCTTGGGACTGAACCAACTACGCCAACACGTAATTAGATGGCCTAGGTGAATGCTAGTGGAGGATTTTTTTTGGTTCCCTATTGCTCCTTGTGCTTTAGGCTACCTCGTCTAGGGCGTAGTCCCTTAAGATGCCTTGAGAAACCAAAACACACTATATCTTCGACAAGGGTGATTTCTCAGACTATGTGGCACCTAGATACATCTCATCAAATTTAATACCTTCACGTTGGGGCCCTCTACGAAATCCTGTTGCAGTTTTTTCCATATCCATTCGGTTCTCTCGCTATCCTATTGTATGCAAAGTGTGTGAAATATTGTAGTCTGAGTCAGTGTAGGGCTAGACGCTATAGTTTGTAAACGGAAGCTCATGGGACCAAACCAACTATGCCAACACATTAGGGTGGCTAAGTGACTGTCGACACTAAAATTTTCCTCCGTAATTTCTATTTCATTAATGTATGTATTAGGAATAGGATGTTGTTAAGTATAATTAGTAGTAGTGTCTGATAGAAGATAACGGTGCTGTCGGTATGATGCCGCCAATAATGTATAGTACGGTAATAGTCAAAGTACAATAGGAATGTTGTGGTAAAAAATAAATATTTGTCGTAAGTGGTTTGGTAATGTTAAAATGTCAACATTAGGGTAAGTAGAGAAGTAGGGTCTACATGATTAGGAATTAGAAATATTATATTGGTAATAAGGACAAGGAGTGAGGTCATAAATATTTTGTGTATTTTATTTGTAAAAAGTCTAAAAAGGTGGAACCCATGTGAAATGATAAGGTTTATCTTATCTTAAAAGATAAGCTTACATGTAAAGATAAGAGTTAAGGTATGGAATATGATTTGTCAGAGTAGATTTCTTATCCTATCTTAGAGATAAGATGGATAATCCTGGAAGTTCTATAAATAGAGAGGCCACCCCCCTCATTTAGCATAGAAGGAAGTAGTGAGAAATATTGTATGAGTAAGTGTGTAAAGGAAGCCATCATTTTGAAGGTGTGTTAAAGAAGCCATTAAGAGGTGTAATTGTGAAGTTTCTCCATAGTTATTCTTGGAAGGCAAGTGAAGTCAGTAACACTTGAAGTACCTCATGGGTGAGATTGTAACAATTTCATGTTGATATTATAATTTACACTTGATATTTCAGATTTATCATCATTCCTGTCTTATCATAGTCTAATGGTATTCTTGTGTTATGTTTGTTGTTGTGTTTCCAGATTACATCCACCAAACTAAAAGTTATGTGCATTAGTAAATAATCATAGCACGAGGAGTTCCCGGTGAAGAATTATCATAGTGCCGTATTGGTGATGACATTTTTGTTCCGTTGCTGGGACCATTCCTCGTTGGTGGATTTTCTAGAGAGATATTCCCACTTAGTCAGAAAATCAATTGGAGGGTAACCTTGTTTTTACTGTGCATAGTAGTTACCATGGTAAAGTCATTTTTACCATGAATAGTATTTACCACATAAAGTCACTTTTTATTGTGAATAGTATTTACCGCAGTAAAGTCACTTTTTACCATGAATAGTATTTATTCGCAGTAACTTCATTTTTTACCTAAAGTCAAGTGTTTACCACATAAAGTCAGTTTTTACTGTGAGTAAGTCAGAGTTTTACCATAACTGTGGTTTATTTTACGTAGAAAGGTGGTCACTTTCTATTATAGTGATTCCAATTATTTGTGCACATAAGTCTTGTTGATTGTACTTGTGGGTTGGTATTTCACTGTGGTTACTTTTGAAAATGGGAAAGATTCCTATTTTTTCAGCCCAATCTAATGAAGATGCTTCCTCTTTCATTCAAGATTTTAAATGATCTTGCATTTGTAATGGCCTCATAAGAAGGGAACAATGGACTGAATTTTTTCCTACCTTTTTGGATGGTTCTAGCCCTTAGGTGGTTTGAAACACTAGGTGATAATGTGAAAAATTCATGGGATTTATTAACTGAAAGTTTTCTTGAAGAATTTGGTGAACAACAGAAATATGCAGATCTCATGATCGAATATCACAAAGCTATCCCAAGGAGAGAAGGAGAAGATAAGGGATTATCATGCTCGTGTTCTAGAGCTAAGGAGGAAGCTCGATGCCCAGATCCGGAAGGAAGGATTAGTGGATGGGTTGATGAATGGCATGGATAATCTCCTCTGTAAGCACTTCATTCTTGGGATGAAGCTAGAGATCAGACAACAAGTGAAGTATGACCGCCCAGCTACCATTGAACAAGTAAAGGAGATTGCAAGAAGGCAAGAAGAAAGCATGGAAGAGGAGCCCAAAGAAATTGTTGCTAAAGTAGAGCCTACACCAGCACCTTTGGTCTAAAATCCACAACCACTCTTGGTGAGCACAAATATTTCTCCTAGTACATCTACTGAGTATGAAGATCTACTCAAGAAGATGGGTCAGTTAACTATTAATCTTCTTCAAGGAAAGGAATTTAGTTCTCAGGGAGGAGATAGAGGTCCAAAAAGAAATATTTCTGAAGTTGTATGTTATGGTTGTTATAAAAAGGGTCATTATAAGTATAATTGTCCAGATAGAGCTTCTACATCTGGTAAAAGAGATAATGATAAAGGAAAAGCACCTGTGAATTCTCTTGATGTAGTAGATAAGAGCATAAATAATGAAGTAGATGTGTTTGTAATAAAAAGAAAGAAAGAAAAAGATAACCAAGATGGAAATGATCCTAAGAAGATGAAAGGAGAAACTAGTAAGAAACATAGGAGAAGAAAGTTGGGTGTGCAAGATTTTCTGATTTCACAGGGACAAGGACCATACTCCATCTTAGAAGATCTTCCCAAAAGGCCTGCAAATATTACATATGGTCAACTCTTGGTATGTCTTCTGAGAAGAGGCGGGAGCTACGAAGTGGACTCAATGCTCGACGAAGGAAAGGAGGTTGAGGTCCCTATTTTGGAGGCAGAGGCGGATCCCTACGCTCCACAAGCTGAGGTATTATGTAATGGTATTTCAATTCATGATGTCTTAGTTGATGGAGGTGCTGCAGTTAATGTAATGACCGAGTCTGTAATGAATATGTTGGGGTTAAAAATTGATCGCCCCTCAACACTTATGTTAAGGTCATTAAATAAGGGAAAAACTAAACCAGAAGGTGTAGTTTCAAATGTGGCAATATCTGTTATGGGTGTTGTATGTGTGGTAGACTTTCAAGTGATGAAAAATGGTACTGTTGCGTACCCAATGTTGTTGGGAAGACCATGGCTAAGGATAGTTCATGCAAGAAACTACTGGAATGAAGGATTCATGACACTTGGACATGGTAGAGAGAGGGTGAAGATAAATGTGATCCCTCAGCATCATAAGGTAGAACCTGTGGATTCAAGTGATGAAATTGATGATTGGACATCCTCTGATTACTCTAGTACTAGTGAAGTGGACACCGAAGATGAAGAAAGTGAGGTTGATGTTTCGGTCATGGATATCCTTCCAGTCACACCGACTCATGACCCCATAAAATTATCTGAAGAAGAAATTGATGATCATCTCCAACAAATAAAGATTGGTGATGTTGTGATGGAGAGTGAGAAGGAATCCTACCTCTAGCTCTTTCGAAGGTACATACACATATTCACTTTTGATTACAAGGAAATCCATCAAGTAAGTTAGGTAGAACATTCTATTGAGCTGGTAGATGGTGCTAAGCCCATAAAGTAAATGCCATATAGTATGAATCCTAATTTTTTCAAGAATGTAAAAGAAGAAATAGATAAGTTGCTTGATGCAGGATTCATACTTGCTGTGGAGAATTCAGAATGGGTTTCTCCCATTGTGATTTCAATAAAAAAGAATGGGAAACTACGCATTTGTGTTGATTATAGGAAGCTCAACAAAGCAACAAAGAAGGATCATTACCCTCTTCCATTCTCAAATCAGATCTTGGATGAAGTAGCTAGCCAGGAGTGCTATAGTTTTGCTGATGGATATAGCGGATACAACCAAGTTTGTATAGCAGAGAAAGATCAGCTAAAGACTACGTTCACCACTCTTTGGGGAACGTTTTCCTATAGAGTTATGCCTTTTAGGTTGTGTAATGCTCCGGCAACGTTCTATCACTTGATGAATAGGGTGTTTGAACCCTACTTTGGGAACTTCATCAGAGTATTTCTGGATGATTTTTACATCTATGGAAGCAAGATGGACCACCTGCACCAGATAGAGACAACATTTCAAAGGTTAGATGAAGCACAAGCCTCACTAAACCCTAAAAAGTGTGTCTTTGGATGTTCTAAAGGCATTTTGTTAGGGCATGTTGTATCCAGAGATGGTATTGGTACTGATCCTGATAAAGTTTCAAAAATCAAAGAGTTACCATTTCCTATGAATAGAAGTAAGTTGAGATCATTTTTAGGCCATGTGGGTTACTATAGAAGGTTCATCAAGAATTTCTCAAAGATTACACAGCCACTAACCCAATTCTTGAAGAAGGATGTTACTTATGAACCAAGAAATAAGGTGCATGAAGCTTTTGAACAACTGAAGGAAGCCCTGGTGTCTTCACCTGTTTTAAAGAATCCAGATTGGAGCAAGCCATTCATTGTGTACTACTGATGCCTCAAATGCAGCACTAGGAAGTACTCAGAGCCAAAAGGATGAAAATGGGAATGATCATCCAGTTTACTTTGGGAGCAGACAAATGAGCAGTGCTGAGGTAAATTATACTGTAACTGAAAAAAAGGCTCTAGACTATCATTTTTGCTGTAAAGAAGTTTAGAAATTACTTGCTAGGGCATAAATTTATAGTTGTAACAGATCATCAGGCTCTAAAATATATTGTAAATAAGCCTAACCCATCAGGGAGGATAGCAAGATGGATAATTTTGCTACAAGAATTTGAATTTGATATTATAGATAGGCCAGGAAAGAAGCATATCAATGCAGATGCACTCTCTCGAGCCTATGATGGTTTAGGTTCATCTTGTGATGATGATGATTTCCCAGATGCATCATTGTTATCCCTTAACACAATCCCTAGTGAATAAATAGATATTTGGAATTATCTGAATGAATTCAAGTTTTCTGATGGTGCCAATACAAAGACTAAGAGGAAGATTACTCAAGTCCAGTCGTCCATATTCTATTCTGCATGGAGTATTATTTCGAATAGGACCTGATGGACAGTACAAGAGGGCAGTTGGACGTGATCAAGGGAAGGAAGCTGATAGAAGAATTCCACAATGGTACATGTGGAGGGCACTTCTCTGGACAACTTACAGCAAGAAGGATCTTGGATGCAGGTTATCACTGGCCTACTCTTTTTAGAGATTGTTATAATTATTGTAAGACATGTGATATTTGTCAAACACATGGTAACTGTAAGACTTCATCAGCTCCATTATGCCCTATTCTTCCACTTGGTCCCTTTGAAAAGTGGGGAATAGACATTGTAGGTCCACTTCCAACTACCCCATGCCAAAATAAGTATATTGTAGTTGCCACAGATTATTTAACCAAGTGGGTTGAAGCTAGGCCATTGAAAACAACTTCCATGGATGAAGTGGCAAGGTTCATATATGAACGCATTGTCACCAGATTTGGTTGTCCATTAGAAATTGTAACAGATCAAGGAAGCCACTTCATTAATGAGGTGGTAGAATCCCTAGTCAATAAGTTTTCTATTAAGCACAGGAAGGCAACAACATACAAGCCAAGCACAAATGGACAGGTGGAACGAACAAATTTTGTGTTGTGTCAAATTCTAGCAAAAGATGCAGCCTTGCAGGTACATAAATGGGATAAAAGGATTCATGCAGCATTGTGGGCATATAGGGCAACATCAAAGTCAGCAACAAGATACTCCCCATTTCAGTTGGCTTATGGCATTGATCCAGTTCTTCCTATTGAGTTTGATATTCCCACGGTCAGAGTTATGAAAAATGAAAGGATGGATGAAAGTGATTCAGTAAAAGAAAGGTTGGTACATCTTCATTTGCTAGAGGAAATGAGGGAAATAGCTAAGGATACAAGCTATAAGAAGAAAATGAAGCAGAAGGAATACTTTGATCAAAAGATCCGTTGGTCTCCATTTCATGTGAATGACTTGGTTCTAGTATATGATTCCAGATACAAAAAAAGAAGACAGAGAAAATTTCTTCCAAAATGGATGGGGCCCTACAAAATAGCAGCTGTGCATGAAAATGGTACGTACCGACTGGAGGAATTGGATGGCACTCCCATTACGAAATGGGTCAACCACGACAAGTTGAAGATTTTCCAAGCACCAGAATAGTCTACTCCGAGGACGGAGTAGAAGCTAGGAAGGGGGAAGATGTCGACACTAAAATTTTCCTCCGTAATTTCTATTTCATTAATGTATGTATTAGGAATAGGATGTTGTTAAGTATAATTAGTAGTAGCGTCCGATAGAAGATAACGGTGCTGCCAGTACGACACCGCCAATAATGTATAGTACGGTAATAGTCAAAAGTACAATAGGAATGTTGTGGTAAAAAGTAAATATTTGTCGTAAGTGGTCCGGTAATGTTAAAATGTCAAAGTTTGGGTAAGTAGAGAAGTAGGGTCTACATGATTAGGAATTAGAAATATTATATTGGTAATAAGGACAAGGAGTGAGGTCATAAATATTTTGTGTATTTTATTTGTAAAAAGTCTAAAAATGTGGAACCCATGTGAAATGATAAGGTTTATCTTATCTTAAAAGATAAGCTTACATGTACAGATAAGAGTTAAGGTATGGAATATGATTCGTCATAGTGGATTTCTTATCCTATCTTAGAGATAAGATGGATAAGCCTGGAAGTTCTATAAATAAAGAGGCCACCCCCCTCATTTAGCATAGAAGGAAGTAGTGAGAAATATTGTATGAGTAAGTGTGTAAAGGAAGCCATCAGTTTAAAGGTGTGTTGAAGAAGCCATTAAGAGGTGTAATTGTAAAGTTTCTCCCATAGTATTGGTGAAAGGCAAGTGAAGTCAATAACACTTGAAGTACCTCATGGGTGAGATTGTAACAATTTCATGTTAATATTATAATTTAGATATTTCAGATTTGTCATCATTCCGTCTTATCATAGTCGATGGTATTCTTGTGTTATGTTTGTTGTTTTGTTTCCAGATTACATCCACCAAACTAAAGGTTGTGCATTAGTAAATAATCATAGCACGAGGAGTTCCCGGTGAAGAATTATCATAGTGCCAGATTGGTGATGACAGAGCCTTAAAGTGTGTAAAGGATAGCATTTAACCAGTCCTAAACCATCGTGTCCCTTAAAGCCTGAACCTTAAGCCATTAAGAGGTGTAATTTTAAAAGTTTCTCCCAAGTCTTGTGAAAGGCAAGTGAAGTCAATAACACTTGAAGTACCTCAACCATGGGTGAGATTGTAACAATTTCATGTTAATATTATAATTTACTCTGATATTTCAGATTGATCATCATTCCTTCTTTTCATAGTAACGATGGTATTCTTGTGTTATGTTTGTTGTTGTGTTTCCAGATTACATCCACCAAACTAAAGGTTGTGCATTAGTAAATAAAATCATAGCACGAGGAGTTCCCGGTGAAGATTTATCATAGTACCGGATTGGTGATGACAAAACGTCTCATCCTGATACACTTCCCATTTCTGATACTCTCCATGCGTCATTTTCCCTTAAACCCTGGGCAAAACATGCTATATCTAGACTCCAACATTAGAAATTCTCTCAAAAACTGGTTTTCAAACCCCTATGAAATCCTATCCGGTATCCTCTCACTTGGTTCCCTTGATGTCCTATTGTTTGCAAACACATGAAATAGTGTAGTCTGAGTCAGTGTAAGACTATTAGATGCAAAACTTTACAAATAGAAGCTCTTGGCGTACCAAACCAACTATGCCAACACATCAGGGTGGCCAAGTGAAACATTAGTGGAGATTTTTTTAAATCCTTACACAGAAGCTTTCATGCTACCTCGTTAGGCGTAGTCCCTTAAGAGCCCTGAAACCAAAACACAATATATCATTGACGGGTGATTTCCAAAACTCTGTGAAACCTAAATCCATAAGATCCTAAAATCCACATTTAACCCCTCTACGAAAGCCTCTATTTCTCCATCTCCATTCAGTTCTCTCGTTGTCCTATTGTTTAGGACACGTGAAATACTACAGTGCCTGAGTCAGTGTAAGGCTATTAGACACTATACTTTGCAAATGAGAGCTTGTGGCACTATCTCATCTATCCCTTCAAAACATTAGGTGAATGAGACAATTTGTTTTTGTTCCCTACACTACACATGCTTTCGGGCTACCTTGTCTGAGCGTAGTCCCTTAAGAGCCCTGGATGACTAGATTAGCTTAATAATGAATTTGATAGGGGTATGTCTAAGAACACACGGGAGTTATCAATCACCTAGTAAATCTTTCTTGCTTAGTTCTGAATGGGAGTCAAGATGGCCTACGACTTAGTGACCTTCCATTCATTGATAATTTATGCTATGATAAACCCATGGATGCTTTCAAAAGTGCCTTCAAAAGGATAGGGGTAGTCATCAAGCCTAGTGAAGGGTGTGATGTGATTTCCAAATAACTTGAAATGCCTACATATTTAAAGGTAATAACATGAATTGGATAGGATTAGACAATCAAGAATCATTGAGTGTCTGAATCAGAATGTCATTGCATCTGGATACATTCTCAAGCATTGGAGTAATGTATATGGAGAGACATTCTCAAAATATCAACAGATGAAAGGCATCAAATTGTGACGACTCTCGGGTGTTTTAACAGGGGAGAAGACTATAGAAGCATAGAAGAATGTAGTAAGTGCATGATAAGATAGGAACCAGTACAAAGAGACCATGAGCAAGAAGAAGTGACAAGTAAGGTAAATACACATATACACATTGATAAATTGAATGAATAATTACTCAGATTAGGTAACTCTTTATATACATACATTATATAAATATTGATTTCCAAAGTTTGATGCATATTATACATTGAAAATGCTAGTACATGTACATCACCAATAAATGAAAAAATAATCCATAATGTCTTAAATATTGTCAAGTGCACATCATATTAGTTTCATGTAAAAATAATCTCAGAAATGTAAGGTCTCATACAAAATTATCAAGTTCCAAATAGTATTTTAATGTGCATAATAAATACAAAAATTCCCAAATAGGTCATATACCATCAAGTTCAAATGCCATATAGGTGTACGTACAATGCCATACACATAGGCATACAAAAAAATGTCATGTAAGACATATATATTTCCTACTCATCAAAATCTATCCCTCTCTTGGCCTTGCTCGAAGAAGGCCCTCCCTTAGACGAAGATGGAGATCTATGAGATGACTTTGGATCATCCGAGCCCATGCTTCGAGTCCTCTTCTGTTGAATACTCGCCTGTAGATGAGCCTGTAAATGCAAACAATATTTTTTTGTCAAAACTTAATTTATATATGTTTTCAACATGTATTTAATACCATGCTAGAATGAAAGTATTTACATAAATACACAAACTTACCACAAGTTGTCGATCACGCTGAATTTGCATCTCATGCTCAAATGAGTCATCAGGAGCTCCTACAATATGAATTAGGGGTATGAAGATGATGAGATGGAGGAATTTGTTCCCTCGAAGTCAAAATGGAGGGGGTTGAAGTTCCCTACATACACATAAGATCAGAAAATCTAACATCAGAATTAGCGAAAATAGAACTAAGTACATGTATGTACATAATGACAATATTTTAACTAATTTTATCAATATAGAACTATTATTTTTACCCCGCCACACCTGTGAATCAAATGAACAGGGTTGCTACCTGTCGCAGGTAACTCCTGCATATACACAATGAAGGACATTATTAACATAATTTAATAATTCTACAATGAAAGACATTACTAACATGTAATTTAACATAATATGAATTACACGAGAAATTTAACAAAATTTACGTGTTGTTTGAATACCTCAATGAGTTGTTGTGCAGATGAAATCGCAGCGGCAACACCTTTATCTACTTGTCGCAAAGATGGTGGGGTGTCTAGTGAAGTCAACATCTTTATCAAACATGTATATCATGTGAGTTAGATGGACAAATACAAGAACATACATATATTTGACTTCAAAACTATATATATATATATATACATATATACATACATATATACACACACACACATGTATGTGAAAATTCTACATTATTAACATTCTAAATTACCTCTGTGAATGTATGTGTATGCATGGTGCTCGCCGCCTATGGTCGGGATGAAGATGTGCCTCCCACGTGCTGTAATATCAATGCATATACATGTACAAATACAATTATTTCAAAAATTTAACATATATAAGTAAATCAAGTACTCCAAACTTTTTGTAACACACATAACAAAACATAAAAAATTTACCTGCGAAGGTGACGCCGATGAATGTAATCCAAATGTCTCACTCAAAAGGACATCTAACATAGTGACATTATCGTGTGCACCCCTAGCACCAGGTGCACCAAAATCAGTACGCATGAAAGTATCGTCCTCCTCGGGCCCCAAACATATGCTACCACATGACAAGCAAAGATGTGGCCTCATGCTAGTACTCCCTGAGGGAATACTCTGTGTACCTCCACAAGCATCTGGCTCAAAAATCTCCCTCGTATGTCGAACAAGGGTCGCAGATAGCCCCTGAAGCACGTGGAGTGTATCAATCTCTATTGTCTCCTTCACTGCTTGAGGGACAATCTCAGGGTGAGGGGGCTTCTGTGCGGGGAATCTACCCTGCTGAATAGGTGCACGTTGTGCACCTGGTCGATCCTATGCAGATCCTTTTCCTCAGCCCTAGAAATCTCAGAAATCAAAATAATTTGGGATCTCATTGAGGATAAACTCGCAATAGAGTTTCCTCATAAATTATAGTGGCACCTCATTGTTATTACAAGGTGGAAAATCAAACACCATCCACCATCAGTCCCAAAAATTATTTTTAATCAAATTATTATTGCACCAATGGATGGGAAACCTGTTTACATGACAACGGAAACAGGAAAATTAGTGCGGGGGTCCGTGAATAAGGCGCATATGAGGTCTTTTGAAATTTATTTTTTCTTTACATCCACATATGACAATTTGTTGGAATAATAAACCCTACAACCCTCTCTGTAAGTTGTCCAACGATCAATTTTCCCCATTGCCGCATCAACTTGAACAAGTAATGCCTCCAATGTGTTTGCAAGAGAGGCGTGGTGGGGGTTTGTAGATTGTGAATCCCTCATTATTTTGATTAAATCCTCAATTTCAATTTTGTTTTCAACTATGTGGGCTGCTAAATCTTCTTGACTACCTGGGGGATGTTGAGCAATTGTGGGAGTGTCAGGAGGGATGACAGGAATAACAGGGTTTGGTTGTGGTCGACCTCTAACTGTAACAATAAAAAATATGTATTCAATTCAAATTTTAATCTATAATTATCATATTTCAATGCAATTTTGAGAAAATAATTGTGCTTACCTCTTCTCTGTGGCACCATCGTCGATTCAGATCTTCCCGATGATCTAGAAACGATCCTTTGAGCTTGAGATCCAGCTGAATGAAAAAACGTGAGGGCACGGTTAAGCTCTGAAACTCGCATTTGAGGGAGATAAAATGATAGAGGCTCGGGCCTATTTTTTTATAGTAAGCATAACGCGTAAGTGTACGTGTTATGCCTTGGTAAATCCCAAACCTGACAATTTAAAACGTGGTTGTGTTATAATAGAATGTGTATGCATTTTACTTTTTTTTTGGTTTTTTGTCCACTTTTTGGCCCCCCAAATTTGTGCACTTACCCAGGATGACATCATGGAAGACTATGTAGACGATATCCTTGTAAAATAAAAAATAAGAGTCTAATATCCCATTGTTTTGTGATGCATATTTGAGTGATTGCAGGTTTACAAATTAATAATTAATAATAATAAATATGTATTCGAGGTCACTTCAGGAAATTTCTTGGGATTCATAGCTTCATGGAGATAAGATTAAGCTGATCCTACCAAAGCTAAAGAAATCATGAAGATTCCTATCCCACAAAATCTACGATAGTTAAGTGGTCTCCCAGGTAAAATTTAATCCATTCAGTGTTTCATCTCTCAACTAAGATAAATGTCACCATTTTAATCAGCTTCTCAGGAAATATGTCTAGTTCAAATGGATCCAAGAATGTCAAAAATCTTTTGCCAAGTTGAAATAATATTTATCAACTCCTCACGTACTGATTCCTCTTATTCAGGATAAGCCAATGCTTCTTTATACATCTACTACAAAACATGCCATAGGGTCCTTTCTTACACAACATAATGATAAAGGACATGAACAAGTGATCTATTATCTCTAGTATAACTCTTATTTCTCACAAAATACATACTCATTGGTTAAAAAGGTATACTTGGCAGTAGCATTCACATTTCACAAGTTGCACCATTACTTTCTTAATCATACGACTAAGCTAATTGCTAAAGTAGATCCTCTGAAATATCTACTTTCCATACATGTTCTAATAGGAATAATTTCTAGCTGGGTTGTTCTACTCAGTGAGTTTGATATAGAATTTTTCAATTAAAAATTAATTAAAGGGAAATCTCTCACTGATAAAATTTCTGCAACACCATTACTAGGAAAAAAACCAATTCATTTTGAATTCCAGACGAAGAACTATTGTATGTGGACACATTTCCTTCATGGAATTTATTTTTTAATGGTTCTTGTAACATCCACAAGTTTAGATTTGATTATTCTGCTATGCATGATGGATGGATATATTATCCCAAAGTTTATCGCATTAGTTTCCCTTGCACAAAAACATCATTGAATATGAAAACTTGATAGTTGGTTTAAAATTTGTTATATCTTGGTGGATCAAAGAACTAATAGTTTATGGATATTATCTCTTGATCATTAAAAATTCAATTGAGAATATCAAGTTAAAGATGAAAATTTGTTCCCTACAAGATGCATGTTAGATAGTCTTAAAGGTTACTTTTGTCTCATCACCTTCAAACAAGTTCCTCGCACAAAAAAAATCAGTTGGATGCCATGGATACTATTGCATCCCTTCTTGAATTCGATACCAATCAAACACATAGTGATTTTCTCATTGAACATATTCTGGTGCCCACATACATTTTCTGGATTCAACCATGGTATGTGAGATAGTTGGTCCTAAAATCCTTGGTACCATGACATCTACACTTTCATCTGAGATAAGATTTACCCTAATAATATGAATTCCCACAACTGAAGATCCGTAGCACAACGTGCTTCATACTATACCATTCTTTTTGACACCATATATAAAAGAGGCTTATGATGGTACTCTCTTAAGATGTCTCAATCAAGAGGAAACAAATGAAACCCTAATCAAAGTACATGCAGGTATTTGCAGGTGCACACACAAGTGGACATGGTCTTAGCCAACAATATCGTGCACATGGGTTATTATTGGCCCACTATGTATTTTTATGCATATAATTTTGTCAAGAAGTTCTTAACATGTCAAATACATGGAAATATCATTCACCCACTATCACAAGCCCTTCAACCTAGCACCTTACCTTAACATTTTTCCCAATGGGGGCTCTACTTAATAGGAAAAATAAATCCTATATCTTCCGATGGTCATACCTTCATTATCACTGCAACTGATTATTTTACTAAGTGGATAGAGGTCATTCCTTTAACCTACATCACTTCAAATATTTCCAAGTTCATTTTAAACTATATCATATGCCATTTCGGAATCACATCCTCCCTTTTCATGGACAATGACACATCCTTTAAAAAAAAATGTCAAAGAGTTAGCCAAATGTTTTCATATCCAAATCAAGTGGTCAACTCCATACTATCCATAGTGTAATGACCAAAGCTAAAGCATCCAACAAAAATATCAAATCAATATTGGAAAATATTGTTGATAAACACGGTTGTAAATGGAATACACATCTATATGTCTCTCTAGGCATATCGAACATCTTATCATACTCCAACTAGAGATAATCCTTCTCCCTTATATATGGAATTGAAGTCCATGCTACCCATAGA
Source organism: Taxus chinensis (assembly GCA_019776745.2). Lineage (NCBI taxonomy): Eukaryota > Viridiplantae > Streptophyta > Pinopsida > Cupressales > Taxaceae > Taxus > Taxus chinensis. Next base: position 220,492,278 of record CM034157.1, read on the forward strand.
GGTTGAGCTCCCATCACTCTGTATATCCCTTAAAATACATTATCAGTGAAGATGAATATAAACAAGCATGTCTTGCAGAACTTCACCTCCTAGATGAGAAGAGACTAAATTCTTTGGATAATTTAAAAGTGTATCAGAACTGACTCCATCATAGCTACAAAAAAATAATAAAACCAAGGGATTTCAAAATTTGTGACCTTGTACTCAAGGAAAATCAAAATAATACAACCAATGAGCATGAAAAATAAGGAAAGTTTAAACCTAATTGGTTGGGACCTTACATTATTACTACAAATTTTGGATCTGACACATACAAGTTATCCACTAAAGATGAAAATGAGCTTAAAGAACCCATGAATGTGGTTCATCTAAAAAACTCTATTCCTAAACCATCTATGAGTATCCCTTGTGTTGGGGGCATATTGGCACAACTACCTATCTCACACCTTCATCCTATTTATGGTTACTGCAACATTCCAAAAGACTTTTTGTTCATGTTCTTTATAGTTAGGATGTGTATCACCTGTAAAACCATCCATGTTCATATTCATCCATTATATTCCATCCATTGATCTTGATGAGATTTTTCATTTGTACAATGTTTGGCAAGGTCTTAGGCCACCTTGTATTTCTCATTGACTCACAAAATAGAAAAAATACAAAAATTCAAAATTCAAAAAAAAAAATCAAAGTCTAAAAAATCAAAAAACCTTCAAAATCCAAAAACAATCTTAAAAAAAAAAAAAATAAAACAATTTAAAAAAAAATCATTCAAAAACATTTATCAACTATAACACAACCAAATATCAAACTTTTCAACTACTATCCTAGTGATCATTTAAATTATCCTAAGATTATCACACAATCATCAAACCCTTGCATGTATTATTCTTGGGGAAATTTTGGATCTCATGTTCTTCCTTACATGTATCCTTTCTTGGAAGTGATAACCAATCAATCTTAGATCATTCTTCAACATGGATCCAAAAAGAGTGTCATTAGGAGTTGCTTAACTCACTCTTTAGTCTGATCCAATCCCCTTGCATGTATCCTTGCTTGGGGGCATTCAAAATATGCTAAATCCTCACTATGGAACACATTAGGATCATAGTCAGATGTCTTTATTTAAAATTTTCTCACATTATTTCTATTATTGACCAATTGTAAGTAATATTGTTAGCATATTGGTTTATATGTAACTTTGGTGTATTTGTCTTATTGTGTATATTGGGTTTGTTTTAGTTTTTTTTCTTTTCTGTTGGGACCAATTACAAGTATTATTATTATCATCTTTTTATTCATAGCCATATTACTATGTATATTGGGTTTAATTTTCTTTATGTATTTCATTATGGACCAATTGGAAGTATTTTGTTATCATCTTGGTTCTATTACAAGATTTGGTATTCATCTTACTTTGTATATTGGGTTTCTTTTAAATTTTCTTTTTTTTTGACCAATTACAAGTATTTTTCTATCATCTTGGTTTATTCATAACCATGGTGATATTCATCTTATTGTGTATATTGGGTTACCAATTTTGTCTTTGTATTTGTTACTTTTTTCTTTTTTGTTTTTAAACCAATTACAAGTATTTTGTCAGCATCTTAGTTCATATATAACTTGGTGTAATCATCTTATATGTATATTGGGCATTTTTTATCATTTCTTTTTTGAGTATTTTTTTACATAACCATTTTGTATATTGTGTCTGTGTGTGTTTTCTATACGCATATGGGTTTCTCATCATGGTTTTTCAATAATCATGGTGCTAACTCTATTATGTAATAACAAAATAGGTTTCTCTAAAATACAAATCTGAATGGAAGCTAAGCTATGAGCATGTCATCACTTTCATCTATCCACATCAAATCACAATACAAATCATCATCTACACTATGTATACCATCATGTCAATAATGTAAAAAAAAAATAACCATCTCATCATCATAAATACAATGTCAATGTCCATATACATGTCTTCATATCCAATTTCCATATATAATGTATACATCTAATACATGTCATATATATATACATATATATACATCAAAGTTCCATCAAGGGAATCCATATACAAAAATGTGTTCCTTCATCACGAGGCATATATAAAAAAATATAAAATGTATATCCATCATACATACATTGAGTCATATATGACTCTCTCCTACACTAGGACTACCTGGTCTATCATCTCCTTCCTCGACAAAGCATCTGAAATAGATCTAACCAATCTCAAGGCCTATGATATCTCCTTGACCTATGGATCTGTTACCCTACATCCTCTGACTATAACCATGGGATCTCTGGCCCTTAAGAACCACTACCTCATATAAGGCTCTATAGTACCTAACTATCATGCATGGCCTACCTCCATCAAATCATGTAGCAATCATCTCCCATACATTGTTGGCCTAACTACACTGAGTAACATCCCTCTCCACTGTCAACTATTGTACATGTGTTGTAAGTCAATCTCTCTCATCAGTCACCTGTCACATGTTGTAACTGTTCTATGAGACATAATCAATATAACATCTCTCTCCCAATAACCCTGTCTCTTTGTGCCTGTAATGCTAGCTCTGTAACTAAAGGTCCTAGAGGTGGTACCAATGAAATATTGACCCCAAACATCCTCCTCTCCCTCATCTCCCCAACTATCATCACCTACATCTCTTTCCCATCTCCATCTCCAACCCCATCTCCATCTCCAATCCTCCTATAGGACTTGGTGGCCTCAATGGTGAATAATGGAACCTGTAATAGAACCTTAACCTAACTAACACCTGTAATTGAGCCTGAACATGAATCTATACCAGAACATGTTCATGTACTATATCTTACACTTATACTAGTCCCTAACCCTATAACTGTGACCATGTGCCTATGCCTAGCCCAATCTACCTCCACCTCTACCCCTTCTCTACTGTAATGCATCCCTAGATGTTGTTGTTGTATACCTATTGTTGTTATATCCACCTATGGAATAGTGATACACAGGAGAATAATACCTACATACCATGTTGCATACTTTTTCATCATCCCAGGATCCTCAATATTAACTTGTAAATCCCAAACCTTTGGTATAACTCCTCCAAAACTAGCCCTGACAACCCTCTATATGATACGAGGCCCCAAAATCAACTATCTCCCATGTCACTTGTGCATACCACTAATCCTCCTCGTATATCCTGATCACTCCTAACTATCTCATGACCCTATCACCCTATATCTCTCCATAATGTGTGCACAAATCCTAATCATGAAGTGGTCAACCTCCACTATAACTAACTTATGTATCATTTGTATCCATCTATACCACCTATATGGTCTCCATGTAATCATGTGTAACTGTAAATCATAAAAATGACACGTCTATAAAACTTTCATATCACCCTTGGTGACCTCTATGACCAATACCCACTATCTCCCATCCAAATTTTGATGGCTCCTCTAGCTGTCTATCTCTCAATAAACCCAATGGACACTCATAACAATATGATCCCATGACCAAATCTGTAGTAAGGTAGCTAGACCAAGGATCCTCTACTGACCTTTGTATACTATCAAATGTAATTATTTGTATACGTGAGCCAGAATGCAGGCCCTCATGCAAAAATGTACAAACTCCATCAACTTACCACTACTATATCCAATCAATTCCAAGCTAAAAATGACTACCAGTCTTATCAAGGACCAGTAGGTAGCCACTGATAAGATCCATCAGGTATATAGGTATCTAGCCATGTATCATCCTCCATACACTCATATAAATGAACAACCATGCCCTCCCTATAAATGTCCTCCAATCCAAACAATGACCATATGTGTGCCTGGAATCCATGTTGCACTACCATCCCATTGTACCAAGTCTACCCTGTATCAGTACTCATAAAATCTGATACACATCCTCAATGTAACTATCATCTCACCCATATAATCTGAATGTCTGACTCTCATTGTGTCATCACTCGGCTAGTGCAGTCAGTAACAGTGATCCAACCTAATATCTGGAAGATGAGCAATATATGATAAGGCATGTCACCTCTAACAATGCACATAATAACCTCTCCTCTCCCTCTGATGTCATGTGTCTCTCAAATTAATGTAGTCATCCATGACGCTCCCGCACATCTAAGGCATATAATCTCTTTTGAAAAATACAAAACAACATTGTTAGACCCTTAACAATTCCTTTTTTCTTCTAATTCATCCTCTAAATTCTTCTACATATTCTTAACTCATGCTAGCACACCTATGTTACACTAGTGTAACACTTAACACTAGTACATGTTACACTAGTTCATGTTACACATACATGCTAGTGCATGTTTTGCACTATTAGCACTATGTAGCCTATTAATGCTCATACACCTACTTATACGCTAGCACATGCAACATGCTAACATTTACCCTTCATGCTCATGCTATGCACACTACATCTACACTAGTGCACATTAGGTATACTAGCACACCTAAGTGCGTGTGCTATAATTTTTCAATTTTCCTCTAGGCCTAAAAAATAATAAATGCATTCAAAAGATAAGTTTTTTGGATACATACCACACCATCATCATCCAGGATCTCGACCAAACTCTCAGACATGATCCACATGATGCCTACACTGGGGATGATGAGCCATTTCTCTCTAAACTCAAAGCAAAAATCTCACTCATAGGGAAAATACACTATAGTATAAAAAATGACCAATGGTTTTTACAACCCTCCCACCCTTATACTTATACCCTTCTCCTAACCCTAATTTCTTGATTTTTGGCCTCCGACCAATTACCTAACTTTCTCATCCATTTTTCAATTCTCCTTGTCTGTGACTTCTTTTATCTCTCCTATCAAGTGGTTGTCCACTGCTTTGTCATGTCACCCACACTCGAGGGGGCACTCCCTTGGTACTAATCTAGACTCGTTGGGGCATCCAAATGCTTCACCAGGGAAAAATCAAGACAGTCCATCACACTTCTTCATCATTTGTTCACCATTTTACATGTGTCTACTATCTTTAAAGCACTATTACTCTGTAATAACACTTTAAAGAGGGGAAAATGTAGACACCCCAAAATAACCACTATGCATTATAAATGTTCAAAATCTTATTAAACCCATTGTCCCTCTCTAGAATTAATTTAATTAATTCTATTGCACCCTATCACCCCCTTAGATAATTTTATTAGCTAATTTAATATCAAATTAATTAAATAAATCCTCACATGTCCACTTTCATATTTAAATAAATTAAATATCCTCACATCCTATCCACCTCCTCAACTCAAGTTGACTAAAATTCATGACTAAAGCTAAAAATCATTACTAAATTCAAGAGGATATGTTTAAATTAACTCAAATCATGCATTTGAGTCAACTAAAGATATCTCCTAAGTCATGGAAATCCAAAATTAGTTCACATCCTTCTAAAATAATCATTCACAACACTTTTGGTGAATAAAATAAAGTATTTTGAATCTAAAATCTAAAACATGTGCAACCCCTTCCAATCTAACAATGAATCATCCTTTGATATCTAGAACAGCTCAGTTCAATTGTTCAATCAATCTAGAAACTCAACTGCTAATTCATTGTCATGTTTAGTTATCTCCAAATAAAATCCATTAAATTTAGCTTGAGGATTTTCTTCCTCATTTATAAATCAATCTTCCTTCTACAAATCATCCACCAACAAGCTTGAGAGTTCATCAATGATTATATTCAATTTCTTTGAGGCATTCATTCATATTTTTATTCTTCCTTTCATATAAGGAGATTGCAATCTGAATTGAAATAGACCAGTCCCCTATTAGTCATTTTTTAGCTCTTCAAAATGTTACCTTAGACAATCATGATCATGAAACTTTGAAGGATGATGTCAATGAACTAAACTAAATTACTCATCTAATTAAAACATCCACTTAGTATGTATTATTGATAAAGTCAGATTTGGACATCCTATGAAGATCACTGACCTCCTTCAGACTCCCGCTTGTTACTTCAATACTGATGACATGAATCCACTAAACATGGCTACAACGCCATGTTTAGGATCTTCTTTTAGTAATCATGCCAAAATGGATGTAATCCAATGATCAGCGATGTTCCAAATCAATGGAAAAGGCTCTTAAATCATAGAGATGAAAACTAACAATGTATGGGAGGGTGTGAAGGTAAAAGATTGGTCCTTTATGATAGCTTTTATATTTAGGAAGAGTGATTGAATCCTAATGAATGTGGGATAAAGCTGCTCATAGAATTAGATTGGTTGACTCGTTAATAAATGCTTCCCAAATTTGAATTAACAAGTGATTATAAGACTCATGGGATTTGGATTGGTGCTTCAATTGACAATCAATTAGGATTGATTAATAGTCCCTCATTTGAATACCTTCTTTTAGGCTATTTGAAGCTTGATTTATGAGGAAATCTTGATATGATCCTTTAAGCATTTGAAAGTGGGATCTTAGCCAATAAAAGGGTTTATTGATTAAATAGTCATTGCTAAGACAAAAAACTTAATTAATAATAATGGTTAATTAACTTGATATTGATTAGGATTAAAACTAACGAAGTGTGTTTCAATTGGCTATCCGGAAAATAAGGCTAATTAGTACCACTTTTTAGCATTAAAACTACGGAATGGATTTTAGGTGTCTACACTTCCTAAGCCAGTTTCATATCTCAAGTGACTCATCCATGGCATATCTTGATCAATTTTCCATTCATCCAATTCTTCTTAGAGTATCCAAAAATTGGACATGATTTAAAATTTCAAATTAACTGGATCTAATATAGCTTGTGGATCATTTCAATCCTTCTCTTATAGATCAATGAGGTTTCCTTCACAAATCATCCAAAAGGAATGTTTGTTGTACTTGTTTTAACAAATCTCCATTCATGTAATTTCCATGGTTTCAAGTTTATTAAATCAATTATATACCAATATTATATCAAATGAATCATGTTCATCTCATAGCTTGATCGTATCTTTCCATTAAGACTTTACCGGGTGAATTTACATGTGATACAGGAATATTAATTTCCGGTTAGGAGTATTACTCCCAAAATGCTTCACTATATTGAGAAAAAAATCCAATTTGAGGTGGCTTTGGACATTGTCGCAAAGAAGGTTTGCTTTGTTATGTTTTAACCTTTTCCATTTCATGTAATTTTATGATGCATTACATTTGGCAAGGATTGTGCTTAGATCTACATGTTCATAAGTAACAAAAAGGATGTTTCATCTTAAGGACATGTGTGATAGAATTTGTGCTTAATTCTATGTCAAATACGTTATGGAATCCCTGTTTGAGATTTCATAGGTTTTCCTTATGATGATTGATAAGTGTAACTCTTATTGTTTTGATTGATTTATAGAATTTCAGGGGTCATGGTTTAAAGATAAAATTTAAAGGAGGTCAGATCCTCAAGCTAAGAATTGAAATCAATTCGACTCATTTGTACATTTAATCCTTGTTCAAGATATGTGAAAAACTCTCTCTTGGGCCTAAAAAACCCTAGTTTAGGGTTAATAAATGACCAACAAATTAAAAAACTAAAAATAAACCCATGAAAGAATATTTTATTGATAAATCAAGGAAATTTTGATAAAACTGATATAACAATATACACTTCTGAATTCTGTAATCTTCAAATCAAGGTGTCTCATAATCTATTCTCAGAATGCTTTTAATGATTACTTTGATTTGTACGGACTAATATTTTATTTGACAGTTCATGTCCATTTTAAGTCTGAAAAAAGACCAAAGTGGAACCCTTTCTTTTGTAGGAACTATGTATTTTCCTTAAGAAACTTATTGTATGTCTTCATGGTGAGTTGCAAGATCTTAAAGGGTATCAAAAAATAATATTTTTTTCTAAGAAACTAACTTTGTGAGAATTTATCAAGGAAAATCATGACTGATATGGCTAGAAGATTGTATAGGCAGAGTCAAGAGTAAACAAGCCTTAATTATAATTCCTTGTGTTTTTTTATATTGAGGGAGATTTGTTCATGTATGATCACTTATTTAGATGATGTATCATTGTGTTGAGAAGTCATAACTGATTCAAGGACTATTTACCCTTTTTAAACTTCAAATCAAACCTTGAAGAACTTACCAATTCATAGCAACTATAGTCATATGAGAAAGGCTTTTGAATAATTTAACTAACTATCATCTAGGGGCATCTAATTCATGAGTAGAGATTGACAAGTGGATCAAAGACTTACTCCATTTCCAAGAAATGTACTAAAGAAGGCTGATGGAGTGACTTACTCAAATCTTACCCCTGAAGAACTATATTTATTTTTGGAAATATGAATCAATTAGTCTTCTTTTACAGTTTTGGGCTTAGTAGCTGGTTTTTGGCTAACACATTGAGGTACAAGGGTTAGCACTAGTCTTGATATCTTTCAAAATACATAAAGACATTCTAAACGTGACCAAACAAGGATACTATTACGAAGATGATCAATTAATTGGCATTGATGTTTTAAAATTCAAGATAACTTAGTCATCTCCTAAGAAACATACTTCCTTCATTGGATGATAATTTGCTATGAGAAAGTTTTGGTTACAAGGTATAGAAGGTGTTGATATATGAATGAATAAGACTAGATAGAGTCCAAAGGGTACAATAGATCATAAGCATTGAATTTTAATAATAAGCTTTTAAGTGTTTAACCTTATTCATTTTCACCATTTGAACATATGTGAAAGAGATATCTAATTTACTTTTCAAATAGAATATTGGGTATATCCTAAGGATGGAGAGAAGGTTATATTATTAAGGGTGTATTTCCCATGAATAATTGTTCCTAATCAATCCTTGTTGTGTGCAGAAAGAAGTGAAATATAGTTTTCAAGTACTTTGAATGGTATTGATTCAAGAAGAAGCCAATTAGGATACAACCAACATCAATGTCTATTTTAAGCTATGACATTCATTGAGTTTTGAAGAAAAATGGTTGATTTCACTAAGAGTGAATAGCTTACATGATTGAGAAATGTTGGAAACACCAACCAAAGGTGATGAGTGAGACCTTTTCTTATAATTATATGAAGAATCATTAAAATTACATGTATGATGGCCCTCTATTACAATTGGAACATTCTCACCAATTTTATTTAAGATCTATGTCTAAACCTCCGCATCATGTATGTTGCTGAGTATTCAGTTTCAACTATTATGGTTGGTAGACCAAGATGGTTTTATTTAAGGAGTTGTATTTTTCATACTCAAAGAAACTTCAATTTGGAGATTAAGAAGACGATGTTTGATATGGGAATTGAGACTTTCCTAGTGGAATGTTAGACGCTCCACAATGTGGGCGGCGTAAAAATAGGACAGACATGAGAGACATCGAGACTGAGCAATGGATTCTCCATAATTGAGTGCACCCTAAGGAGGATGTGATTTGAATAAAAAAGGTGTAATGCATTAAAGAAAAAGGATCTACTATGTCTACATAACTCAACTCCAGGAACTACATGGGACAACCAACAACATTGGTTAAGGTATGGAGAATAAGGCAATATTTGGTGAAGAAGATCACATGGATAAGTGCAATGATTCCAAGAGATGAAAATTTGATGTTTTACGAAGGATGATTGGAAGGGTTGCATAAGAATTGATAAATCTCATATCCAACCTATCATGACCCCTTGTTCATGCAATTGGGACAAATAATACAAGATAACAAGTACTAATTGAAATTGATACTGATAAAAAAATTAAAACATCTAAGGGGAAAGAGGCTTTGAATAACATCTTCTCGTATGCTCTACAACCAATGTTGAAGAAAATACAATTCAATCCCAATCTTCTGAAAGTATAGAGACTTGGCATGATGAGTTCCAATAAAACAACACCAACATTAATGGGTGTACAAGAAAATGCACCAACACAACAAGTCTCTTGAAACAATCACTCAACTATGAGTGGAAACATTGCTCCAGCAACTAATGTTCCAATCCAAGGTAGAGTTGTGAATATTGCACGATAGGTAGCCACACCAAATATCTTTTATGAGATGTTCTTGCATTACTAGAGTAACATGGTGTCAAAAATGTTGTGTAGCATGTCCAAAATTGTGAACTTATCTGATGATTAAAGGGGATAATTTCGTGCAAATGACAAGTGAGCTAGTTCACGACAACATTGTTTGATTGTGCCAATATGTGGTATAGGAAACATGATCGATTGCAAGTTGTGGTGGATTGTGATCAACTAAAGGTGGAATTATTAAAAGAGTTTAATATACCAGAGTTGGAGCAACAAATTATTTCAATGCTCATAGAGATCAAACAAGAACTCACTAAGTGTGTGTGTGCTTAAGATGCATTTTTCAAAACACTCATTTACAAACTTTCGTATGAAATGCATCCCGCCCAACAAACACAGTAGTTCGTAGGAGGACTCTTAATGTCATTCAAATGTGCACTATCGCACAAGACCTTCACCAACCTCCGCAAATATTTAAAAGCAACATTGTGTGCCAAATAAATTAGTAGTATTGGTGCATGTGTCATCCCATTCATGGAAGCACATATCACATCCATGGTGACTTGGTTGGAGAAATTGACAACAAATAGCACAAGGGAAACCTGTAGTGGGATTTCGTGTAGTGATTATAAGGTTGAAGGCTACACTAAAAATATGTGTCTGCATAGAAGTTTGAAATCCATGCTTCTAGGTAAATTAAATATGTGAAGCAGGTCATGATGCTCGGAGTTTCCCCTATTACGTCATTCCAAACAGGAAAAATTAGCCACTTATTGTAAGATATGTGATGTGCATACACATGACACAATAAATTGTCACATCATTAATCAAATCCATGAATCCTGATCATTAGGACTTCATTAGGCTACTTGTTGTCATGAAAAATGTTTAGCATGAAAAATTCAAACTTTTTTCATGACAACCTAGCCCAAATTTGAAAATCCCTCTCCCAGTCAATGTAAACCTATCCTCCGGCCAACTCATTTATTGTGTTACCCTCATAATGGCTAGGAGTAATGTGTTGATTTGATTTTCAAGTGTGTTTCATGTGTAGGGAGGTGATTCATGGATTCATTCAAGACCATTCAAAAGGAATTTCTCCCAAAGGCCCAAAAAGGCCTATTTTCAAGATTTTTCACACTAGTGGATACCCCTCGGAAGCAGATTGTTGCGGCACAACCCACCTAGGAGTTGTGTAGAGGATTTAAAAGATGTGATGAATAAATTTGGAGTATTTGGAACCTCGAGAAAATCTTCTTCAAAACCTAGCTATTTTTAGCCAGTGATGGGGATTGCTTTTGCATAAACAGTAGCTTTTTAGATTTCAGATGGTTCAAGATCCTCAAGAGGAGTTATAAAATAATCAGATACTCATTGGAATTCAAGGATTTTTTAAATACAAAATATTTTTATGGTTTTCCTACTAAATTAATTAAAGACAAAGACTTTTGTATAGAGTATTTTTAAGAAATGGTATAAAATTAATGTATTATTTTTTTCTTGCAAGATTTTTCCTTGTTGAAAGGAATATTGAGATAGCCATGTGGATGGTTGTATATGTGTTTATACTTTTTAAAAGGGAAAACTGGGATGCACATGTTTCTTCTAGATTCAAAGATCAATTGCAAAAACTATCTCAACAGTGAGATGTGACTTTTATTTGTTCTTTATGATATTAAATTATTTGACTTAATCAAATTTATTAGATAGAAAAACACCCAATCAACCTTCTATTTTTTCTTCTTAAGAACTATGTTGAAACTCTTACAACCAAACAATTGTTTATAAAGTTTGATGCCATGACTATTAGAAGAGTTAACAAGAACCTTTATATTTATCCAGAGGATAAAGGTGAAGTTTCACCTGCGATCCCGTTGAAAGGGATAAAATAATCTCCAAAAATAGGAAAAGTGTACTTGTAAATGATATTGGTTCTGGAAATGAAAATAAAGAAGATAAGGAACCACTGAGTTGTGAATTTTATAAATATTTAGAAATATAAATTATCACATCCGTAATGGAAACATCATTTATGCTAATTCCATCGCTTGGCAAAGCAATTCCTATCATGCATAGTAGTGTAGTGAAGCCGAAGAAATTGGTTGATAAAATGATTGATGTGAAC
>CM034157.1:220504913-220517472 GCA_019776745.2 Taxus chinensis
GAATAAGAAATACACTAGCTCCTGTTAATTCATAATATGGGCTAAGACCGATTCAACGGAAAATTATTATGAAGCCATGCGATTGGAAATCGACCCTTACGACCGAAGTTACATACTATATAATATAGGTCTTATCCACACGAGTAACGGGGAACATACTAAAGCTTTGGAATATTATTTCCAGGCATTAGAACGAAACCCGTCTTTACCACAAGCTCTTAATAATACGGCCTTGATCTGTCATTACGTGCGGCTATCTGTACTATAGAATGAATTCGTTTAGAACTACGGAGAAGAACAAAAGAAGAGACTTTCTACATATGCATCGTCCAAAGGACGGTTTTTATCAGCTGTAGTAAAAAGAATATCCCTCATAGGAGCCCAAATATGAATGGATAAATAGAGCCTCAATATTCCATGGATAAAAAAGAATTTAATCATTTAAATTGATGGGGAAAGCACCATAAAGATCAATTATTGAAAGTTGGGACTGATACGATCAAATCTGCTCACTGACAAATCAACTTATGTAATATAGTTGATTTACTAGGCTATTGAGCAACGGTGTAGCATCAGATCCTAAAGATGTTAAGTACTCTCCTACAAGTTGCAGATGGAAAGTACTATTCGAAATTTCTATACAGAACATAGATAGTTACCCCTTAAAAAGACTTCTATCCGGATAATCTGAAGTAGATCTCGTTGTTTCTATATTCATCTTTATGAGGGTGGGAGAAAAGATAAAACCTGATCATTTATCGAAAGTGAAGTTTGAAACTCATGTCATTGACCCTTTCTGTTATTTCGGTTAACCTGAACTTATTCCCTATCTTCTAGTTTGGAAGTTTGGGTAAAGGACTAAAAAATAGTGAATTGAGCCGTATGAGGTGGGAAACTCTCAAGTACGGTTCTAAGGGAAGAAGACTTTTCTAAGTTGACCTATCCCGACCGAGGAGAACAGGCCATTCGACAAGGAGATCCTGAAATTGCGGAGGTTTGGTTCGATCAAGCTGCTGAGTATTGGAAACAAGCTATAGCGCTTGCTCCAAGCAATTATATCGAAGCACAAAATTGGTTAAAGATTACGGGACGTTTTGGAGAATGAAAATATATTGATTACCATACAATCGTCAGAATTATGAAATATTTTCTACATCCAGGATAAATTAATGTCTCATACTATTCGATCGAATTAGCTTCTCTTATTGAGTTGTCATTTTAGACATAATTATATTGACAATATAACAAAGAATACCTTTTATGGATCGTTAATGAAAGGGATCTTTTGAATAGGGTTAAATCCCGTCCGGAGATATAAATATTGATTTATTAAAGATCTATTAATATTTTGAATAATTCAAAACTTTTGTGATTAATAAATGTGATCTAGGACATAAATCTGGATATGAAGATAATAATGATATTACAAATTACACAATTATTTTTCCCACCCAATGAGAAAGCTTTACCATATCGTAACGGTCCATTGAGCACCTGTGGGATATGTCATAATAAATTGGAACACCTGCCTCAGAGCGACTTCCGTATAATAGTCGCTCCAGTCCTGAACTAGGAAATAAAGAGAGGAACGAGTTGAAAACATATAAATTCGTTTGGCGGGTTTTTTCTCATGTCTCGTCTGGAAAGAGGAGAACTCAATGATCATTCGTTCACCGGAACCAGAAGTAAAGATTGTTGTGGAGAGGGATCCTATTAAAACATCTTTTGAAAAATGGGCTAAACCCGGTCATTTCTCAAAGACACTATCTAAGGGACCTAATACTACCACTTGGATCTGGAACCTACATGCTGATGCTCACGATTTTGATAGCCATACTAATGATTTGGAAGAGATCTCTCGCAAAGTATTTAGTGCTCATTTTGGTCAACTAGCCGTCATATTTATTTGGCTAAGTGGGATGTATTTTCACGGCGCTCGTTTCTCCAATTATGAAGCATGGCTGGGTGATCCTACTCACATCAAACCTAGTGCTCAGGTAGTTTGGCCAATAGTAGGTCAAGAAATTTTGAATGGAGATGTAGGTGGAGGTTTTCGAGGAATACAAATAACCTCTGGATTCTTCCAGATTTGGCGATCATCCGGAATAACTAGTGAATTACAACTTTACTGCACCGCAATTGGTGCATTGATCTTTGCAGCGTTAATGCTTTTTGCTGGTTGGTTTCATTATCACAAAGCTGCTCCAAAATTGACTTGGTTCCAAGATGTAGAATCAATGTTGAACCACCATTTATCAGGGTTATTAGGACTTGGGTCTCTATCTTGGGCAGGACACCAAGTACACGTTTCTTTACCTATTAACCAACTCCTAGATGCTGGAGTGGACCCTAAAGAGATACCACTTCCTCATGAATTTATTTCAAATCGTGAGCTTTTAGCTCAACTTTATCCCAGTTTTGCTGAGGGGTTGACCCCATTTTTCACCCTAAATTGGTCGAAATATTCAGAATTTTTGACTTTTCGTGGAGGACTAAATCCGGTAACGGGGGGTCTATGGCTGACCGATACTGCACATCACCATTTGGCTATTGCAGTTCTCTTTCTGATTGCTGGTCATATGTATAGGACTAATTGGGGTATTGGCCATAACCTCAAGGAAATTTTGGAAGCTCATAAAGGTCCATTTACAGGGGAGGGTCATAGAGGTCTTTACGAGATCTTAACCACCTCATGGCATGCTCAATTAGCTCTTAACCTAGCTATGTTAGGTTCTTTAACTATTGTCGTAGCTCACCACATGTATTCTATGCCCCCTTATCCGTATCTAGCTATTGACTATGGTACCCAACTCTCTCTGTTCACGCACCACATGTGGATTGGTGGATTTCTCATAGTTGGCGCTGCTGCACATGCAGCTATTTTTATGGTAAGAGACTATGACCCGACTACTCAATACAACAATCTTTTGGATCGTGTTTTGAGACATCGTGATACAATTGTATCACATCTCAACTGGGCATGTATATTCTTAGGCTTCCATAGTTTTGGTCTGTATATTCATAATGATACTATGAGTGCTTTAGGACGTCCTCAAGATATGTTTTCAGATACTGCTATACAATTACAACCTATCTTTGCTCAATGGATACAAAATACTCATGCCTCGGCTCCTAGTTTGACAGCTCCTGATGCAACAGCAAGCACCAGCTTAACCTGGGGAGGTGGTGATTTGGTAGCAGTAGGTGCCAAAGTGGCTTTGTTACCTATTCCATTAGGAACTGCAGATTTTTTAGTGCACCATATTCATGCATTTACTATCCATGTGACTGTACTAATACTACTTAAGGGTGTCTTATTTGCCCGTAGCTCTCGTTTAATACCTGATAAAGTAAATCTTGGTTTTCGTTTTCCCTGCGATGGGCCTGGGAGAGGAGGAACATGTCAAGTATCTGCCTGGGATCATGTCTTCCTAGGTTTATTTTGGATGTACAATGCAATTTCGGTAGTAATATTCCATTTCAGCTGGAAAATGCAGTCCGATGTTTGGGGTAGTATAAGTGATCAGGGAGTAGTAACTCATATTACAGGAGGCAACTTTGCACAGAGTTCCATTACAATTAACGGGTGGCTCCGTGACTTTCTATGGGCACAAGCCTCTCAAGTAATCCAATCTTACGGTTCTTCATTATCTGCATATGGTCTTTTATTTTTAGGTGCTCATTTCGTTTGGGCCTTTAGTCTAATGTTCCTATTCAGTGGTCGTGGGTATTGGCAAGAACTGATTGAATCTATTGTTTGGGCCCATAACAAATTAAAGGTTGCTCCTGCTATCCAGCCCAGAGCCTTGAGTATTGTCCAAGGACGTGCTGTAGGAGTAACTCATTACCTTCTGGGTGGAATCGCCACAACATGGGCGTTCTTCCTAGCAAGAATTATTGCAGTAGGATAATGGCTAGGAGGATTTGAAAAGCATTATGGCATCAAGATTTCCAAAGTTCAGCCAAGGCTTGGCCCAGGACCCAACTACTCGTCGTATTTGGTTTGGTATTGCTACTGCACATGACTTTGAAAGTCATGATGATATTACCGAAGAACGCCTTTATCAGAAGATTTTTGCTTCTCACTTTGGTCAGTTAGCTATAATCTTTTTGTGGACCTCTGGTAATTTATTCCACGTGGCTTGGCAAGGCAATTTCGAAGCATGGGTCCACGACCCCTTACATGTAAGACCTATTGCTCATGCAATTTGGGATCCTCATTTTGGTCAACCGGCCGTAGAAGCCTTTACCCGAGGAGGCGCCCCCGGTCCGGTCAATATTGCTTATTCTGGTGTTTATCAGTGGTGGTATACAATTGGCTTACGCACTAATGAAGATCTTTATACCGGAGCTCTTTTCTTGCTATTTCTTTCTTCTATCTTTTTAATAGCGGGTCGGTTGCATTTACAACCTCAATGGAAACCAAGTGTTTCATGGTTTAAAAATGCCGAATCTCGTCTCAATCATCATTTGTCTGGGCTCTTCGGAGTCAGTTCTTTGGCTTGGACGGGACATTTAATTCATGTCGCTATTCCTGAATCAAGGGGGGAACACATAAGATGGGATAATTTCTTGAATGTATTACCGTATCCCCAAGGTTTAGAACCACTTTTTACAGGTCAGTGGAATCTTTATGCTCAAAATCCTGATTCTAGTAATCATTTTTTTGGTACCTCTCAAGGGTCGGGAACTGCGATCCTAACTCTTCTTGGAGGATTCCACCCACAAACTCAAAGTTTATGGCTAACTGATATTGCTCATCATCATTTAGCTATTGCATTTGTCTTTTTTATTGCTGGTCATATGTATAGAACCAACTTTGGGATCGGACACAGTATAAAAGATATTTTAGAAGCACATATTCCTCCGGGAGGCCTATTAGGCCGCGGACATAAGGGTCTTTATAACACAATAAATAATTCTCTTCATTTTCAATTAGGTCTTGCTCTAGCTTCTTTGGGAGTTATAACTTCCTTGGTAGCTCAACACATGTATTCTTTACCCGCCTATGCATTCATAGCACAAGACTTCACTACCCAAGCTGCATTGTATACTCATCATCAATACATTGCCGGATTCATTATGACAGGGGCGTTTGCTCATGGAGCTATATTCCTCATTAGGGATTATAATCCAGAACAGAATAAGGATAATGTATTGGCGAGAATGTTGGAGCATAAGGAAGCTATAATATCTCATTTGAGTTGGGCTAGTTTATTCCTAGGTTTTCATACCTTGGGACTTTATGTTCATAACGATGTTATGCTTGCTTTTGGTACTCCAGAAAAACAGATCTTGATCGAGCCTATATTTGCTCAGTGGATACAATCTGCTCATGGTAAGACTTTATATGGTTTTGATGTACTCTTATCTTCAGCAAATGATCCAGCATTCAATGCTGGTAAAAGCATATGGTTACCTGGTTGGTTGAATGCTATTAACGATAATAAAAATTCACTGTTCTTAACAATTGGTCCTGGAGACTTTTTGGTTCATCATGCTATTGCTCTAGGTTTGCATACAACTACATTGATTTTAGTAAAAGGTGCTTTAGATGCGCGTGGTTCCAAGTTAATGCCTGATAAGAAAGATTTTGGTTATAGTTTTCCTTGCGATGGTCCGGGACGGGGTGGTACTTGCGATATTTCGGCCTGGGATGCTTTTTATTTGGCAGTTTTTTGGATGTTGAATACCATTGGATGGGTTACTTTCTATTGGCATTGGAAGCATATCACCTTATGGCAGGGGAATGTTGCGCAATTTAATGAATCTTCCACTTATTTAATGGGATGGTCAAGAGATTATCTTTGGTTAAACTCTTCACAACTTATTAATGGATACAATCCTTTCGGTATGAACAGTTTATCTGTCTGGGCGTGGATGTTCTTATTCGGGCATCTTGTTTGGGCTACTGGATTTATGTTTCTTATTTCCTGGCGTGGATATTGGCAGGAACTTATTGAAACTCTCGCATGGGCCCATGAACGCACACCTTTGGCCAATTTAGTTCGATGGAGGGACAAGCCGGTAGCTCTTTCCATCGTTCAAGCACGATTAGTTGGATTAGCTCACTTTTCCGTAGGTTATATATTTACCTATGCAGCTTTCTTAATTGCCTCTACATCAGGCAAATTTGGTTAATTCTTTTAAATTTGAGGAGATATATAGATTATAAATCTAATCTCTCTGTATTTAAAATAAGGAATAATACACGTAATACTTATCCATCTAAAATTTGATCTATATTTTATTTTATTTTGATTCCTCGATAAAAATTGACTGAATAATTATGGCAAGAAAAAGTCTCATTGAAAGAGAGAAAAAGAAACAAAGATTGGAAAGGAAATATAATTTCCTTCGTCAATCTTTGAAAAAAGATATGAGCGAAGTATCATCATTAGATGAGAAAATGAAAATTTATATAAAATTACAATCTTCACCACGTAATAGTGCACCTACACGTCTTCGTCGACGTTGTTTGACGACTGGAAGCCCTAGAGCTAACTATCGAGATTTTGAGTTGTCCGGATATATAATCCGTGAGATGGCTCACGCATGTTTGTTGGCTGGGGTAACAAAATCGAGTTGGTAGGAGGAAAAAAAGATTCGTTCTTTAAGGTTATTGTGATGATAGAAAAGTCCTTCCCTATATAGGGAGGGATAATATCATTTCTCAGGGGTTGCTCAATACACCTATTTTTTGCTATTATAGTAAAGGTCATATGAAAGGATAGCGCGGAGTAGAGCAGTTTGGTAGCTCGCAAGGCTCATAACCTTGAAGTCACGGGTTCAAATCCCGTCTCCGCTAAAAATACAATAAGCTTTTTATCCATTCTTAATTCCCTGGAGAATGGTTTGATAAACCAGGAAAAGATATGACCAAACCAATAATTATTCCTTGTTAGGATTTCATCCTCCAGATGGGCGGGTAGCGGGAATCGAACCCGCATCTTATCCTTGGCAAGAATAAATTTTATCCATTAAACAATACCCGCATTTGACTCGTTATAGGGATAATATAATATATATCCCTATATATTACCACTTCTATGTGGGTACATACTTTAGTAGTATAAGTATGATGATTAATACTACCAATAATAAAATAAACCCTCCCAAGAACACTTTAATTTAGTTTCTTGGTATTTTTAGGAAATGCCCTTGCGAACTATTAATGCCCTACGGAAAGGGGAGGGAGGGTTTCAACCCAAAAGATCTTAAAACATATCTAAGATATAAAAGAATTCAGAATACCTACTAAAAAGACTGATCCAATCCATAATGATATTCCTGAAAATAGCACATTTTTGCTACTTGACCAACCAGTAGGAGAGGCAAGTGCGACAGGTACACCAATCACTAGGAGAAATGAAATTGCAATTAATGCAAACACAGACGATTGGAAAGCAATAGTCATTGTTGTGATCTTAAAAGCTTTCAACAGATTCAATAGACTATACCATTCGATCCCCATCCGGTCAAATTCTGCATCAAATGCACTACGGATTTTCATTGATCATAATTGAATTAATTATTATCTGTCGGAGTAAAATAGGACCAGTTGGCCTCGTCCGGGAGAGATGGCCGAGTGGTTGATGGCTCCGGTCTTGAAAACCGGTATAGTTTTAAAAACTATCGAGGGTTCGAATCCCTCTCTCTCCTTTTTTTCGATTAAACAATCGATCTTATCAGATCAGTAGCAAAAAAAGGCTCGGCTATATAGCCGAGCAATAAGGACTCAGTTGGAAAAAAATATCGAAGGATCCTGCTATCCCGTCTCCCAACATGGTAAATGAAAAGAAATTAGATGAATTATGATTTTATCTAGTTTATTTTATCGTTTAATTAAGAGGGGTCATGGAAAGAACAGGTTCAAAATCACGATCAATTCCTTTCTCAAATCCTGCTGCAGCTGCGCGAGCTCTTCCTGCATGCCACAAATGACCCACGAAAAAGAAAAATCCTAGAACAAAATGAGAGGTGGCTAACCAACTTCGGGGTGATACATAATTCACCGCATTAATCTCGGTAGCTACACCACCCACAGAATTTAAAGAACCTAAAGGAGCATGAGTCATATATTCCGCTGAACGTCGTTCTTGCCAGGGTTGTATGTCCTTTTTCAACTTACTCAGGTCCAAACCATTAGGACCCCTTAGAGGTTCCAACCAGGGAGCACGAAGATCCCAAAAACGCATTGTTTCTCCTCCGAAGATAATTTCTCCAGTAGGAGAACGCATTAGATATTTACCTAAACCAGTAGGCCCCTGGGCAGACCCTACACTAGCTCCAAGACGTTGATCTCTAACTAGAAAAGTAAATGCTTGAGCTTGAGACGCCTCTGGGCCGGTTGGCCCATAGAATTCACTGGGATAAGCTGTATTGTTAAACCAAACAAAACAACAAGCAATAAAACCAAAGATAGAAAGAGCAGCTAAACTATAGGACAAGTAGGCTTCTCCTGACCATACAAACGCACGACGAGCCCATGCAAAAGGTTTTGTTAAGATGTGCCAGATACCACCGAAAATACAAATGGA
Organism: Taxus chinensis; assembly: GCA_019776745.2. Lineage (NCBI taxonomy): Eukaryota > Viridiplantae > Streptophyta > Pinopsida > Cupressales > Taxaceae > Taxus > Taxus chinensis. The sequence continues at coordinate 220,513,454 of CM034157.1, forward strand.
ACCTAACCATACATGTCCTCCGATTATATCTTCTAGATTGTCCACGCTAACAATCCATCCCTCTCCTCCAAAAGGAGACTTGAGCAAATAACCAAATATAGCAACTGGGTTAAGCGTAAGGTTCATAATTTTTCTTACATCTCCACCACCAGGAGCCCAGGTATCATATATGCCACCAAAATACAAAGCCTTGAAGACTAGAAGAAAAGCACCAACACCTAGCAAAATTAAGTGAATACCTAAAATTGTAGTCATTTTATTTCTATCTTTCCAGACATAACCAAAAAATGGAAAAGATTCTTCTAAAGTTTCGGGTCCGATTAGTGCGTGATAAATACCACCAAAACCTAAAACTGCAGAAGAAATTAAGTGAAGTACCCCAGATACAAAATAGGGAAAAGTGTCCACAATTTCCCCACCAGGACCGACTCCCCATCCTAAAGTAGCTAGATGGGGAAGTAAAATCAATCCTTGTTCATACATAGGCTTTTCCGATACAAAATGAGCCACTTCAAATAGATTCATTGCTCCAGCCCAGAATACAATTAATCCGGCATGAGCCACGTGAGCCCCAAGTAATTTACCTGACAAATTGATAAGTCGGGCATTACCAGCCCACCAAGCGAAACCAGTAGTTTCTTGGTCACGACCAGCTAAAGATAGAGTTCCATTAAAGAGCGTTTCCACGGGGTAGAACCTCCTCAGGGAATATAAGGTTTTCATGAGGCTGATCTTGAGCCGCCATCCAAGCACGAATACCTTCGTTCAAGAGAATATTTTTTGTGTAGAAAGTTTCAAATTCAGGATCTTCTGCCGCACGAATCTCCTGAGAAACAAAGTCATAGGCACGTAAGTTTAGAGCTAGACCAACTACTCCAATGGCACTCATCCATAAACCGGTCACTGGCACAAATAACATGAAGAAATGTAACCAACGTTTATTGGAAAAAGCAACCCCAAAAATTTGGGACCAGAAACGGTTAGCAGTTACCATAGAATAAGTCTCTTCAGCTTGAGTTGGGTTAAAAGCACGGAACGTATTTGCACCATCACCGTCTTCGAATAAAGTATTTTCCACGGTAGCACCGTGAATAGCACATAGAAGAGCAGCACCCAATACTCCGGCAACTCCCATCATATGAAATGGATTCAAGGTCCAATTATGAAAACCTTGAAAAAAGAGGATAAATCGGAAAATAGCCGCTACACCAAAACTAGGTGCAAAAAACCAACCAGACTGGCCTAATGGATAGATCAAGAATACAGAAACAAAAACAGCAATCGGAGCAGAGAACGCAATTGCATTATAAGGTCGCAATTGTACAGATCGAGCAAGTTCAAATTGGCGTAACATGAAGCCTATTAGACCAAAAGCACCATGAAGAGCAACGAAAGTCCATAGACCACCTAATTGGCACCAACGAGTAAAATCTCCTTGTGCTTCAGGACCCCATAATAGCAGCAAAGAATGTGCTAAACTATTAGCAGGCGTAGAAACTGCGGCAGTTAAAAAATTACAACCTTCCAAATACGAACTGGCCAATCCATGAGTATACCATGAAGTCACAAAGGTTGTACCCGTGAACCATCCACCTAGGGCAAAATAAGCACAAGGAAAAAGCAATAGACCAGACCAACCCACAAAAACAAAACGGTCTCTGCGTAGCCAGTCATCCATAGTATCAAATAAAGTTTGTTCCTCTTTGGAAGACTTTCCAAGGGCTATAGTCATAGTAATCCTCCTATTTAACTATTCCGACCTTTTCCGAACACCCTATCTGATAAAATCAAAAGGTATACGCTGGTTTGTCTATCTATGGATAATTTTTCATACATCATATCCCTTTCAACAAATTATTAATTGGGTTCCGAACATTTCTTGTTGGCACAGATATTATCCGCTAAACCGAACCAATGCAATATAGGTAAATGCATGATGTTGTTTCTATTCAGTTTATTTCTGATCCTCAAATTACCTTCTGAATGGAATAAATATAAGAAGAACAACTGATGGAAAAGCAAATTAGCTTTTCTGTTCTTCCTCCCTGGTAATAACCAAATAACATTAACCACATCTATTCCATTCAATATTAGATGGAATAAATATTAGATGTCTTGAACCTAAATCCAAGATCAACAAAATCGATAGTAGTATTTTTATTTATTTAATAAGTCTCTATGTTTATTATTACTACATTATTCCTACGTAGTAAATAAGAACAACAAAAAGAATAATTCTAGCAGAGCTAGAGTAAATAAATCTATTTATTCTTTTCCTTCTATTCAGAAGAATAAAAAAATGTATTTCACTATAGTGTAAAATTTACAGTTCCCTTTTTTACATTGCCCATTTCTTATCTTTTTTTATATCTGAATTCCAATCCATTTTCTACCGGTAGAATGATCAAAGTCAAATTTTTACTACATTAATATAAGAATGTTTGGTAAATCAATGATTTGAATTAGATATTAAATCAATTGGATTCTATAGATATGAATAAACTTATGAGTTAGAGATATATGAGTTAGAGATAAAGAAATATTGACTTTCCTTTCAGACTTCCATCTACATTTTTTCCCGGAGAATAAAAGATCATAACTGTTCATTCGACAGAACATCCAATCAATAACCAAATATTAAATTAAATCATTTGAACAACTTCAAATAATTGAAAGATCCACTTTCAAAATCCCCCTCAATTTTCAATATCAGAATAGCTAATATATTCATCAGTCAATGGGTCAGGTTCACTTACTTCTCCTTCTTATTTACCTCTTTTGGGCCGAAAGAAGATACAAAATTACGAAAAGGAAATAGATTATGCCTTCTTATACTATTCCTCGTCCTATAGTAGAAAGATGAAGAAAAAAAGACTATATCTGATAAATAGTCTAGATAGCATTCTAGTTGTTCTCAATCTGCTCTATTCCGTTATACCAGATGTTGAACCTAAAATTGATAATGACAGGTATTTTTTATTGTTTTTCACAGGTTTTTTTAATTCTGTGAAAAATGAACACCGGGCGGAGCCCTTTATCGGGCTTGAACCGATGACTTACGCCTTACCATGGCGTTACTCTACCACTGAGTTAAAAGTGCTTTTGATCATGAAATGATCAATGGCTAAGTCGACTACATATCGGGTATATATTTAATAATATAAATGGATCCACATAGAATATCAATGTGAATATAGATAGATCTATATCTATGGATTTATCAATATTGTTCGAGAACCGATCCTGTTTCAATCATGTCAATTAGTACTATTGACCCATTAGGTATTCGATTGAATTATTAGACTGCGTGGCTGTGAGATGACTCTCTTATTGGTCTGTCTGTTTATCACTTAGATTTACGCATAAGATTGTTTCGATCTGAGGTAGAGATCGGCATCTACGATATTTCGTAAATAACAATATCCGATTGTTTGTGCCCATCTGGAAACACACGCACTGTATAATAAGTGTTGGTTCAGAGGACCAAACATCTATATCGCTTCACTACGGGTTCCGCGAGCGAATCCCCGTAAACTTTGAATCAAATTAGCATTCGGTTCAAAAGAAAGGGCTATAAATTCCGTAATACATTGAATTGGGGGATCTCGTACGCAATATTGCTAGGAAGAGGCATTTTCTAAACTAAATAAAATATTTTATTTTCCATCATTGTTCCACCTTTTGATTCAACGTAATAGATATATCCGTAGCAATGCCCCAATATTTTTGGGCTTTAAACTAAAGCTATAAGGATATAAAAGCAAAGCCTCTTTTGAGTTTTGAGGCTTTATTTAATATAGAATAAATGTTTTTAAATCACTAAAAAAAAAAGATTATTTTTGTTTCATATTCTTGACAATTTCCCTAGGGATTTTGATATTATGATAATAAGTGGGCCCCTATCGTCTAGTGGCCCAGGACATCTCTCTTTCAAGGAGGCAACCGGGGATTCGATTTCCCCTAGGGGTACTATGCTAGAAAAGTCATTAGGAGACCTACCTAATAAGTCTTCTAATGAC